>CM069904.1:135989819-136304126 GCA_036172215.1 Camellia granthamiana | reverse complement strand
GTGACATTCCCATATGCTTCTAAAATTCAAAATAATTTGATTAATGACAATACCATATATAAAAAAATCCATTGTTACCATAGATTGCAATCATATCTATATTGTTGAAAATTTGAAATTCAAAACATAAATATAACATGTAACATCCCAAATCTAACGTGACATTCTCAAATCTAACGTGACATTCTCATATGCTTCTCATCCTAAACCCTTAACATTCCCATATGCTTCTCATCCCAAACCCAACGTGACACTCCAATACTCTACCATTGAATTATGAATAATGTAACATTCTAAATGTAACATGTAACATCCCAATCTAACCCATGTATTGAACCACCATCACCTCCAACCCAGTGTAACTTCAACATCGAGCGATAGGATTCAATCCACATTCAATTACAAATCCAAATTCCCAATAATTTTGCACAACGTACTGTGACATGTATGTAAATACTGATTACAACAAAGACACGATACACATTCAAACATATATACAACCGAACAAACACGATCAACGTTACACAAAAGGTCAATGCAAACACGCAAATGTCATCTACTACATGGTGTATGTGGATTAACGTTACACACTAAATGTGACATGCATTGTAACACGATCATTCCTGTGTCAATGTACAATTGCCATCCTACGACGTGGTTCACATTCGACATCCAATTAACAACCAAAACCAAATATCCTCAACCCAACCTTGGAACCCATACGCACCACCCTACACATCGAACATATAAAAAAAATCAACCATCACAATGTCAAATATACACATTCAATCAGAATATTGGTCAAAGTATGCTTATCAATGAGTGTAATAGATTGTCAATGCCCTATTAAAAATAAACAATCCACACCTCAACAAACAGCAACACACTTCAAAAAAAAAAAAAAAAACCTTTCCCTCTCAATCGATTGGAGTCGAAATCTGTCAAAGAAATCAACACACAACCCTCAAACTTCATCATATCATCGACCATATCTACATCCATCTAAGAAACATTTTGAAAAGGCTTTGGCTTTGGTCCAGTCCTTAATCGGACTGGACGGTGCTGTTGGGCCCATGGGGGCCCACCACGGGTCCCGTTTTGAAAATCTGAACCGTTCAATGTGTAGAACTCGTCGAGCACTATATGCCTGTGAAAAATCACGTTGATCGGATATCGATAACTATGTGATCAAATCAGTTTTTTATCAACCGTTAATTTATTCACCGTCCATTTTTTTTTATACGAAACTGATTTGATCACATAGCTATCGATATCCGATCAACGTGATTTTTCACAGGCATATAGTACTCGACGAGTTCTATACATTGAACGGTTCAGATTTTCAAAAGGAACCCGTGGTAGACCCCCACGGGCCCAACAGCACCGTCCAGTCCGATTAAGGACTGGACCAAAGCCAGGCCCTTTTGAAAATGCACTGGAATACAACGATCAAGGTGAAAAAAACTCGTACGGTTGTTGTCTGTAAACTTGTCTTTCTTAAAAGCCTTCCCAAACGTAATATGATGAATGAGAAAATAAAATACAATATGGAAACAAATTAGGGTATAATAGTACAGTATTATCATTCATTTACAACTCATAGGACCTTATGGTATACATTTCTATTTAAATAGGATTTCAAACTCTAAAAGAATATTTATAGGATTTCACATTAAATAAATTTTTTAAATAGGACTTATAAATAAGTTTCCCTACAAGACCCTCATCTATATAATCATAAAAATTAAAACAATGCAAAATTAATAGAGAAATTACCGAAATATCCTCAAAGAGACCCCATACCCCCATTAGATCGAGAGCCTAATAACCAATACTTATCAGCAGAGACGGAATTATGAAGGGGCCAAGGGGCACGTGCCCCCCCTTAATTTTGTAAGTTTTATTTTTTATTTTTTATTTTTTTTTCGGGTAAGGAAAATAATTAACAAATAAAAAAATTATATAGAAATAATATTTAGAATGATTTCTTAATGTCATTTTTCCAATTACGAAAATAATGGTGGTTATTTTGATTGAAAATGAAGAAATTATAACAAGCCACATTATTATGTATGAAAATATTGTAAAAAAATTCAGTGCAGCAGTGATACCATATTATCATTTATATCTAAACATAATCAATTCCACTACAAAAATGTGAAAGGGCCTTGCTACATCCCCCTAATTTTTGGCCCCCTAATCTCCCTAAATTTCAAACCAAGGCAAAAAAAAAAAAAAATACCCAAAACGACGTCGTTTTAGACATTAGGAGGATTAGGGGAGGCATTTTTAGGGGGACAAATCATTTTCCAATGTGAAATTATTGAATTGTTAACTATGTTGACAAGTAGGATTATGTGTTATTTTATTACCAATTAATCATACCATGTATAGATGATGATGTGATATTACTATTATTTATATATTATATAATTTATCATAAGGTATATATGACTCTTTTGTATTGTTCATAATATACTAGTTACAAGTAATATTATATTTCTAATTATGATCGTTCGCAAGGTCAATTACAAAAAAAGTAAATAATAATAATAATTTTTACATTAATAAATATTTATGCTTAATATTAATTTAAAAAATTATTATATTGCTTATGAAAAAAAAAATTTAAAATTGTAATTAATAAGTCTGTCGCTGAACAATTTTTCTCACTCCCCCACTGCTTATCAGGTACACAACACCTTTCTCGATGTTCACTCGTTTTTTAAGGGCTCATTCCCTCTCTCTCTCCCTCTTTGCTATTCCTCACATCACACTGACCAAAATGGGTAGAAAAAAATTATTATATTGCTTATGAAAAAAAAAAATTTGAGGTTGTAATTAATAGGTGTGTCGCTGAACAATTTTTCTCACTCCTCCACTGCTTATCAGGTACACAACACCTTTCTCGATGTTCACTCGTTTTTTAAGGCCTCATTCCCTCTCTCTCTCTTTGCTATTCCTCACATCACACTGACCAAAATGGGTAGAACAACCAAGTGGTTGAAGACCTTGTTTGGGATAAAGAAAGACAAAGAACAAAAGGAGAACTCAAATTCCGGTGAGCGGAATGACAAGAACCACTGGAGTCTTGGCCACTCTGGGAAAGACTCCAGTGGTTCGGGTCAGAATCCGGAAACCATACCACCAAACATCATGGAGGCCAAAAAACTGCAGAGAAAGCATGCAATGGAGGTTGCTGCCGCCACCTCCGCCGCAGCAGATGCAGCCATTGCTGCCGCCAAGGCGGTGGTGGCTGCTGTTAGGCTCACTAGTAGTCACGGCAGAGCCACCATGTTTGGAGGAGGTAGTCGTGAAAGATGGGCTGCCCTCAAGATTCAGTCTGTTTTTCGTGGATATTTGGTAAACTTTTCATGTTCTTCTAGTACTTTGTTTTTTGTGCTTTGAGAAAATGTTTTAAGGTAAATTACAACGAAAGCTTCATTTTAATTATTAATTTTTATTTGAATAACCTGAATCTTATTGTAATATGATCCCATGTTAGTTAAGATTTTTAAATGGAAAAAGGTACTATAGTGGAATTTAAAAAAAAAATTATACATAGCCTATGTTGGCAATTGGGTTAAAAGCTAAAAGGTTGATTTTTTAAATTTTGTTTTGAATCATATTAGTTCTTTACTTTTTTACACGTTTTTTTAAAAAAAATTAAAAAATTGACTTTAACCTATTTTCCAAAATAGACCGATGTATACTGTTTTTGGGATTCCATTCTGATTCCTTAATTTTTTACATGGACTTTTCCATTCAAACTATTATTTGCATATAAGGTTACAAACGAATTAAGTGAGCTTGACTTGTTGAAAACTCATTTAAATTCGATTCGCTTACAAAATGAACGAGTTGGAACTCAATTTTTAGTAATTGAGCCGTGCTTAATAGATCTAACTTAACTTGATAAGACTTATGAATATAAAGAAATGTATTGATATTTGTTTTTAATAACATATCAAGTCAAGTTTTATTAATTTATTTTATTATTCTATTTGTGTTTGGTATTTGTTCAAATTTACATATTTAATTGATAAATATTAATATAAACATTATTTTATATTTTGCTCTTAATTTTTTTCTTTTTATCTTAATAAACAATTTAATTTAAGTTTAATTTTAACTCAAGCTTACCTCGTTTATATAATCGCATTGACTTGAGCCGAGTTCAAAATTTTCAAATCCTTAGGTCTCGTTTGGTAATATCACTTTTTAGCATAAAAGTAAAAAAGTCACTAAAAAATCAAAAAATTAACAACCTATACAAAAAAGTCAAAATTCTTTTTTCTCTTTATTTTTTGTACATCTTTTCGTAAAAAATTTAAAAGTCATCCCAACATTCTAGTTTTTTTTACATCATATTTTAATCAAAAAGTCAAAAAGTTACTAAAAAAATATGTTCCCAAACGAAACCTTAATGAACAGCACTCGAGCTCGATTATTTAAGCTTTGATTCGAGCTCAGGCTCGACTAATTCTAAGCAAATGAATTTGAACACTCAAAAATTTAGCTCAGTTCTTCTTGTTTATTGACCTACATGATAGATGGATAATATTATAACAAAATTAGAAGTATGGGATTCAAATTGAATAAACTATAGTGACTAATGTTATAATTTTTTTTTATCAGCAACTAATGTTATAATTTGTCTAATATTATATTTATTTTAGTGAAGCAAAGTATTGCATAGTATTTATTTTTAAATTTTATATAGGCGAGAAGAGCACTAAAGGCACTAAAAGGGTTAGTGAAGATACAAGCACATGTTAGAGGCTATTTGGTGCGTAAACAAGCCACTGCAATGTTTCGTAGTATGCAAGCTCTAATAAGAGCACAGGCCACAGTTCGTGCCCAAAAATCTCTTGGCTTCATCAACACTGGCGACAATTTTCATCCTCAATTTCGAACCCCTAAATCTATTGTAAGACTCAAAAATCTTGTAATACAAAAATTTAATACATAGATCCATTTTGAGAATATGGATTAAAAGTCAAAAGTCAACTTTTAACCTATTTTGAGGCACATCATATCTCAAATAAAATAGTAAAAAAAAGCTAAAAAAAGTCAAAAAATCAATTTTTAACTATCTTTTCAAAACACCCATAATTGATTTGACACATAAAACAAATTAACGGATAGAATTTTACAAGATTGGTTGGTGAAACTCACTTTTGAAAAATTTTATCCAGTAATTTAGGGTTGGTTTGGCATATACTATATAATCCATTTTTTTATCTTTTTATCTTTTTTCCATCACATCACCTCTCTACTTTTCTGCACATTTTTTCGTAAAAAGACAAAAAGTACACTTTTTTAGGACACCCCAAACCAACCCTTACTTTATGTGTCTCAGGCTAACTCATCACAAATGTTTTGATCACTAATGCCTCAGTTTGCTAACACTTCCGTTTCTTGTTTTTTATTTTTTCTATTTTTTTATTTTGTTTATATTTTTAAAGATGTAAAATTAATTGAATTTTTTTATTTGAAAATGAAAAAGTTGTTTTTATTTATTTTTAAAATAAGTTTTTACTTGTTCTTCCTCCATCACCACAGACCTCCAACAACTCCAATTGACATTTGATAACCTCCAACCTCCTTCCAATTGACCATGAGCGAGCTCCAAGCCACCTTTCGTGTGACCAACTCTTAATCATCGCATGTGGCCCTGGCCACCAAGACCAACAATCACCTCCAACCACCCCCATTGTCAGCTACCACATCCGTTCACCCTCTGTCGATGACTACTATATTTGCAACTCACCAAATATATTTATTTTTGAATACTTGACCATTTTTTGTTTTGCTTTTCATAAATTAGAAGGGTTTTCTTAACAAGTACCAATGCATTTCCACTATTATAGAAAGTCAAGAAAATAATACATGTATTGAACTAAACAATTTTTTTTTCCTAGTGGTACCAAAATGCCCTTTTCTTTTCTTATTTTACGTATCTGTCAATTTTATTTTTATATGATAATGTTATACAAATAAAATAATATTTAAAGGAAAATTCTATTATTCCAGAATTCTTGTACAACAGTGGCACTTTTATAAATAAAATACATCTTGATAAATTTTAAATTTTGAAATGATAAGTTCACAATTCAAAATATCATTATATATATATATATATAATAGCATATCACCCGTGCTATGCACGGGTGAAACAAATAATTAAAAATTAATTTTTAAATTAAATAATAATATAAAATTTATAAAAATGTATTGAAAAATAATTTAGAATGAATTAACCATTTCATTAGAATATATATATATATATATATGTATTGAAGTTGGTATATCATTAATTGTATATTTTAAGTTCTCAATAGGAAATAGATGTCATAATTTAATTGGTAAAAATGAAAAAAATAGAATAAATTACAAAAACTATATTTATGATAAAATAAAAATACTTATCATCCTATAAGTTTTTCAGATTTATTGTATTCTATGTTAAAGTTTGTCCAATAAATAAATTATTAAATTAAAAATAAATAAATTTTATTTGGACTCTTTTTTTAAATCTCAAATTATTAAATAAAAAAAAGAAGAAGATAAATTCGTAGTTTTATACCATGTATATTTTATGTCAGGCATGTTTAATTTTAAAAAATAACAAATAGAAGCCTTAGACATGATTAAAATATACAATTAAAAACATATCCATTTTTAAACACAACATATGTATTTTTTGATGCGGCAAAAAAATTTGCTTACATGTGTCATGCCGAATTTTTTTATTTATTTAATAAATGTGCTATAAATATTTTGAGGCCTAAAAAATTCTTAATTTTTTAGACACCACATGTTCAGTTTTCAAAAAAAAAAAATATAAAATTTTGAAGTAATATTTTTTAAATTTAAAATTATATAAGACAAATTATATTTGAAATTTCCTTTCAAAGATTTTAAAATTTCAAATTAGATATGAGTTAGATATGATTTTTTTTATTACTTTCTACATTAAGATTTTTAAATTCTAAAATCATAGATATGATTAGATGGACTGATATTTTCATGCCATTTGTATTTGTTTAAGGTTCACAAGTTTTTAAAAAATTAAGAAATTTAAATAAATGTTTTAGAACTAATAAAAAATTGATTTTGCTTAATATATAGTATAGATATAGATAGATTAGTCAATCCTACATAAAGTAGGGTTTTATTTGATACAATGATTTTTTAAAAAAAAAATCAAATGAACTCAATGAATATGAGGCATGGTGTCTCTAATTATGCCAAGATTTTAACAATCCTCGTCTCCTGCACCACAACAATTTTTTTTTTAATGAAATTTATGATTTTGAGTAATATTTTTTTTTATATATTTTGAATGATAAACATTTGGAGAGATGATTACCTTAAAATCAAGATAGTATTTCAAGAACAAATTTTGTGAAATAGTAATGTATGGAGGATCAATCAACTAACCAATGTAAATTGTACAACGATTTAAAAGCAAATGTATAAATATAGGTTATGATACATTATATATAATCAAGGATTTTTTAGAACAAGGATTTTTTAGCTCATGGAATTATGATCATCTGCAGATCTGTGATGAAATTGAGCCTGCTGCTGCAAGCTTGTTTGGCCTTGGGCCTTGTGCGTTTTTTTTTTTTTTCTATGTTCTTGTTGGTTTCTCACCAACCTTCGGTGGTGCTAGCAAATGATTGGGTATTCTCTTTGGTGCCAACCTAGTTGGGATTGGGGGGCGTACTTTGATGCTTTTTGCACCTCCTTTCTTTATTGATGTTTTTCATATGTAATGTATGTTTTCTCATCAATAAAGTTCTTTTTTGCTGATCAAAAAAAAAATATATATAATCAACATCAAACATATTCATAAACACAAAATGTATACATTTACACACATGTAAATATATTTAACATTACATACATATATTATTATTTAGAAATACATTATACATACATATGTTTAACATTACATGTAAATACTCAAGGCAAAAGGTTCAAAAAGACAATACGAAAGGAAGAGATATTCAAACATTAATAAAATGTAAATATACCAATTCCTAATAATAAAAATAGACAAATAAATGATCCAGTATAAAACTAACATCTTCTAAAATACATGTTGCATTAGATTGTTTGATTGTGCGTTTTGCTTTTTTCTAAAATCCTTCTAATATTGAATTGCTATATGTTGTTTAGAGTTTTTAAAATTCTATGTTTTCTATTTTTACTTTATATTATGTTAATGATTTCCCATATTAATGGGATATTTGAATTTTGAAATTCAAATTTAAAGGATAATTAGAGTTTTTTTTTTTAGTTGGGTTAATCAATAGAAAGTTTTTTAATTGTTTAAAAATTAAAAAAAGAAAATGAAAATTTGAATGAAAATTTGAAACTTCTACACAAATTCTCATTAAAAATCTCATTTTTCTTAATATATATATATATATATATATAGATATCAATACTTACGTCTAAATATAAAAAGGCTCCTTTTGAATTTTGTCTTAGGCCCTAAAAAAGGTTTGGCCACTTCTGAATACACAAGTTTGAATAAGCATTTTGTGTAAAATTTTAATATATTTAATAAAATTTTATTATAGTACCTCATTGGTTTCCACTTTGTCATGGGCAAAGTTTTGCCTATGTCAAATGGAGAATACCATTAAAAAGAAGGTTGTGGTGACCATTAGCTATAGCTGCTTCTGCTTACTTTTCTAATTCGTTATTTCCCTTCTTGGAAATATAATGTGAAGCCTAGCACACGGGTGGAAATTGAAAAGGTCAAGAAAAATAAACAAAAATGTAACATAGAAGGAAATAGAAAAAAAAAAAAAGGTATTTTGGTCCTATTAGAGAAAAAATAATTGTTCAGTACAATATATTTATTACCTTTTTTATTTTCTATATATATAAATTAGTGGAGGTTGTTAATATTATTCAATGCCTTGTTAACAAAATCCATCCCCCCCCCTCCCAAAAAAAAAAAAAAATTAGTAAACTTGGCAACCCAATGACACCTAATTGAATTTGTTGGGAATTGATTACAAATGTTAGTTGTTTTTATCGATTTATGTAGGAAAGGTTTGATGAAACGAGAAGTGAGTACAATATTGCAACAATTCGTAGTAGAAGGCATCCAGCCTTTTTTGAGACTCGAACTAATGCAATTCATAAAACTCCAAAGATTGTGGAAGTTGACAAAGGTAGGTCCAAATCAAGATCCCAGAGATTCACCACCTCGGTGTCCGATTTCGGCAACGACCCACGTCGAGTTCTGACCCATTTATCAATACCCGAATGCCGGAGTTTTCATTGTGCTGCCGATTGGGGGTTTGCCACTACCCAAAATACCCCTAGGGTTGTCAATTGGAGTGGACCGCCCACACCGGCTGATGACATTTTCAGGTCTACAAGTGCCCCAAAGCAAAGGCCTGAGCTATGTCCAAAGAAGAAGCTCTCACTGAATCAAATGATGGAGGCAAGGAAGAATAGGCTAAGTGAGGCTAGAATTCAAAGGTCAAGTTCAGGAATTCAAGAAATGATTAATTTCAAGAAAGCTGTGATAGGTAAGCTTGATAGATCTTCAGAGTTTATTAGGGAGAAAGAACAAGATCATTACATGAAGAGGAGGTGGTGACTAGTGAGAATGAGAAGGAAGGCATTGAAGAATAAGAAGAAGATAGGTACAGTTTTAAGTAATTGTATTCAAATATGTATTGATATTAATGATACAGTCATATATTGACTGATATCAATGTAAAAATACATAGATGAATATTGATTTCAAAAAAATCTAAAATCTTCGTACATATCGATCAATATTTAAAATTTTAGTTATATATATGATGCAACAATACCACTCCAACATATAGCGGTTAGCCTGATGGTTAGGCTTGGGACTTGGAGGTGTGTTCTCTCTAAGATATCAAGTTTAAAATTTCCTAAATGTAATAAATAAAATAAAAAAAACACTCGAACATATATTGAATTTTATCCGAGTGTAGTGCGCTTCTTCACGCCATGTGATATGGAAAATGTTATGTAACATGAAATTGTATCCTCTAGAATGATTGTGGTCCATAAATATAGTATTTTGAGCACTATTTTTGGATTTTTAGTATTGTTGATAACAATTCTAATTATATTTACCAATCAATTAATTGCTTTTTTATGTTTTGTTTTTTATTCATATATCATGTTATAATAAAATTTAAGAAGTACAATTCCTATAATAATATCAAATATAATACATAATTAATAAAAAAAAAACTCAACAAATATTCGAAGAATAAAACTTGCTAACAAATGAAAATACTTAAACCAGTAATCTTCTAATTAAATATAAAGATAGTGATTGCGAAGGTATGGTTTCTTCAATTATACCCTTACTGTTAATAAACACAAAAGAATATTATTATTATAGCTGATATCTACAATCATTAAATATTTTTCTTTCAACTAACTGTCATATTAGAAATACAATATATATATATTTATATATATTAAATTTTTTTACCAATTTTTCATATGTGTGAGACATATACAAATTCAAGATTTTGTAATTGAGATGCGAGACAAATATTCTAAACAAACATGAAAGTAAAAAAACTATGAATATGCCAAAGGAATTAAATTTTTAATATTAACTTTTATTGACTTATTTTAAGTCAATAGATTAACTTTTTAACAAATTTAAATATATATATATATATTCCTAAGAAGCACTCATACTCGTAGCCTTTCTTTACCCCGTTGGTTTGACGATTCAAAGGGTCCCCAAGTCAAAATGGTTAGCATCACCTTAGAGCTGTGTCGAATGCATGATACTTAAAGGTCATGTTTGATTCACAAGATTAATAGTGAAGTATTAATAATCCTATTAAATTAGTGTGGTATTCACTATCCAATTGGATTAATATCCATTGGATTAATAATCCCACCCCTACCCCATTACTAATAATCCTACAAATTTGTTGGATTAATTATCCATTGAATTAATAATCATAAACCAAAATATTAAAACAAATATAGGATAATTGGACCCACGGATTAATAATCCCAATCCTATGCTCAAATCCACCCAATCAAACATGTCCAAAATGACATGTTATTGTTGGATTGTGGCATTGTTTGTTAAAAAGTTAAATTTTAGTAATTTAATTCCAATGCATAAATGTTATTTTTTTGACGAAATCACTTTTTTCTTTACATGCTTTCTTTTCAATTATCATTCTTCTAACTACCAACTATTTTTTAATTATTTCAGTCACTATTTTTCTAACCATTTTAACAAAATAAAAAATAAAAAAACTCTCCATATTGCCGAGTGTCTACCATTTTAATCCCATTAATACCACAAAAAAAAAAAAAAAAAAATCTCATAATTTAACATTATCCAGAGTCTCACATTTTAATCCCATTAATACAAAGGAAAAAAAGAAAAAAGAAGAAGATGAAATGAAAGTAATCACATCCCAACCACACCCCATTCCCTCATGTTTGTGAGCCGGCATATTTAGCAATATGCTATGTATCAAATTCCATATAAGGTATAACATTGCCAAAATTTAACAACTGATATGCATTAGAATTTTTTATTTTTTATTTATATTTATTTTAGCTACTGTATTGCACTACAAAAAAAGTAACTTATGGTGGCGCTAGTATCAAGGCATTTTAAAAAACACTGTGATATA
The DNA here is from genome assembly GCA_036172215.1 of Camellia granthamiana. Lineage (NCBI taxonomy): Eukaryota > Viridiplantae > Streptophyta > Magnoliopsida > Ericales > Theaceae > Camellia > Camellia granthamiana. The sequence goes on along the minus strand of CM069904.1, from coordinate 136,292,433 downwards.
TCTCAATCGGCAAACACACTTTCCAAAACGTGATACCACCTAAATTAATAAGATGTCTTTTGATAGTCCCAATAAGCTAAGTTTGTTTAACTTAACAGAGACTTAACCCTACATTTATTCAAACCTTTCCAATTGCCAAATATAATAGATCAAAAATAACACAACTCAAATGGCTCTCTCTCTCTCTCTCTCTTTCTCTCTCTCTCTCTCTCTCTCTCTCTCTCTAAAATGGTTCTCTCTCACCAGCCCTAAAAAGAGTCATGGATGCAACCAGTAATGAAGACTTCTCGGAGTTTATAGATCTACAGAGAGATAATGCTTCTAATCTCAACGGTTTCTTGTTAAATCTAGATCTCGATTTCGATTTGTGCACTAGGTCATAGGATTTGATATTTTCCATTAAGATTTTTCGATTTCCCTTAATCTTTATCGATCTAGGTCTTCGTTTTTCATGGATTCAAGTATCCAATCACTCTTGATTTGGAGTTGCTGAGTTCATTTGAGATGCAGAGCTTTCATGGTAACAATCTTGATTTGTATTCCATTTACTAGATTTCATATATGGTCAAATTTATTATTGAAAATTATTATATTTACATTTGATTAGGGTTTTGATTTTCATTTTAGGGCTTGTTCTTTATCGAGTCTGATCTAAACTTGCTGTGAGTTCACTCAAGATTCAGAGATTTTTTCATCACTACACGGTAACGATCTGGATTTGTGTTCCATTTACATAATTCTTGCTTAGGTTTTGATTTTCATTGGCAATCTAGGTTCTCATCTCTTCCATAAAGGATGGCTCGAGCTTGGTTTGAATGATTTGGATCTAATCTAGGGTAATGCTTCTCTGAGGTATGGTTGTTTGATATTTTTTTTTTCTAGTTCTCTTAGGTATTCGGGTCCAATAGTTTTGATCTAGAGCTGTATTTGGTCAAAAAGATTTCTTGTTTGTTCCACAAATAGGTAGCTAAGAAACTTTTTATGTTTTTCGCTTACTTTTTCTCTGTTTCTTCTCTTTATTCGATGATCTCACCACATGTGTGTTTATATAGTTTTATATGTTTATCTAAGACATCTTTGAAGAACATTAATCATCATTGGTTTTGTTGGTTTTCTTAAACAAGGATTAGTGCTTAGATTGATGACTGGTTTTTGGTCATATAGTACTAAAACCTTCTAATTTGGATATCTATTCTTGAATTCTTTGTGTTTTCTCAATGAATTTACTCCTTTATAGCCAGGGAGAAGAAGATTGAGACAATAAGTTTCAGGGAGAGAAACAATTTGAGAACTTGAGCTATTAGAGGGAAGAGGGCACCTAGGACATAAGGGTTGGATTGTTAAATTCAATGAAATTGACACGGTAAAGTAGGTAAGCTTAATACCAATCTGTTATTTCTGTTTGCTTCGTCTTTGTATTCTGGTTTCAATTCATACAAAATGAATGACCCAACAAAGGATTGGATTGGCCTAATTTTAAGGTTTCCCTACGGTGGTTAATGAAACAGTGTTACATTATATGTAGAAAAAGAAATGTTAAGTTGATGATGCCCTTGGTTTCAAGCGCAAAGCCAATTGGATAGTTCAACCTTGGAATAGTTAATTGGTCTTAGTTATAGATTTCAGAGTATCTGTTTTTTGGAAAGCTTGTTACATTGTAAGGATATCTAGTGGTATTGGTTATATAAGTCCTTTCAACCATGCTTATCTCATTCTAGTTGCAACTTAAATTATGTTTCAATTATTGAAGGGATTTAATCTAAAAATACCCATGTGGGTGAAAGCACTAAAACTTGGTTAAATTTGTTTGCTTTTGTGTGTTATTGTTATCTAACTCTTCCTCTACTATCGTATTATTTATTGTGTGTGTAATTGAAGTATCTTTCTTCACATCATACTTGTATTTTTTTAATGATTTTTTAATTAAAATCAAGTTCAACCATTTGATATATTCTTTTGATCTTTTTAATTGAAGTATCTTACGTTAGATTTGTTTCTTTTTGTGGCTTTTGGATTTCTTTTACTTTGCAGCAGTTATATGGGAAAATTTAGTATGAGGCTGTGTATTTTGAACAATTTGACAACGTAATTGTTAAATCTACTAGTTGAATGAAGCATCACACAAAATATGATCTCAAAATTAGTTTTGTTTATTGCAATGGACATTATTTTCTTGAAAATGTGTTCAATACAATAATGCCTACAATTACTTTACTATTTTTCTGACCTACCTATTTTCTTCTTCTCATCTTCTTGGCTTGCCAAAATATTGATTTTTCATTTCTTACCATGGACACACTTTTAATTTCTTTCCTTTATTTTTTAGCTTCATAAATTTTAATTGCATTTGTAGTTTTTATAATACTCTTCATCATGATACTTTGATAGCATTTTCATAATAAATCTCTTCCAATTTTGGGGATCTCATCTCAAGTTGTATTGAAAAGGGTAACTTCTTGAAATTCATGCCATCTTCATATTGTTTTTTGGGTTGTAAGATTCATATGTCATCTAATAAAAGTAAAATCTACCCTATTTTCCCATATACTTGGTTCCCATGTATTATTGTGGCTTGATTTATGTGTTCATATAGGTTACTAGATTATTGTCTATGGCTGATTTGAGTTGTTTGCTTCAATGGAGTCCACTGATTGGTTGTTATGATGGCCTGTCTCTAATACATATTGTTCAATGGTTATTAGATTTGTGATTTTATTATTTTTGTGCTATGGAACTCTAATAATGGTCCTTTTCAGTTGTCATTGATCTTTTACCCTTTTTGCTTATTCCAGTCATCGAGTTCATGTAGTTTGAGAAGACACGTTGCAATGTCATTAATTTAACACCATCTCTAGTTGAAAGAAATGGCCGTGCATTACAGCTCGTGTCGCCTACAAGTTATAGTAGCTCAATGGAGGTAATAAGCCATTCATTTCTTAAATAATCTCGTATATTTTCTAATAAAACGTGTCGTTTTAATGAAATGTATCATTTTTAAAAATCTGTCATTAACAACTATATGAATTGTTGGCTAGATCTCTTGCTTGCCTTCTCATGTTGGTATAGCCTTCTGTTCCCTGTCTAGGCTAGAATTGTTGATCTTCACAAGTAATAATGAATCAATCCATTTTCTTGTAGGATTCCCAAGAAATTCTTCGATTTCTTCCGGAATGTTCCGTGAAGAATCGAGACATTGAGGAATATCCAGAAAGGCATTTCGAGAATCGGTCTCTCTCTTCCAATAGTGTTATGAGTATACATTTATGTGATAAACGTGAAGTTTTTTGAATGTGGGTGTGTAGACGTCCCCGAACGCCCCGGGATGGATGAACTCCCGTTCTGTTCATATTGGGGTCACTACAGCTCAAGGACTCGATTGTCACGGTTCTAAATCTTGAACCAAAGAGTCCAAATCCGGCAAATCGTTTTTGAGAAAACAGATTTTTGAAAGAAGTGCCAAACATGGACTGCTTTGCCAGATACAGAATCGCCACCTAAATATTTTTTTATGGGGAAATTTAGGAAACCCTGACTCGGTGCCAAAGGCCACGTGTCCGTCATCACCAAAGTTGCCTCGGCTCGGGAACTTGGGTACGATTGGGGAAGGTCACTTCGTGAGCACCCCCGCTCGCCCGGTCAAAGACCGGCCTCTACTAACCGTGATATCTAGTTTTGAAAACATCGTGTGTTCTTATTCCGGTTATTAGCCTAGATTACTACGTGATGCGCACAGCATACAAGTATAGACTGGATCACCTGAATTGGAACAACACGTTTCATGTTTGTTTTTTGAAAGATGGTTTGCTACCCGCAGGTAGGCTTAAAAATACAGATTTTGCCACCATCGGGTGGGGTTAGAAAACATGATTTTGCCACTGTCTAGTGGGCTTAAAACAAACATTTGATGAATTGTTCCAATCCAAATAACCCAACCTCCACCCACAGGCATCCAAGCAGGTATATCACATAAGCAGTTAGCCTCATGGTAAGCATGCTATCATGGCAGTCACTCACATGCATGTAAGGATGCTAAAGCATAAAACTCACCGAGTACTCCAAGCCAAAACAGAAACTGCATTAGAAATCATGCATGATCCTAAGTATACAGAAATGCCTAATGCAACACATGCAAAAATGCAAACTATAGCAGGCTCGGCTATTCTAAACATGGCATATGGAATGCTACAGCTAACATGTATTCAACTTGGAATTGAAATACAAATGCAGTTAGTATGATGCGCCGAGCCCGGTGCATGCAAAACAGATGAATGATGCAAACATGCTGTCATACTGTATGCTAATTAAATATGCCCTAATCTAACCATCATAAGCAGGTAAATAAAAGGGAAGAAAGACGTGGGGTTGGAAGACATACATCACACTCACCCACACTTATTACAATTATGCCCTCGCGCAGAGGGTCCGAATAAATAATACAGCCCCGAATAAAAGAATATTACAGTCCAAATAATACAGTCCAAATAATGTACAAATTCCTAATTAATTAACAAATTAACTAAGAAAGCTGTAAAACTGGCATGCAAGCCAGGGACTGCCTTGATTCTGCTCCGGATGATGGAATGATGCATGTTTGGGCTACTTCGCGCGGAAATCCACTGGAATGCCCCAATTAGCCTCTGTTTTGCAATGATTCTTGGAAAGCGCGCCAAGCCTCAGAAGACCGCTGATTTTTGATATGCTGCAACAGAGAGCAGGAAAGGGGCATAGCAATGTATTTTCACAAATGTATGCATGTCTCGATCCTCGTACCACCAATCACGCATCTCGATGCATGATGGCCGAGGAGCCGAATTGCACAACTCAATATAGAATGAATGCATATGAACACTACAACAAAACCTAACTCCATCATGGATAATCCGGAGTGTCGGTGACTTGGGAATTGAGACACGTTCCGTCACTCGGAGTACGGAACGTACCTCGTTTCCCGTGCCCGGGCTAACTCCTATCCCGAACACGATGCAATATGCATGATATGCGTGAAATGCAACTAAGATACAATCCTAACATACACAACGTTATGGAATGGCATACACGCTACACGAGGTGATACACAACCGAGCATACACAATGCTATGGATGAAATGGCATACGCAATGCAATATGGGCTTACACCAACATGAGAGAGCCTCAGCCACACTCACATAAGAGGCCATCAGATGAAAACAAGATAACTCGAAATGCGTGCACGCGTGCACGCAAACCGAGGACCGACCCTCAGGCACCGAAATGCCACTCTAATGAGACATAGCAAAGACATGGAATATGATATGCAAACATACAAAAATCAGAGGCAAAATGACATGCAAAACAGCCCCGAAACATGGCGAAATGAAACCCGATGCAAGGAACGAGTCCCGAAACATGGAATTAAGCACATGAAATGGCCTATAGCTATGCAATGCATGCATAATTGGTACATGGAATGAAAAGACAGAAGCAAGGCAGCCCCAAAACAAGCATTTTTACAGTTCAAAGCATGGCCAAACAGTGGACACAAGTGGGACTAAATTAGCATGCAAAAATGGCTCCGCAAGGGAGGCAATGAAGCAAGTGGTAGATGCAAGGCCCAAACAGAAAAAGACCCTTCTACAACACTGAAGAGGGACCAAAAATATGACTACTTTCAGTTTATGACAGACCCAAAAACAGATACAAGTATGGTAAACAACTCATGCAAGAAATGGGCCAACAAGGGGCAAAGAAGTAACTGATATATGCTGGCCTCAAACAGGTTAGGGCCCTTCAAAAATGTTGGAGAGGGGCCCAAAATATGGCTTTTTACAGTAGATGATCAAGCCCAAAACAGTGTAGAAATATGCTCAAAATGCCATGCAAAATTAAGGCCACAAGAGGGCTATAACATGAAGTATACCAAGGATGTCTCAAACAGCCCTAGACCCTTAATGAAACATTAAGAGGGGGTCATTTTAGGGCCATTTTCAGTTCGGACCAAAGTCCAAAAACAGAGACATAATAGCCTAATAAATCATGCAAAAAAAGGGGACCTAAGAGGGGTACAATGACAAGTGATATATGGAGGTCCCAACCAGTGTTGGGCCCTTCTTCAATGTTTAAGAGGGGCTCAAAATAGGCCTATTTACAGTTTACATCAGGCCCCAAAACAGATCACACACAAGCTAAAAATATCATGCAAGAAAATGGCATTCAAGAGGGTATTGAAGCAAGTGCAACATTGGGGGCTCAAACAGTGTTGAGCCCTTAATGAAACAGGAAAATGAGCTTAAAAAAATGACCTTTTCAGTTTTGGTCGGGGCTCAAAACAGCAAGAAAAGAGGGCTAATATATTGAGCAAAATAAGGGCCAAAAGGAGGGAAATAGGACTTACCCTTGTAGACCAACCCTTTTGCTGCCTCTTGGACTAAAAATGTTGCCTCCTAGCCTCTGAAAAACTCTCCAAGCTGCTGGAAATGGAGTAGTGGTGGTGGTGCTAGGTGGTGATGAAGAAAGGGTGTAGAACTTGGAAGATTTTTGAGGATTTTGGAAGAGAGGAAGAGGGAGGTGTGTATGCAAGCTCTTAAGGATTTTTTGTAACCCAAAAACCAGGTTTGGGAGGCTGGTTATATAGGCCAAGAGATGGGAGAAAAGGAGGGAAAAAAGGGAGGGAAAATGCATCAATTTTCCCTCTAAAAAAGTTCCCCCCGGATACAGGTTTTTGGGGGGAAACAGATATACAGCTGTAATGTACCAACCTTGAGGATCATGGCCGGCCAAGTATCTTGGTTGCAGGTGGCCGGCCGGCCACCCCCCATGGCTGGCCGGCCAAGGGTCAAAAGGGTCAATTGGAAATAATGGCCGGCCACCACAAATTGGTGGCCTCCCATGTGTGCTCAACACAGCTATGTGATCAAAAATTGGCAACTGTAAACCAGGAGAGAGAACAAGCCATTTTTAGGAGGGGTTCAAAAGGGTCAAATTGAATTTCTGGCCGGCCATATGATTTTAGGGTCCTCCCAGATGTGTACAACACAAATATGTGGTCTGGAGTTGAAGAATGTGGCCCTAGGGTGGTCAACATTGGCTCGGAAGTGGGAAAAACGGGCGTCGGAGGGCGACGGAGGGATATAACTGGTTGCTGAGAAAATTGCTGGCCTCCCACCCTTCAGTGACCTTCCTGGTGATAAAACATAGGTACCTGCCAAAAATGAACGAAAACCGATGCAAAATGAAGGTTCCGGGGCCGAAACGCGCAGTTCGGGGCCCCGAAAATTGCCTGTTAAGCATCGAAAGTGGCGTTCAACCACGAAGTTGGTCTCTCAGACCCCAGTGTCCCTCAAAAGGGAGCAAATAAGATGCATGCCAAAAACCAGAGCAAACGAAGGCGGTTAAGCGGTCCCGAACCGAGGCACACGGCCTGACGGCTCCGAAAACCAGGAACTGGGCTCCGAAACGGGCAAAATGGCCTACGACCATGAAATGTAGCCCACGGCCACTAAGAGATGATCTGCTAGACCTCTCCCTCCCTTCAGGAAGAGAAACAAAGAAAACCGAGTCTGGTTCGCAAACCGAGGCAAGGCACAGAAAAGGGTTCGGGAGTCTGGAGGCAGGGCTCACAGCCGAGACTCTGAGACTTCTGAACGAGCACAATATGCAATATCACCGAGCGCTCAACTGGTGACGTCTGAGTCTTAAGGTCGGTCAAAAATGGGGTGTCTACAGTTGCCCCTCTTTGACAGAACTCGGAAGTCAAGAAATGACGGGAGTGAATGTCAAAGCCCAGAGACGACCCATTTTTGACAAGGCCGAAGACTTAGACAATCATACAAGATAAACAGAGATATGCCCGCAGGCGAGCCCGCAGGCAAGGGGCGAAGTGCAAAGCGATATGCAGGAAGCCAAATGTAACTCGATGTTCATGCAAATGCAGCAAGCTGTAATGAAGCAAATATTCGCAAATAGATGCAACAGTTTTAAGCAAGAATGCAAAGCAACAACTACATTTCATGTAGTTAGGAATGCGGAGAATTATTCAATTCTCGTCGCGTCTCACACGGAGAAGATACAATACCTGTGCGATTCGTCTGGTCGCACCAGCCTCAAATGAATCGTACATACAATATCGTGCCTGCAAAAGAGTGAAACTCAACAAGCACAATATGTTTAGCAAGATATATTCAATGTGATATCAAAAATTCGACAAAAGCGGTGTCGATGAGTGAGTGCATTGCAATGCGAGGAAGAAGCGTGCGTGACAACGCAAGCTTAAACACAGAGGCATGGTAACATTAAACAGACGTGCATGACAATGCAAGTATGTTCATGAGAATGTAAATTAGATGCACAATGATGCAGAACAATCGCAAATCAGGACGCGTGTTTGTCGCGAAACGGCGAACAGAGAAACGCGCATTTCGGCGAGGGCAACTCGATCGCGGCCTCCGGTTTACCCCCCGGAGAGGTTACAGCGTGTTTACGAAGGATACACCTTGATTCTGATGAATGATAATGAGACACATGTCAGAAATTGAAGTTGAAGTTCCGGCGGAGCGATTTCGCGACAGAAAGTGTACTTTTCTTGAACTTTTTCAGGTCCCGGGAACTCCAATCTTCCTCAAAATTTGCAGAGAGCTAGGTAAGCATGTGGGGGACACCATTGGCCAGTTATCTTCCCCGGGGGAGGCCACCGGCCAGGTTTCATAAAGAGGATGGTTGGCTAGCCCGAAAAGGTGGCCGGCCGGCCACCTGCCTAAAACCGTGGGTAATTTTGTCTTTTCACCTTGTTTTCTTTATATTCTCTTGCTCAATCACTTTGAGCTCATAAACACAGCCACGAAATCTTCTCCTCTTCCTTCCCAAACCATTTTCCTCTTCAGATTTGAGCTCCGTACGCATTTTCCAACGCCCCACGCAAGTTGTTTTCGCGAAAACATTCAGTTTCAAGCACTTTGAACCAATTAAATTTTGATTTCGGTGCTTCTTTTCTCATTTTCACCACTTGAGGTAAGTTTGTCTCAACATTTGGAAGATTTTCTCGGGAGTTGACTTTTGTTGACTTTTCCATTCCCCGGGAGCTGACTTTTGTTGACTTTTTTCAATTCTAGCTCATTTTTGCTCGTTTTTTCTCCTTTTGCAGATTTTTCGAAATGGCGGGTCATTTTCCTCACGGTGGAGGTCCTTCGGGTGCCGGGGATGATCCCGATGTCATGGCTCTGCCTCCGAGGGTTCGACCCTTTATTCCCGAGAGGTATGCTCCGCCGGCACACGTTCTTCCCCGGGCCATTTTTCGTCACTTCACTGACTTTAGTGATCGAGCACCCGGAGATCTACTTCTGCGAGAGGCAGAGCATCACCTCTCCTACGAGGCCCGAGAGGTATTTTACTTTATTTTCTACATTTTTCGTGCATTTCGTGCCTTTGCCATGTTTGAATACACAGTTTAGCCTATGACATAGTGTTTTGTTTGCATCCTGAACATGTGGCTTAAACATTTGAATTTCTGAACACTCGGCTCATTAGTTGATTGTGAACGCACGACACACATTAGTTAAGAAGTGAACACACGGCTCAAACACTGATTCGTCGAACACACCGCCCGAATTTGAAGGTGAGCACACAGCACACACTGACTAAGAGTAGAACACGCAGCCCAAACTCTGATTTTCTGAACACACAGCTCGGATTGATGGTGAACACATGGCACACTGATTTACAGTAGAACACGCAGCCCTAACATTAATTCTCTGAACACACAGCCCAAATTGATGGTGAACACACAGCCCATACTGATTGAGAGTAGAACACGCAGCCCAAACTCTGATTTTCTGAACATACAGCTCAAATTGATGGTGAACACGCAGCACACACTGATTTAGAGTAGAACACGCAGCCCTAACTCAGATTTTCTGAACACACAGCCCAAATTGATGGTGAACACACAGCCCATACTGATTGAGAGTAGAACACGCAGCCCAAACTCTGATTTTCTGAACACACAGCTCAAATCGATGGTGAACACGCAGCACACACTGATTTAGAGTAGAACACGCAGCCCTAACTCAGATTTTCTGAACACACAGCCCAAATCGATGGTGAACACGCAGCACACACTGATTTAAAGTAGAACACGCAGCCCTAACTCAGATTTTCTGAACGTACAGCCCAAATTGATAGTGAACACACGGCACACACTGATTTAGAGTAGAACATGCAGCTCTAACTCAGATTCTACTTCGCACGCAGCCTATTTACTTGCACACAGCTTATTCATTTCATTTGCACACAGCTCATGCATTTATACTGACACATGTATTCATTCTGAATGCAGGTTGGTTCTCGCACCGTGCGAGGATATGGTTCCACCACTGCTAGAGAGTGGTATGCTGAGCTTCCGGAGGCCGTCCGTGATTTAGTTGATTTGGCAGGGTTCGGGGCCTTCTGCATGGGGTTATCGCATTGTCCTGCCAGGAGGACACTGTTGGCAGTTCTGGTGGAGAGATGGTGGGATACCACCAACTCCTTTCATTTTTCCGCCACCGGGGATTTGACTATGACCCCGTTGGATTTTGCTGTACTGACCGGCCTGGACATAGGAGGTTGGCCCATTCCTTACGACGAGGATATGGGCGAATGGGAGGCCGCTTGGATACATCTGCTGGGGGCCCGCCCGCCTGTTGACAGAGCTTCCGGGAGAGTCCGATACACTTGGTTCTCTTCCCATTTTCGGAGGGAGGGGATGGAGCCCGGGACTCCTGAGGAGGCAGAGCAGTATGCCCGTGGTTTTCTTATGTTCCTCTTCGGGACTACTCTGTTCGCCGATAGAGGGAACACGGTTGGGCTATATCTATTGAGCGCTTTGATGGACCTATCACAGGTCGGACGGTACGACTGGGGTGGCGCCGGCCTGGCTACCCTTTACTGCTACATGAGCGCGACCTCCCGCGGGCAGGGGGATTCACCTGGCGGTTATTGGAGAGCCTAGGAGGTATTTTCTGTCCTCTTGGTTTACATTTCTGCTCCTCATTACTTGTACATTGCACGCACAACGCACTTTACACTCTGTATTTTGCCCTCAGCATTTTGTATTTACATTCTGCACTACTTTCCTCAGTTATGGGTCTACGTATATTTCCCGACGTTAGCCCCAAAGTTGGTGGTGGCAGGGCCCCTCATGACCCCATACTCACTGGTATTCGAGGGCCAGCACCGGCCGAGACCCCGAGAGACTCTCTTTTATCTGCGGCAGTATTTTGACACCGTGCGGATGACAGAGGTATTTCAGAACTCTCAGTTCCTTCTGTTTTCATCTTTGATTTGTCCTGTTTATTCCCGATTTCTGATTGGTCTATGCACTGGTCATCCGCAGATTACATGGCAGCCCTGGGCACCCTTGGGTGATGGTCTCCGATTTCAGTATGCCGGAGGATCAGGCACCTCCCAGTACAGGATCCTGTTCGAGGGACCGGTTGGTAGAGCATGGTTTCTACGGGAACGCTTTTTGCGTCAGGTATGGGGGTACACTTCTCAGGACCCTTCCGCAGCACCTCCAGCCAGTATGCGGACTGCTGATAGGCTCTCTACCCAGGATGTTGTTAGTGCTATGCTGGGCACTGATGCTTTGCTACATCTTACGGAGGGAGACTACGCCACTTATCGCCATACATATCTGATGCCTCCCTTGACGGGAGTGCGTACTCCGTCACTGAGGCCTGCTGATGTACCATCTTCGAGTCAGGCTCGTGCTACAGATATCCCTTTCTCCAGCAGGGCTGGTACGTCCAGAGGTGGGCGCGGATTCATTCCTCCGATCCCTCCGACTCTTCATCATCCTGGATGGCCAGGCATGCCGACCGAGTTGACGAGTTGGCGATTTGGGACTCCTTACCAGGTCTCACTGGAGCCTCCTCTTCCTGACCATAGATATGTCAGAGACCTTGATTCACCACCGGTATGTTTTACGGCTTTGATTTATCAGTCGGATACTTGGGCATTCATTCCTTTACTGATAGTTTTGCATTTGTATCTGTAGCCTCCAGTTGAGTACGTGGATGAGATGCTTGGAATGCTGGCCACATTTGAGGGCATGATCCTGTGGAGGGAGGCACAGCTGGCCATTATGGGTGTGCTGGTACTGTTCATCTTTCCTGCATTTATCATATTTCTGATGACACGCTGGTTTTGGACATTCTACTGCATTGATAGGCTTTTTGTGTAGAGCACATCTGACACACACCCCACTCTCATACTGTACTTGCATCTGATTTTCATATTTGAACTGATGTATTGAACTCTTCACTTTCAGATGCCTCCTGTATATGCTCCGCCGCAGGCCGGGCCACCCGGGCCTTCTCAGGGAGGTCGATCGTCTGGATCTTTTCGAGGTGCTGGGCCATCTGGGCCCTTTCGAGGAGCTGGGCCATCCAGGCCCTTTCAGGGAGCTGGGCCATCTAGGCCTTTCCGAGGAGCTCGAGGAGGGTCCTCTCGCAGGTGCAGGGCACATATTATAGAGGCGGAGCTCGATGAGGATGAGGAGGAGGAGGAGGCCACAGACCGTCAGTCGGAGACATCCGCTGAGGAGGGGGATTCCGGTCTTGGTTCCGGGAGTGGAGGCGAGGCTGAAGGGGATCCTAAGGATGACAGCTCCGACCCGGATGGTGATGGTGGTGCAGAGGTTGTCCCGCAGAAGAGGATGAGGGGGGCTCCTCATTCCCGCTCCCGAGGACATTGATGCTGCTGTTTCCTGCTTTATTTTCCTTTTTGCTAGTAGTTTGTAGCACTTTTGCATATTGTTAGGCAGTTTTATTTTCTGTAAAACTTGTACCTTTGTTTGTTGTAAAACATGATGGAATGAAACAGCTTTTGAAAAAGTGTTGTATTTTTATGTTCTCAGCATCGCATCGCATCATTTTGCACAAAAATGGGATCGAATGGAAACGTGCCTTGTGTATTTACCGGGTCAGGTAATGAACCGACGCAATAAACTAAACAACTCGACTCACTAAGAAATAACAGAATCTCAGCAAGTTTACAACTCGATAAGCAAAGTACAACAAGACTTAACAAAATTGCGTAAACAAAGAGTAGCAACTCAAAACACAAAATGCGACAGCTCGACAAAACTTACAACTCGATAAACAAAACGACAACTCGATAAGCAAAATATAACAATGTTTAAACAAAACAAAGCATACTTCGGACGATCTGGGTGATGGAACGCATTCGAAACTGAGAGAAATAGAGGCCTTCAACATTCCCGATGCATCGAAATGCCTCGAACTTCCTTTCGGAGGGCAAAACAGGACCAATGAGCATGGCCGGCCACATTTTGCATTTGGGGATTGAAAGGTGGCCGGCCGGCCGGCCAGTTTTTTTGAGTCAAAGGTGGCCGGCTTGCTAGAATAGGTGGCTGGCCGGCCACTTTTCCCTGCAACCCACAGAATTCTGACACTTGTCCTTCGAATAGTGTTTCACCCCCTATAAAAGCTCCAACTTTGGAACTCATTCATTTCATCACTGCTTTGCACAAAAATGGAGGTATTTCTCGTAGAAAATCTCACATCTTGGATCTCTTCTTTAGATGGCTCGGAAAAGTTGAACTTCCGGGGTTTCGGCTTGAATGCACTATTCACGCTAAGCCGGACTCCGCTACACCTTCCTTTCCTCCATGCTGCGGCGAGGTTTTGGAACCCAGTGACGCACGTCTTTAGCTTTGGCGGGCAAGAGGTATGTCCCACTTTTGAAGATTTTCAAGTTTTGATGGAATCCGAGCGAGGTGAGGAAATCTTATCCCAACTCAATTTTGGCTATGCCCAAACCTTAGGGCGGATGTGCAAACTCAACGCGCATGATGCTCGATCCTTGATTTGTAACGGAATGTTGGATATCCCAAGCCTGATTTACCGGTTCTTCGATGCTGGTGACCGCAGCGACCATCATTGGCAAGGTTTCCGGCGACACGCCCTCTGTTTATGCATGTTATTTCATTTTCTGTTTGCCTCAAGCTTTGGAGGATCCAGCGTCCGTCTGGTTGAAGTGGCTCAAGGCTTGAAAGAAGGAAAGAGTTGCATCGCCATGACATTGGCTGAGACACTAATGGGCTTGGATGCTTTCTACCGTCGGGAGACAACCAGGTTCGCAGGGAGTCCATTACTGCTGCAGGTAATGTTTCCCACCCGATCTCACATATGTATTTGCTCACATCACTCGACCCTCAGGCTCGGTTTTTCTCACAAAACCCTTTTCTTACTTTTCTCTCATCGTACATCTCTCTATTCTTTATTCTCTCATTTTTCATCCCTCCCCAGGTATGGTTGATGGATAAATTGCAAGTTGTGGACTCTTGCCCAGCCTACTCTGCCCGCGGCTACTTCTTTCGACCTCGTCTAGTTGATGCTCTCGATGAGGGATGGTGGTTTGCCTGGATGTGCAATCTATCGGCAGATCGCATTGCTTGGCGCTGTCCTTGGCCCAATCTTCCGGCAATGAGCTACAGTATGTCCCGGCAGGTCGGGATTCGATTGGTCGGCTTGACTCACTGCGTATTCTATTTCCCATTCCGTATTCTGCGCCAGTTTGGCCAAGATCAGACTTGCCCACCAGAGGGGATAGAGTATCTGGCTACATTCCCGGTTCGGGGAGCACAGCTGGCTCGGCAGGCCGCAGCGTGGAGAATTAGAGAACTCCTGGCTCCTGCTCCCACTTTTAGTTGCACTTTGTCTGACGAGTGCTGGGATTGGCTCAACGAAGAAGCACATGTTGGGCCAAGCTTGGCATCGGGGGCTTCAACCAGCTCTGGAAGGGGGCGCAAGGACACTTGACTTGACTATGCCCCGGATTTATTGCTTTATTAGTACTTTCAAGTTTTCGTTATGAGTGTAATGAAAAGCAACTTCAATTGTATGCAAGAGCAGGAGAACTCTGTTTCGAAATCAATGAAATTGAAGGTTGTGGTACTGAAAATTTTCCGCTTTGGTCCAAAAATGGTCTTAGTTGTAAAAAGATTAATTTGAACAAAGTCAACTTTTGTTAAAACTTTTCAAAACAATTTTCGATATGGATCAGAACTGGACACGCCTGAGATCTGTCACTGAGATGCACAACCCCGGATCCTAGCAACTGGAAAGTTGCCCCTAGTCTGAATGGTACCACAGCACCTCCTGGCAACGGAAAGTTGCCCCTAGTCTGAATGGTACCACAACACCTCCTGGCAACGGAAAGTTGCCCCTAGTCTGAATAGCACTGCACCGGAGATCACGATGAATACTGATGGACAAGGATGACTGAGATGATCAAAATGGACAAAGTCGATCGGGGAAAATATTTATGGCTGAACTTCAGGATGAAGCTGCCTACGTATCCCAAAGATGGGAATCAAGCCTTACGTAGTTCAGGCTTAGGTTCGCTCGGGTATTTTCGCTCTCCTTTTGCGCTCTAACTTTTGCCAAGGCCGCCCTTTGCGGGTTTTCAACCTCGCGAGCTCAGTTTTTATATTTTCAAATTTTTTATGCTCTGAGTTTTGCCTAGGTCGCCCTTTCGGGTTTTCGGCCTAGCGAGCCTCTCAAGGGTAATATTTCTTCAACTTGTCCATGTTGATCGGCTGTGAAAACTCTAAGCCATCTAGATCCATCAGAACCATAGCCCCACCTGACCAGATAGACTTGATGATGTAAGGACCAGTCCAATTGGGTCTGAACTTGCCCCTTGGGTCGTGGATGGGAGCTCGGTTGTCTTTGAGCACCAAATCTCCTACCTTTAAATTCCTGGACTTAACCTTCTTGTTGAAAGCCCGGGCAATTCTGCGTTGATAACCTTGAATGTGATACAGTGCTTTCAGTCTTCTTTCATCGAAAAGCATGAGTTCCTCGAATCTACTCTGTTGCCAATCTGCCTCGGCTATTTGACACTCGGCCAATACTCGCAATGACGGAACCTCAATCTCAATAGGTAGAACGACCTCCATCCCATAAACCAATGAGTACGGAGTCGCCCCGGTAGAAGTTCTGATTGAAGTCCGGTAGCCCCACAGAGCAAACGGCAGCTTATCTAGCCAGTCCCGGTAGGTTTCCACCATCTTCTGCAATATATGCTTGATATTCTTGTTGGTGGCCTCAACCGCTCCATTGGTTTGCGGCCGATATGTGGATGACTTATGAAAAGCCACGTTGTATTTTTCCAACAAGTCTATCACTTCCTTCTTGAAGTGGGAACCGTTATCTGAAATTATCTCATTTGGGACCTCGTAGCGACAGATGATGTTGTTTCTAATAAACTTTGCAACGTGCGAAGCCTTCAACACCTCGTAAGATTGGGCCTCAACCCACTTTGTAAAATAATCTATCGCAACCAAGATGAACTCATGCCCATTCGACCCCTTTGGCGTAACAGCCCCGATCACGTCAATTCCCCAGACTGAAAACGGCCATGGTGAAGTCATATTGGTACAACTTTGTCGGCGAGATGTTCATGCGATTTGCATGGGTCTGACATTTGTGGCATCGCCGAACGAAATCGATACAATCCTCCTCCATGGTGGACCAGTAGTACCCCTGTCTGAGGATCTTCCCGTGCCAGCATTACCCCATTCATATGTGCTCCACATTCTCCTCCATGGATGGCTTCCATTAGGCGCTTCGACTCTTCGGCATCAACACACAGTTTATGCATTCCCAGATGACCTCTTCTATACAGCTTACCCCCACAGATGATGAACTGAACGGCCAATCTTCTTATTGCCCTTTTGTCTTTGGCATTTACCCCCGACGGATATGTTTCCTTTTCTAAAAAATTCCAAATGTCGTAATACTAGGGGTGTTCGTCCTGAACTTCATCTATGGTTGCAATCGACTCATAGGCAGGTGCAAATTTCTGGTCAATGATGACTGGACACATTCGGACTCCACACAGGATGTCTATCATAGAAGATAGAGTTGCTAAAGAATCTGCGAACATGTTGTTTTCTCTTAGTAGATGAGTAAAACTTAGCTTCTCAAACCGAGGAATCAGCAAATCCAAGGTCTGGTGATACATCATCATCTTTTCCTCTTTTACTTTCTAGTCTCCTTTTGCTTGAGACACAACAAGGTTCGAGTCCCCAATGACGTCCAGTCGTCTTGCCCCTAGTTCTAGGGCTGCTTCTAGGCTAGCAATGCACGTCTCATATTCTGCTTCGTTGTTCGAGACTTTGAATCGGAGTTTGAAGGCTAGGGGAATACGGGAATTGTCGGGTGCTATCAGCAGCACTCCTATCCCGTACCCATACTGATTTGACGCTCCGTCAAAGTACATCGTCCAGGCTTCATCGTCGATATGCAAAATGGCCTCATCTGGGAACAAGTATTCAACTGCTTCATCCTCCTCAACCGGATGGTCGGCAAGGAACTCTGCTACTGCTCTTCCTTTGACTGACTTGCGTGTGACATACTTCAAATCAAATTCGGAGAGCAACAGCAACCAACGAGCTAGCCTACCCGTAAGTGCTGGTTTCTCGAAAAGATATTTGATGGGATCGAGTCGTGAAACCAACATTACGGAGTGAGCTAACAGGTAGTGCCGCAGCTTCCTAGTAGCCCATACCAAAGCTAAGCAAGCCTTCTCCAGCGGTGTATAGCGAGTTTCATACTCTAGCATCTTCTTGCTCAGATAGTAGATGGCTCTCTCCACCCTGTCTTCAGACTCTTGTGCAAGCATACAGCCCATCGTGGTCTCAGTCACTGATAGGTACAAAATCACCGGTTTCCCCGGTTCTGGCGGTGACAACACGGGCGGGTTTTGTAGATATTCTTTGATCTGCTCAAACGCTGCTTGACATTGGCCGTCCTATTGAAATTTCCTGTCTTTCTTCAGAAGACCAAAAAGTGGTTCACAAGTCAAGGTTAATTTTGAGATAAACCGTCTTATGAATTGCACTTTACCCAGAAAGCCTCGCACCTCCTTTTCAGTCCTTGGTGGGGGCATTTCTAGGATGGCCTTGATTTTGGAAGGGTCAACTTCGATGCCTCTTTGTGTAATTAGAAACCCCAGCATTTTTCCCGCTGTAACACCGAATGTACACTTTTGAGGGTTCAGCCGCAACCGGAATTCCCTGATCCTTTGAAAAAAACTTATGTAAGGCAGTGTAGTAGCCCTCTCTTTCCTTGGACTTGACAATCATGTCGTCCACGTACACCTCAACCTCCTTGTGGATCATATCATGTAATATAGTGGTCGCGGCCCGTTGATAAGTAGCTCCAGCATTCTTCAGCCCAAACGGCATGACTCTATAGCAATATGTCCCCCACGGGGTGGTGAATGCAGTCTTTTCCCTGTCTTCTGGTGCCATTACTATCTGGTTGTAACCTGAGAAGCCATCCATAAATGAAAGCAATGCGTGCCCATGCTGTGAAGTCCACCAACTCATCGATGTGCGGCAAGGGAAAGTCGTCCTTCGGACTAGCTCTGTTTAAATCCCTGAAGTCTACGCATACTCGGATCCTGCCATCCTTCTTCGGTACTGGAACAATGTTGGCCAACCAAGTCGGATATTCAGATACCAGCAGGAAGCCTGCGTCAATGCTTAGTGACCTCTTCCTTAATCTTGAGAGCCCAGTCCGGGCGGATCCTCCTGAGTTTCTGCTTGACTGGTCGGGCCTCGGGGTCAAGGGGGATCCGATGTTGTACAATCTCAGGATCGATTCCAGGCATGTCTTCGTAGGACCACGCGAAAACATCTTTGAAATCTTTTAATAAAGCGACTAAGCGCTCGCGTTCCTCTGAAGACAACGTGGACCCCGATCTGGACCAGTCGCGGGTCCTCCTCAGTACCAATGTTCACGGTAGTGATTTCGTCCACTAGGGGTTTAACAAATCTTTCCTGCTCCTGCTCAATTAATCGTTGCAAAACCGGAGGAACTTCGTCCTCGTCGTTTTCAAAATTTTGAAAGTCTGAATTAATGCAATAAATTAAGGGCACGGAAAAGTACTCAGAAACCACAGTTGCTTGATTCTCATTAGGCACATCCAAATCGTCCGATTCATTTACAACAGACTCAAATGAAAAGGAAAAAGACGACCTAGACAGGACTGTGGCATCCGGGTTAACATCCCAGGAGTACCAGACTCAGACTCAGTCGAGCTGGAATCAGATTCCGGCTCACTACCTGACCCGGTGCTGCTGGACAAAAATCCCTCCTCGTATTTCCAAGTGAGAGAGGGTGCGATAGATGCATCCAAGATAGCTGCTGGTTGGCTTGTAGCCGTTTCATCCCCAATCATGGAAACCGCGGAGTTATCCCCCAAGCACTCATGGTCGATCGGAGGATCAGAGAGTAGACATGCCAGCGCTACCCCCGTTTCAAATTATGTGCCCTCAGGATCCACTGCCCTACACTGCTCAACCTCAGCTGATGGGTCCGTCTGCTCTTCGGTAACATCCTCCCCGGGTAACCGCAGGTCGAAGAAGATCTCAAAACCGGGCACGCGCTTCTTCTCCGCATTTATCCACGGCTCTGGGAAGCCGCAAAATGGAAAGTCCTCCCCCCCTCCCGGACGAAGCG
This sequence comes from Camellia granthamiana, assembly GCA_036172215.1. NCBI lineage: Eukaryota > Viridiplantae > Streptophyta > Magnoliopsida > Ericales > Theaceae > Camellia > Camellia granthamiana. The sequence continues at coordinate 136,272,925 of CM069904.1, read as the reverse complement.
TCTGTTCAGGGTACCCTGGATGGGCCTATGCATTAATTCGAAAGGCTTCCCAGCCTGCTTTGCTCTGGCTCTTCCGGCCATTTCTTTCCCTTTCCTCACCCAGTCCTCTTTGGTGGGCAGATAACCCAGTCCAAAGGTATGCGGGTTGTGTGGCACTTCGGCCAATGTTGCGACGCATTTCCTGCCGCTCCTTCCTAATCCCATCCCGGGGATGTGTTGTAGCTTGTTCATGAGGTAGACGGATTGAGCACTGACGTACACATCTTCATTCACAGCCATAATGTTTTGCACAACCCGGGCCTCGGCCAGAGTAAATCCTGATATAAACACGTCCTCCATGCCGTGCTCGATTTCTAGGACTGGTGTAGACACCTTCCGGAGGGGGATGGATCGATGAATTTCCAAACACAATGGCTACTCCCTTTCCATAGGGGTATTTCACCATCTGATGCAGAGTGGACGAGACGGCCTTCACCTGGTGCAACCACGGTCGCCCCAAAAGTAGGTTGAAAGTTGCGGGAACCTCCAAGACATGGAAATCTATCTCGTGTTGTCCAGGTCCAACCTTTGTCTGAATCTTGACAGTCCCCATCACTTCTTTGCTAGTATTATCGTACGCTCTGATCACCTGAGTTGTCGGGATGAAGTCCGCGGGCTTCAACCCGATTGCATACGCTATTCTGGCTGGGCAGACATTGATAGCAGACCCGGTATCAACAAGTACCACCGGTATCCACTTGTCTCTACATTCCACGGAGATGTAGAGAGGTTTGTTATGATTCACGCCCTCAGGCGGCAGTTCTTTGTCTGAGAAGGTTAAAGCCGGGGAACCTCCTCCCAGAAAAACTAGCCCAACCAACTGCTCTGGGGTAGTTTCTATAGAGAGTTTGGCCCTGTCCATAGCAGATAGGACAGCCTGTCTGTGTACTCGCGACGCCATAAGCAGTCCCCAGATGGAGATGTCTGCTTGTATCTTCTTCAATTGCTTGAGCACAGCTTCTTCTTCAATCTGTTTCTCTCTCTGTTTCTCAGCTTCCTTGTCTTTCCCGGATGCCTCAGGTTGGTCCAAGTGCGGAGGCTTGAAATACCGCCCACTTCTTGTCATATGAGCGATCTCATCGAGATACCAGGTGTCATCTGGTTGATTACTTCCCCAATCCTCATCTGTGTGGGCAAGACATAAGTCATCGTCTTTCCACCACATTCCGTCGGCAGCCGACAGACACCTGTCCGGCTCCGGTATGATCGTACTCACAGCACCTTCAGTCTTCATGCTCGCAGCGTTTCCTGTTCCTGTGCACACAGCACTCTCGACCCCCACATGGGCCTTGGCTTTTCTGATTCTCTCGGAATCCTCAAATCTTTGTTGCTCCAACTGTGTCAGTACAGCTGGTTGGTCGGCACTTCTTGCATTACAATCCCCAAATTCTAAGCGAAATTCTTAGTGCCAGCGCTCTCTGGCATTATATTCTGACTCTCGGCCCTTCCGGCCACCACTGATACTCTTGCCCCTGCCGGGCCCTGTTCTGGTTGATATTCTACGACGTCTGGTTGATCATCTAACCATCCGATAACTTCTGCCGACTCCTCATATTCGAACCAGTTGATTGTTGTATCCCTTGATTCTTGGTCATTGAAGAACTGGAGGTTGGCAAGGTCCTCTCCTACAGCTGTTAGATCATCTGTTCCCCACTCAAATCTGTCCCCCTGAATCACACATATTTCTGCTTTTTCTGGCAGCCCCATACTCAGTTCAGACTGGCCCACTGACTGGATGTATTCACTTGGATCATAGGCTCCTGCAGCGAGATTCTCAGACTGTTCCGTCCCAAACTCAACAACCCCACTTTTCTCTGAAATCTGCCCTGTCCCATCTTCGGTGGTCACCACCTTTGCTTAGATTGGGTTGTGGAGATGTCCATCATGCACAAGTCAGTGCAGACAGGAAGGATCACCTCCGGCTTAGGTAGGTGGGATGGGGTGATATAGATACTAGGATCGTAAGACAAGACCCCAGTTTGGATGAAGTTGATTCTGTTGGGAGAAGGGCTTGGTTATGTGGTGGGAGGGGATTTGTTGTGACGTTGGGTTTTTCGGGAGGCGCGATCACCTGCTTGTCAATAAGATCTTGGATCTCATGACGCAATCTATAGCAACGGTCGGTGTCATGACCGTGCCTGTTGGTGATACGCGCAGTATCTTGCCGGGTCATGAGAGGGAGGGAGTGGATTTGGTAGTGGCCTCGGCTCCAGGGGCGTCAAATGCTTCTTCCTGATTAATACCCCCAGAGCCTTGGACAGGGGGCATATAGAGGGGTGTAAAGGTTCTTTGGCCTCTGGGCTGGTATTTTGTGGTTTGGGTATTACTTCCGGATGCACCGGAGAAGGGTGTGGCCGCCGCGGGCCTTGGATGGGGAGGGGGAGTGGTGGTGACCACACTGACCTCCGAAGCTCTTGTATTTGCAGCGCCACTCGGGCCTGCGTTGTTGTTGCGGTTAAATGTCCTTCGGGGTTGCTCCCGGTCCTGGTCAATCAGACCTTGTTTCATTGCATCCTCGATTTGCACCCCCATCTCGTGTAGGTCTGAGAAGGTGGGGAAGGGGAGTACAATCATCTTCTGCATCAATTTCGGTTGGAGATTGCGCACAATCATCCTGATTTGGTCTTTGTCTGTAGGCCTCAAAGTCATCATCGATGCCTTCGCCCTCCATCGAGTCACAAAATCGGAGAAAGTCTCCTTGGGCTCCTGCCTCGTCGTCTCAAGATCACGAGTTGTAATCTCGATCTGGGTATTGTACGAGTACTGTGCAACAAAGGCCTCAGCTATTTCATCCCAGCTTCTTTTGACATCATCTTCCAGCTTTGCATACCAGATGGCGGCCACACCTGACAAGGTTCGGCCGAATAGCGAAAGTTTTTGTTGTCTAGTCAGGCCCATTTGCCGCAGAATGTCCGAGAATAGCCGAAGATGGACCATGGGGTCCGCGGATCCATCAAAGCAATCGATCTGGGGCATTTTGAATCTGTCTGGCAATGTCACGGCCACGTCGGTATATCCATCTTCGATATCCGAATAGCCTTCACCCCCTGGGATTCTTGAAAAGCTTCTCCAGCTTGCTCAATTTCAGAGCTGTATGGTCTATCTCGAACTCGAAGGGAGAGTCCGGGTGGTTGGGTGTATGGGTCTTGGACAGTTGAGGCAGAAGTGGGGGCGGAGTTGGCCCCGTTGGAAGGCCCGTGTCCTCCTGAATATTTGGTAGGGTGTTTTTGGGGATTTGGCAGGGTATTTTGAACAGTGGGTGTTTGCTCGGGTAATGGGAGCCCCGACGGAGGAGGAGCTGGGTGTGAAGTTGATGTTCCGGCCTGCTGCTGAAGCCTGGTGATGAGCTCAGCCTGTTGGGCCATGACTGTGGCCTGTTGCTTAGAAAATTCCGCTTAGCGGATGGCATCCTCTTGCATCTGTCTCATGCTTTCTTGCATTTGACGCATCATTTCCTCTATCCCGGCCATATTCTGTTGGTCCAGCTGACTGATCGGTAAGTGTATCTCTATGGCGGAAACAGAAACCCCAACCTGACTGTCTGCTACTAAAGTAGCCCGCTACCCCGGTAATCCCTGCTCTGACACACTACGCCTCCTTGGTTTTCTCCTAACAACTGGGGGTAGGGAGTGGAACACTGGATGTCCGTCAACCAGATCCTCAGATCGATTGAGTCGGCAACCTCTCGTCCAAAGTGCTTGGGGAATATCTATTGGTTCGGAAGTAATCGTGCTAAAACTGCCCCCTAGCAAAAAGATAAAATAAAGCGAAAAGGAAATAAATAACCAGATAAACGGGCAGCATAACAGCTTAAATTAAATACACAACACACCAGTCGGGCATACAACACACGGTTGATAAGCTGAAAAACACATTGTCCTCAATCACTGATCACTGTTCCTGTATCACTGTTCCCCAAAACTGAATCTGATATCCGCAGACAACTGATTCTCAGATACTGACTGATGGCCGCAGGCCTGATGCCCAAACTCATAAACCGATACATGCATTCCTGTAGAGACGCACTCTAAAGCACATAACAGATAAGTGAGAGCCGAAACACCCCTATGTTGGGGTAGGGTTTCCCTGTCCTATTTTGTCAGGAGCTAGGGTTTCACTACGCACACAGCGGTTTCAAACAACCTATAAATGGGTAAGCAACCTGTCCTAGTTTGGAATGGTCACTATGGATCCGAATATGCACTAGGTCGAATGGTCAAAAAGGGTGCCCCGGTAAAACGGGGTTTGTGTTCCCATGCTGTCAGAGCCCAGAGCCGATCAGCCTTATGGACATGCCTTGACAAGACAAGCCTCCGGCAAATCGTTCGGGAATGGCATATGGTAAACACGGTCTCCTAGGCGCACCAATGCAAATGCAATGCAAAGAAACACACAAGTGTAGTCAAAACAAGATATCATGAGTTCGAGTCAAGTTCTCTAAATCCCCAGCAGAGTCGCCAGAAACTGTAGACGTCCCCGAACGCCCCGGGATGGATGAACTCCCATTCTGTTCATATTGGGGTCACTACAGCTCAAAGACTCGATTGTCACGGTTCTAAATCTTGAACCAAAGAGTCCAAATCCGGCAAATCGTTTTTGAGAAAACAGATTTTTGAAAGAAGTGCCAAACATGGACTGCTTTGCCAGATACAGAGTCGCCACCTAAATATTTTTTTATGGGGAAATTTAGGAAACCCTGACTCGGTGCCAAAGGCCACGTGTCCGTCATCACCAAAGTTGCCTCGGCTCGGGAACTTGGGTACGATTGGGGAAGGTCACTTCGTGAGCACCCCCGCTCGCCCGGTCAAAGACTGGCCTCTATTAACCGTGATATCTAGTTTTGAAAATATTGTGTGTTCTTATTCCAGTTATTAGCCTAGATTACTACGTGATGCGCACAGCATACAAGTATAGACTGGATCGCCTAAATTGGAACAACACGTTTCATGTTTGTTTTTTGAAAGATGGTTTGTTACCCGCAGGTAGCTTAAAAATGCAGATTTTGCCACCATCGGGTGGGCTTAGAAAACATGATTTTGCCACTGTCTAGTGGGCTTAAAACAAACATTTGATGAATTGTTCCAATCCAAATAACCCAACCTCCACCCACAGGCATCCAAGCAGGTATATCACATAAGCAGTTAGCCTCGTGGTAAGCATGCTATCATGGCAGTCACTCACACGCATGTAAGGATGCTAAAGCATAAAACTCACCGAGTACTCCAAGCCAAAACAGAAACTGCATTAGAAATCATGCATGATCCTAAGTATACAGAAAATGCCTAATGCAACACATGCAAAAATGCAAACTATAGCAGGCTCGGCTATTCTAAAACATGGCATATGGAATGCTACAGCTAACATGTATTCAACTTGGAATTGAAATACAAATGCAGTTAGTATGATGCGCCGAGCCCGGTGCATGCAAAACAGATGAATGATGCAAACATGCTGTCATACTGTATGCTAATTGAAATATGCCCTAATCTAACCATCATAAGCAGGTAAATAAAAGGGAAGAAAGACGTGGGGTTGGAAGACATACATCACACTCACCCACACTTATTACAATTATGCCCTCGCGCAGAGGGTCCGAATAAATAATACAGCCCCGAATAAAAGAATATTACAGTCCAAATAATACAGTCCAAATAATGTACAAATTCCTAATTAATTAACAAATTAACTAAGAAAGCTGTAAAACTGGCATGCAAGCCAGGGACTGCCTGATTCTGCTCCGGGATGATGGAATGATGCATGTTTGGGCTGCTTCGCGCGGAAATCCACTGGAATGCCCCAATTAGCCTCTGTTTTGCAATGATTCTTGGAAAGCGCGCCAAGCCTCGGAAGACCGCTGATTCTTGATATGCTGCAACAGAGAGCAGGAAAGGGGCATAGCAATGTATTTTCACAAATGTATGCATGTCTCGATCCTCGTACCACCAATCACGCATCTCGATGCATGATGGCCGAGGAGCCAAATTGCACAACTCAATATAGAATGAATGCATATGAACACTACAACAAAACCTAACTCCATCATGGATAATCCGGAGTGTCGGTGACTTGGGAATTGAGACACGTTCCGTCACTCGGAGTACGGAACGTACCTCGTTTCCCGTGCCCGGGCTAACTCCTATCCCGAACACGATGCAATATGCATGATATGCGTGAAATGCAACTAAGATACAATCCTAACATACACAACGTTATGGAATGGCATACACGCTACACGAGGTGATACACAACCGAGCATACACAATGCTATGGATGAAATGGCATACGCAATGCAATATGGGCTTACACCAACATGAGAGAGCCTTAGCCACACTCACATAAGAGGCCATCAGATGAAAACAAGACAACTCGAAATGCGTGCACGCGTGCACGCAAACCGAGGACCGACCCTCAGGCACCGAAATGCCACTCTAATGAGACATGGCAAAGACATGGAATATGATATGCAAACATACAAAAATCAGAGGCAAAATGCCATGCAAAACAGCCCCGAAACATGGCGAAATGAAACCCGATGCAAGGAACGAGTCCCGAAACATGGAATTAAGCACATGAAATGGCCTATAGCTATGCAATGCATGCATAATTGGTACATGGAATGAAAAGACAGAAGCAAGGCAGCCCCAAAACAAGCATTTTTAAAGTTCAAAGCATGGCCAAACAGTGGACACAAGTGGGACTAAATTAGCATGCAAAAATGGCTCCGCAAGGGAGGCAATGAAGCAAGTGGTAGATGCAAGGCCCAAACAGAAAAAGACCCTTCTACAACACTGAAGAGGGACCAAAAATATGACTACTTTCAGTTTATGACAGACCCCAAAAATAGATACAAGTATGGTGAACAACTCATGCAAGAAATGGGCCAACAAGGGGCAAAGAAGTAACTGATATATGCTGGCCTCAAAAAGGTTAGGGCCCTTCAAAAATGTTGGAGAGGGGCCAAAAATATGGCTTTTTACAGTAGATGATCAAGCCCAAAACAGTGTATAAATATGCTCAAAATGCCATGCAAAATTAAGGCCACAAGAGGGCTATAACATGAAGTATACCAAGGATGTCTCAAAAATCCCTAGACCCTTAATGAAACATGAAGAGGGGGTCATTTTAGGGCCATTTTCAGTTCGGACCAAAGTCCAAAAACAGAGACATAATAGCCTAATAAATCATGCAAAAAAAGGGGACCTAAGAGGGGTACAATGACAAGTGATATATGGAGGTCCCAACCAGTGTTGGGCCCTTCTTCAATGTTGAAGAGAGGCTCAAAATAGGCCTATTTACAGTTTACATAAGGCCCCAAAACAGATCACACACAAGCTAAAAATATCATGCAAGAAAATGGCATTCAAGAGGGTATTGAAGCAAGTGCAACATGGGGGGCTCAAACAGTGTTGAGCCCTTAATGAAACAATAAAATGAGCTTAAAAAAATGACCTTTTCTGTTTTGGTCAGGGCTCAAAACAGCAAGCAAAGAGGGCTAATATATTGAGCAAAATAAGGGCCAAAAGGAGGGAAATAGGACTCACCCTTGTAGACCAACCCTTTTGCTGCCTCTTGGACTAAAAATGTTGCCTCCTAGCCTCTGAAAAACTCCCCAAGCTGCTGGAAATGGAGTAGTGGTGGTGGTGCTAGGTGGTGATGAAGAAAGGGTGTAGAACTTGGAAGATTTTTGAGGATTTTGGAAGAGAGGAAGAGGGAGGTGTGTATGCAAGCTCTTAGGGATTTTTTGTAACCCTAAAACCAGGTTTGGGAGGCTGGTTATATAGGCCAAGAGAGGGGAGAAAAGGAGGGAAAAAAGGGAGGGAAAATGCATCAATTTTCCCTCTAAAAAAGTTCCCCCCGGATACAGGTTTTTGGGGGGAAACAGATATACAGCTGTAATGTACCAACCTTGAGGATCATGGCCGGCCAAGTATCTTGGTTGCAGGTGGCCGGCCGGCCACCCCTCATGGCTGGCCGGCCAAGGGTCAAAAGGGTCAATTGGAAATAATGGCCGGCCACCACAAATTGGTGGCCTCCCATGTGTGCTGAACACAGCTATGTGATCAAAAATTGGCAACTGTAAACCAGGAGAGAGAACAAGCCATTTTTAGGAGGGGTTCAAAAGGGTCAAATTGAATTTCTGGCCGGCCATATGATTTTAGGGTCCTCCCAGATGTGTACAACACAAATATGTGGTCTGGAGTTGAAGAAGGTGGCCCTAGGGTGGTCAACATTGGCTCGGAAGTGGGAAAAACGGGCGTCGGAGGGCGACGGAGGGATATAACTGGTTGCTGAGAAAATTGCTGGCCTCCCACCCTTCAGTGACCTTCCTGGTGTTAAAACAGAGGTACCTGCCAAAAATGAACGAAAACCGATGCAAAATGAAGGTTCCGGGGCCGAAACGCGCAGTTTGGGGCCCTGAAAACTGCCTGTTAAGCACCGAAAGTGGCGTTCGACCACGAAGTTGGTCTCTCAGACCCCAGTGTCCCTCAAAAGGGAGCAAATAAGATGCATGCCAAAAACCAGAGCAAACAGAGGCGGTTAAGCGGTCCCGAACCGAGGCACACGGCCTGACAGCTCCGAAAACCGGGAACCGGGCTCCGAAACGGGCAAAATGGCCTACGACCATGAAATGTAGCCCACGGCCACTGAGAGATGATCTGCTAGACCTCTCCCTCCCTTCAGGAAGAGAAACAAAGAAAATCGAGTCTGGTTCGCAAACCGAGGCAAGGCACAGAAAAGGGTTCGGGAGTCCGGAGGCAGGGCTCACGGCCGAGACTCTGAGACTTCTGAACGAGCACAATATGCAATATCACCGAGCGCTCAACTGGTGACGTCTGAGTCTTAAGGTCGGTCAAAAATGGGGTGTCTACAGGGTGCTTGTAGGTGCTAAGCCTAAATTTTGTTTATAAGCTCCAATGTAGGGATGTAATAATGGCTCGGCCCGGCCGAAGCGAGCCTTGCGGGCTCTTGCCTTTTTACCATGTTGCAATGTCATTGATTTAACACCATCTCCAGTTAAAAGAAATGGTTGTGCATTTCAACCCGTGTCGCCTACAAGTTATAGTGGCTCAATGGAGGTAATACGCCATTCATTTCTTAAATAATCTCGTATATTTTCTAATAAAATGTGTTGTTTTAATGAAATGTATCGTTTTTAAAAATCTGTCATTAACAACTATATAAATTGTTGGTTGGATCTCTTACTTGCCTTCTTATGTTGGTATAGCCTTCTTTTCCCTATTTAGGCTGGAATTGTTGATTTTCACAAGTAATAATGAATCAATCCATTTTCTTGTAGGATTCCCAAGAAATTCTTCGATTTCTTCCAGAATGTTCCGTGAATAGCCGAGACATTGAGGAATATGCAGAAAGGCATTTCGAGAATCAGTCTCTCTCTTCCAATAGTGTTATGAGTATATATTTATGTGATAAAAGTGAAGTTTTTTGAATGTGGGTGCTTGTAGGTGCTAAACCTAAATTTTGTTTCTAAGCTCCAAGGTAGGGATGTAATAATGGCTCGGCCCGGCCCAAGTGGGCCTCGTGGGCTCCTGCCTTTTTAGCCTGTTGGGCAGGGCTGAGTCGGGCTGGGGGCCGAAAAGTGGGGCCCAGGCCTACTCATAATAGGGCCTAGGGCCAAGCTGAGCCTCTTTTCTTTTTCTTTTTTTTTTGAAAAAACGAACGATAAATACATTAGCTATGCAGATTATTTATTAGGGATAAAAAAAAAAAATTATACTAGATTATTTTAGTTAAGATTAATGAGATGGTTTGTCTGGTTATGTTTCATGGTGGTATTTAAATTTAATTATGTATGACTTATGTTTTTTTGTTTATGGACTTATAACTAAAAAAATATGCAATTATGTAATTTTTTTTTCTTTCGAAATGAATAATTTTATTTGAAACTTTCAATGTTACAATATTAAATCAATTATATAACTAAAAGTATTTCGTCTAGTACTTCTACATAAGTACTAGGTACACAAAATACATATCCAATTTATTTTTTTTTAATTTTTATCTTATCGCAGACGTATCAAAATATTACTCAAGTTGTATCTCATGCAAAATTGAAAACAATATTCGACTTCTCTAAATTTTATTCAATGAATCCACATATACACTGCTCAAGATATTATATAGTGAAAACTATCTAACTAACTCAGCTAATAAACAGTTCTAACTGTCTAACAAACATTACAACTGTATCTATATTTGTTACAGATATTATCTAGAGAACATCTAAGGAAACAGAGCTGTGATGAACAAGATATCAATGCTGACTTCTTCTTAAGCTGAGACTGCAGCTTGGGCTCTGTCAACGGCAGCTTTGGCTCTGCCTCTAATTGTGATTGTGGCAACTGGATATGTATCTTAGCATTCCCCTGCAAGCTGATGGGGCAAGGCTGCACAATGTAGACACCCCATTTTTGACCGACCTTAAGACTCAGACGTCATCGATTGAGCGCTCGGTGATTGTGCATGTCATGCTCGTTTCGAGGTTTCGGAGTTTTTGCTGAGAGCCTTGCCTCCGGGCCTCTGAACTCTTTGTGCTTTGGCTCGGTTTGTGGACCGAACCTTGTTTCTCTTCCCTGGAGGAAAGGAGTGGTCTGTGGACCACCTCTTTGTGGTCGTAGACCACTTTTCTCGTTTGGAGACCAGTTTCCAATTTTCGGAGCCTTCGGCCGTGCGCCTTGTCTCGGGACCGCTTAACGTTCTCCGTTTGGTGTGGTTTTTGAACCACACCTTGTTGCCTCTGCTTAGAGGAACAATGTGGTCCGGGAGACCACTTTTGTGGTCGTAGACCACTTTTGATGCCCGTAGACTAGTTTTCGAGGCTTCCGGCCGCGCGCCTTGCCTCCCGGACATTTTGTCTTGTATCCTTTTTGGTTTGTTTTTGGTACAAACCTTATTTTCCTTGTTTGGAAGGTGGTACAAGGGTGGGAGACCAGTTTTTCCCCTTGGAGAGCACTTTTCCTCCCGCCAGCCAGTTTTCTGGTCGGCCAACTGGTCTTCTTGGTCTTTGGGCCACCTTTTCTGGTCGGCCACGACACCACTGCATTGTTTTCATGCTGCTGACCTTCTTCCACCATGGCCGACCACTTTTTGTCTTGGGAGACCACTTGTGGTGGTTAGCCGACCACTTCAAGTAGCTGGCCAACCACTTCTCGTGGTCGGCTGCTTTTCATCACCTTTTTGGAGATATTTTCATCCAGCTGGCACAGCTGGAAGGCACTAAAGCCATCCTCCATACACGTGTATGGAAGGATGGCCTTGAACCCTAAGCTTTTCCAACAAGCTTGAGCATTGATTCTCTATAGGAGAGAACCTCCTCCTCCCTCCTCTAGGTTCAGATTTTGTGCCTTAAGCTACACATGCACATCTTTGTATCTATCTTGCTCTTGCTCTTCATTTTTGTGCCTTAAAGTGTAGTTTTATCATACTTTAACACACAAACACACACTCAAACACCATCTTTTTGTTGATGAGGCTTCTTGAGGTTGTTTTTGGTGCTTGTGGACTGGTTTTGATCCAAGAAAACTGCTAGAGTGGTAGCCTTGAAGAGGTTCTACAAGGGTGAGTCAACTAACCCTTTAATCCTTTGTTTTGATTAAGCTTTTGAACCTATTTTCTTGCTGATTTAAGCTTAACTTTCTACTAAAAAAAGTTCTATTTTTTGGTCCTTAAAATGTTTGTTTAAGGTCACTTTTGTGTTAGGGGTAGTCTACCCCCTCTTAGGCCTTGTTTGGCCTTGTTCTTGTGCCATCTTTTTAGCTATTGGGATCACCTTTGCATGACCTTTCTACTATTGAATTCTAGAGGAATTTTAGAGGTGGAAATGATGTTTTAAGGTCCCAAATAGGAGAGGGTCATCCCCTCTCCTTGTGTTCTTGAATGCTTGCTTCATGTGCCTCATGTTTGAGCATGTTTGTTAAGCTTATGTTGGCCATATCTTAGCATGTATTTGGGCTTATTTCAGCATGGCATACCACTGTTTTGGTTTGGTTTTGTCACCTCTTGCATGCCTTATACACTTGTAGTGTATTTCTCACAAACTAGCTTTGTATGCTTCATGAAGTAGCATGTCTTTCTAGTTTGTTTTGACTCCATTTCAGCATGTTTTTAGTGTTGTTTTGCCATGCCTTAGGTCTGTTTTGGTTTGGTTTGATGGCCCTATGCATGCTCCATGCACTTGTAGTGCAATTCCATGAACTAGCCTAATGTGTACCATGCTTTAGATTGTCATTCTAGCATGCTTTTGGCTTAACTCTAAGAAGCTTTTGTCCATGTTTTAGCATGCTTAAGCTCTAATTTTTGTTGTTTCGGTCATGCATGCCATGCTTTGTATAGCTATAGTGCATTCTAGCTTGTCAGCTTTGTGTATCAAGTCTACTAGCATGCATTGCTTGGCCATTTTGAATGATTTGGCATTATTTCATATGTGATTTCAGTTCCTGTTTCATGGTCATGCACTTGCATCTTTCACTCAGTCAATGCATTGGAGGGTTTGCCCTTTATGCCTTAAACATGAACCATTGCGTATGCCTTCATGCCTAAGCTTGCGAGCTATCATTTCAATGTGTTTTTGGGGTTATTTTGCCATGATATAACTCTGATTTTTGTTGGTTAAGTCATCTCATGCTTGGTCTTGGTAGGTGTAGTGTAATCCACCTTATTTGCTTTGCATATTCCATGCCTTATGCCCTTCATGCTAGCTTGTTTTGGCTTCTTTCCATGCATGTTTTGGACTCATTTTGACATGTTCTAGGACTGTTTTGGGTTGCCTTTGCCATATGCTTCATGTTTTGCATAGCTGTAGTACAAATGCCTATGCTAGCTTCAAGCTTTGGGTACCATAGCATGCTTCATTTGTGTTGTGTACATGATTTGGCAACCTTTAACATGACATTTCAGAGCATATAAGACTACCATGTTTCCATTTCTTTCATGCTTTGAATGCCTCTACGGGTTGTACATTGTTGCCTAGTTTGTAGCCTAGCATGTATGTCATCTTGCCTAGGTCCTTGAGCCCTCATCTCAGCATATTTTGGTCTTTGTTTAGACCTATTTGAGCTTTGTCCATGATTGGTTCAATCATTTGTGCCATGTATTGCATGCCCCTTGTGTAGTCCCTTTAATGGCTTTGTGCATTAGGCCCTCTTGCACGCTTTACTTGTGTTGTTTGAATGATTTGGTATCGTTTCACACTTGATTTCAGAGCCTTTAGTGTTGTCACACTTCCATGTTTATCGCTTCTTCATCATGCTTGAGAGTTATGTTCTTAGGCCTAGTTAATGGGCCAATGCATGTGCATGCTTTGCCTTGCCTTTTTGTGCCTTAGTTTCATCATTATGGCCACTAATTTGGGCATGATTGAGGTCTGTCCATTTTGGTTTAAGTCCATTGAGTATGTTTACTTTCATGTTATTTGCATGCTTACATTGTCATGTTGTTGCATGCTTATATTGCCTTGCTTTATGTATGCATGCATTGGCCTTCTTTGCATGCCATTAGCTTTGTTAAGTTGATCATGTTACATTGCATTGAGTATGCCATGTTATCCATTGCATTGTGTATGCCATGTTCTTCACCTTGTGCATGCCATATTACATTGCATTGTGTATGCCATGTAGTTGCATTGCATGTTTGCATGTTATTTGTTGCATTTTGTTTGGAGTAGGTGTTAGTCTAAACACGAGTAACAACAGACGTTTCATACTTGAAGTGATGAAACGTGCCTCAATTCTCGGTCGCTGACGCTCTTGAGCATACATGATAGAGTTTTAGGCTTTATGTGATTATGTGTGCATTCATTTCATATTGAATTGTGCAACTTCGCCTCTCGGCCATCATGCATCGAGATGCGTGATTGGTGGCCCAAGGGTCAAGAACCGCACTCCCTTGAGCTTATGAAATGATAGGGAGGGTGGTTGTGCACACATATCTTGCAAATACATTGCCATGCCCTTTCTTGTTCTCTGTTGTAGCAAACTGGAGAAGTGCAGCAAAAACTGGCCGGCCAGCCAGAAAAACTAGCTAGCCGACCACTTTTTATGGTCTGCAGCAACAAAAAGTGGTCGGCTAGTGGCTGGAAGCATCAACAACTGGTCGGTAGCCCTCCCACAGGTCCCCAAGGTGAGTTAGAAGCTTTTTGGAGCTTGGTGCAAGGTTTTGAGAACAGTTGCAAACAAAGGCAAGTTGGAGCATTGCGACGGATTTCCGAACGAAACGACCGGGCATGCATACACTTCTCGCCTCGAGGCTCCTGTTTTACTGCTTTCCTTAGCTAGTTTATGCTTTGGTTATGTACTTAATTAGTTAATGCGTTTAACTATTCAACTCGTGTTGTAATAGCTTAATTAATTAGCTTGTTAGTTAATTAGTTTTGTGATGTAATAATTAGTTTAATTAGCTTAGATTAGCTAGTTAGCTTCTTATTCGGACCCTCCGTCGAGAGGGCCAACTGTTGTAATAAGCGTGCATGTGTGTGATGCATGTCTTCCAACCCCATTTCTTTCTCCCTTTTACTTAACCGCTTACGATGGTTAGTTTTAGGTCATGTTTCAATTAGCATACCTTATGCTTGCATGCGTGTATCATTCATCTATATTGCATGCACTGGGCTTGGCGCATCATACTAACTGCATTGTATTTCAAATATACTTACTTGAATACGTGTTCAACAGCATGTTATCAAGTTGCATTTCATATGCCATCTTAGAATAGCCGAGCCTATTTTAGTTGCATTCTTGCATGTGTTGCATTAGCCATCTTAACATGAACTAGGATCATGCATGATTTCTAACTAATTCTTTGTTTTGGCTCGGAGTACACTGTGAGTGTTTACGCTTTAGCATACTGCATGTGTGTTAAGTGCTGCCATATTTAGCATGCTTGCCATGAGGCTAACTGCTTATTTGATTAACTGCCTAAATGCCTGTGGGTGAAGGTTGGATTGCTTGAATTGGAACAATTCATCAAAATCCTCGTCTTAGCCTACTTGCGAGTAGCAAACTTCAAATCATTTTCACAAACGAACATGCAATGTTTTGTTCCAACTTAGGCGATCTAGTCTATACTTGTATGTTGTGCACATCACATAGTAATTCTAGGTTAATAACCGGAATAAGAACACATGTGTTTTCAAAAAACAACATATCATGCTTAGTAAAGGCCGATCTTTGATCGGGCGAGCGGGGGTGCTCATTGCATGACCTTCCCCTCTTGTACCCAAGTTCCCGAGCCGAGACAACTTTGGTGATGACGGACACGTGGCCTTAGGCACGAGTCAGGGTTTCTTAAATTCCCCCAAAATAAAATATTTAGGTGGCGAATCTATATCTGGCAAAGCAGTCCATGTTTGGCATTTCTTTATTAAAATTAGTTTTTCAAAACGATTTGCCGGATTTGTACTCTTTGGTGATTTATCGGTCTTGCATTGCACTTTGCGAGATTAGATTCAGAACCGTGACATTGAGTCTGAACTGTAGTAGTTAGAGAACAAAACAGAATTCGCACCCTCGCAGCACGAAGTCTGGGGAGTTCTCGGGGCGGTCTACAGTTTCTGGCAACTCTGCTGGGGATTTAGAGAGCTTGACTCGAGCTCATGATATCTTGTTTTGTTTACACTTATGTGTCTCTTTGCATTGCATTTGCATTGGTGTGCCTAGGACACCATGTTTGCCGGATGCTATTTCTGAACGGTTTGCCGGAGGCTTGTTTTGAGAAGCGTGCCATAAGGCTGACCAGTTGCAGCCTCTGCCACGATGGGAACACAAACCTCGATTTTTACCGAGGCACCCTTTTTGACCATTCGACCTAGTGCATATCGGAATCCATAGTGACTATTCCAAGCTAGGACAGGTTGCTTACCCGATTATAGGTTGTTTGAAACCGCTGCGTGCCTAGTGAAACCCTAGCTCTTGACAAAATAGGACAGGGAAACCCTACCCTACCATAGGGGTGTTTTGGCTCTCATTTGCTTACTATGTGCTTTTAGAGTGTGCCTCTACAGGAATGCATGTATCAGTTTGCAAGTCTGGGTATTAGGCTTGAGGGCATCTGTATTTGGGGAAATCAGTTTTACCTAAGGGTATCAGATCCAGATTTGGGACAGCGATTTTGGGCACAGTGGTCAGTGTTTGAGAATGGTGCATTCAGCTTACAAATGCCAACTGAGTTGTTATGCCAACTGTGTGTTGTCTTTATTTAAGCTGTTATTTTGTTTTGTAATTTTTTTGCGCAGAAAAATTACCTGGCTCACGAGCGAATGATCGCCGTAAGGCAAAGTTTACAGGAGGCCATTGCCGACAATAAGGCCAAGACTGCTAAACTAGCGAAATTGAAGGCCGTGCAAAAAGAAGCGACGGCCGAGTGCGACAGACTTGCTGAGCGGTTGGCCCGGGCGGACGAAGATAAGCAGAGCGCCCTCCAAGTGACCAAGGCCCGATACATTGCCGAACTATGCAAACTCCGCGACGCCCACAAAGTCGAGCTAGACAAATAGGTCGACGATGCTGAAGACGGCTATGCAGAGGGTGAGAGAGCTTACGAATGGCAGGTGGAGAGGACCAAGGACATCTTTTTCCAGTGCGGTTGGAAAGCTATTGTGGAAAAACTTGGCCTTGGCCAAGACTCCGACATGTTCCAAAACCCACCTGCCACCTTTATCCCGGTCCACATGCAAGCTTATGCCAACGCCGTGCAGAAGAAACTAATTGAAGAGGCGAAGCTGGTAGCTGCGGCAGAAGCTACCACCGCACAATCGACCGAGCAAACTCCTCTATCTGAAGCTTCTGAGGAAGGGGCCCAAGATCGTGAGACCGAGCAGGAGGTTGATGCGGTGGTCGGCACTCAAGTCGGTGACGCCGAGATGGGGGCAACCGAACAGGCTGACACTGTCAATCTAGATTGATCTCTTTCTTCTTTTTTTTTGTAACCGGGCAATGTCCTACCTTTGTAATCTCGCTTTACAATCAATTAAAAGTTTGACTTTCTGCTCGCCATATTATGCGAATCTTTTTTTTTTTGTTTTGTTTGCCTTGTGCAATTGTTATTTTCTTCGGTTTAACGAGCAAACTTGTCTTGTTTTAAAATATTTGTTGAATAAAAGTCTTTCTGTGTAAACAGATATTTCAGACTCTTGTGATCAAAAAACACCTTAAACTTCTCACCATAAAGTTAATGCCTCCAAATCTTCAAGGCAAAGATCACCGCCGCTAACTTCAGGCCATGAGTAGGTGTAGACGTCCCCGAACGTCCCGGGAAAATCCCGTTTTGTTCATTGGGCTTACTACAGTTTGGACTCAAATGTCACGGTTCTGAATCTAACCCCGCAAAGTGCAATGCAAGGCCGACAAATCACCAAAGAGTTCAAATCTGGCAAATCGTTTTGAAAAACTGATTTTTAGAAAGAAGTGCCAAACATGGACTGCTTTGCCAGATACAGAGTCGCCACCTAAATATTTTATTTTGGGAGAATTTAGGAAACCCTGACTCATGCCTAAGGCCACGTGTCCGTCATCACCAAAGTTGCCTTGGCTCAGGAACTTGGGTACGATTGGGGAAGGTCATGCAATGAGCACCCCCGCTCGCCCGATCAAAGATCGGCCACTACTAAACATGATATCTTGTTTTTGAAAACATATGTGCTCTTATTCCGGTTTATTAGTCTAGAATTGCTACGTGATGCGCACAGCATACAAGTATAGACTGGATCGTCTAAGTTAGAACAAAACATCTCATGTTTGTTTTTGAAAATGGTTTGCTACTCGCAAGTAGGCTAAAATGCGGATTTTGCCACCCTCAAGTGGGCTTAGAAAACATGGTGATTTGCCACTCTCAAGTGGGCTTAAAACTCGCAATTGATGAATTGTTCCAATTTAAATAATCCAACATTCACCCACAAGCATTCAGGCAGTTATATCATATAAGCACATAGCCTCATAGTAAGCATGCTATCATGGCAGTCACTTACACGCATGCAAGGGTGCTAAAGCATAAACACTTACCAAGTACTCCGAGCCAAAGAAAGAAGCTAATTAGAAAACATGCATGAATCCTAACTATGCTGAGATGCCTAATGCAACACATGCAAGATGCAACTAAGATAGGCTCGGCTATTCCAAGATGGCATATGAGATGCTACAGGTAACATGTATTCAACTTGGAATTAAATACAATACAGTTAGTATGATGCGCCGAGCCCGGTGCATGCAAGACAGATAAATGGATGCAATCATGCAAGCATAAGGATGCTAATTGAAACATGCCCTAAAACTAACCATCATAAGCTGGTAAATAAAATGGAGAAAGACGTGGGGTTGGAAGACATGCATCACACACACACACACACTTATTACAACATTGCCCTCTCTCGGAGGGTCCAAATAAATAATACAGAACCAACTAGCTAATCTAAGCTAATTAAACTAGTTATTACACAACCGCAATGAATAACGAATTACAGCTAAATATTACACAACATTAATTAATTAACAAATTAGACTAAGGAAGCAAATAAATTAGCATGCAAGCTACATGAAATGGGCAGCCTCAGCTCTGTTCCGAATGATAAAGGATGCATGCATGCTCGAGTCGCCTTGTCGAGAAATCCATCGCGATGTCTCAGCTCGCCTTTGTTTGCAATTGAACTCAGAAACTTGCACAAAGCTCCAAGAAGATGAAACTCCACCCTGGGAATCTAGGAGAAGGCTACCGACCAGCTATAGGCATTAGAGACCACCTACCGACCACCCTTGGTGGTGAAAACCAGAAAAGGTGGTCGGCCTGCCAGAAAACCTGGTCGGCCGACCAGTTTCTTCTCCCGGTTTCTACATTTTCTGCAACAAAGGCAAGAGAGAGAGAAGGCAAAGAATTTTCAACATATGTGTGCCCGACCACTCTCCCCGTCATTGCATAAGCTCTAGGGAGTGTAGTCCTCGATCCTCGTGCCATCAATCACGTATCCCGATGCATGATGGCCGAGGAGTCGAATTGCACGACTCGATGTGAAATGAATGCACATGTAAACACCTAAAGCCAACAACTCTATCATGGATAGTCAAGAGCGTCGGTGACCAAGAATCGAGGCACGTTTCGTCACTTTGAGTACGAAACGTCCCTCGTTTCCCGTGTTTGGACTAAACCCTACTCCAAACACAATGCAATAAACAACGTATGGACAAATGCAACTCTAGCATGCGATCTAAATGCAATGCAACTAAGTGATGCGAAGGTGCACGGAATGACGTGCAAGCATGCAAATGGCATACGCAATGCTATGAACTAATCAATGGTATACTCAATGCACATGGATTATATGGCATACATACACAATGCACTAACATACGCAATGTTATGAACGAGGCATACGCAATGCAATGATCAAACATGCGATAACATGGACTCTATGGCATACACAATGCAAGATGGACTTAAACCAAGATAGATGGACCTCAGCCGCACCCAAATCAGTGGCCAATATGATGAAAATGAGGCAACAAGGTACATGCAAACATGCACAAATGCAAGGAACCAAACCTAAGGAACAAAGTGCAACTCTACCAAAGCATGACAAAGATGAAATATGGCATACAATGATGCATGTTCCAGCTCTGAAATGACATATAAGATGGTCCCGAATCATGCAAACAACTCACCCGATGCATGTTGGATGGCACAATTACCGAAACTAGTGAAGTGCATTACACTAGAGGTATGCAAAGCGATGCCCAAATGACCAAACCAACCCCAAACAGTCCCTATGCAGACCCAAAACAGTGGCAAAATGGACTAAAATAATGGCTTGCAATGGACAAAAATGAAGCTCATGCAATAGCCCAAAAATGAGGCATACAAACACAACTCTCAAACGTATTTAAAGAGTGGAAAACATGGGAATATGGCACAAGTATGAGCTCTTAAATAACAAGTTCAATGATGCCAAGACATGAAAATAACTCAAGTCAAACATGCAAGAGGCTTCAAAACTCGAAGTTAGGCAAGGGTATTACACTACAAGCATGCATGGCAAGCACCATTCAACCATGGGACCTTAAAACAGAGCTAAGGAAGCCAAAATCATGAATAAAATCAGTATAGAACATGGCCAAAATATGCTAGAATCAATGGCCAAAACAACATGCAATAGAAGATAGTGAACATGGATTTCACTACAAGCATATGAAGCATTCAAGAGGCCACCAAATCAGTAAAAGTCAGAGATATGACATGCCAAATAAAGCCCAAAAATGCCCTGAAACATGATCAATACATGCAAGAATGACATACTCCTTTGATAGGCTATAAGAGGGGTTATTTTACACATGCAAGAGACACACCCAAGGTGACAAAACCAACTCTGGACAGAGCCTAGGCAGGCCCTAAAAGTCACTGAAAAGGGCCTGAAACAAGGCTTGGAGGTGTGCAAATGAAGGCTCCTTTGAAAGGCCCAATATGCCAGTAAACAAGACAACAAGAGATAGGGTCACCCCTCTCTAATTTTGGCCCTCAAAACCACATCTTCAACACTGAAAATCCACTGGATTTCAGTGGTAGGAAGGCCAAGCAAAGACTAACTCGAAGGCTTTATGGCATGGCACAAAACAAGGCTAAAACAAGCATGCAAGAGTGTAAATGACCTTTAATACCAAAATAGTCTTAAACAAACATCACAAGGACTTTAAAACAAGACTTTTTTCAATTGACAACAAAGTTTAAATATGCAAGAAAATAAGGCTAAGAGATGGATCAAAATAAAGCTTAAAAGAGGGAAAAAGTGGTTACCCTTGAAGCTCAGCAAAACAGCAACTTTCTGGACCAAAACTCAACCTTTCAACCTCTGAAAATGGCCTCCAAGAAGCTTAGACCAATGGTGGAGGTGTGTGGCTATGAGGTGTGGTGTAATAGGTCAAGGACAAGACCCTTTTGAACCCAAGATATATAGATATAGAGAGAGATATGTATTGGAGCCTTAACCAAAATTCGAACCCTCACAAAGGAGGGGAAGGCCCTCCTTTGTAGCCAAAAGGGACCAATGCTTCTCAAAGAAGCTAAAAACCAAAGTTGAAGATCCTCCATACACGTGTATGGAGGATCCAGTCTGTGCCTTCCAGCTGGCACAACTGGCAACAACTCACAGAGACAAAACTGGAGGGAGTAGGCCAACCAGTTCAGGTGGTCGGCCAGCCACTTTCCCTGGTCGGCCGACTAGGTCAAAAGGGTCAACACAAAGAAAGGTGGTCGGCCAGCCCATTTAGTGGTCTCCCAACTGAATGCAAGCTAGTGGTATGGTGAGAGACCAGCAAATGTGGCTCAAAGACTAAGGAGACCAGCTTCCTGACAAGAAAATCGGCTGGCGGAGAGAGAAGTGGTCTCCAAGGGAAAAGGTGGTCTCCCACCCTTGTACCACCTTCCAAACAAAGAAAACAAGGTCCATACCAAAAATGAACCAAGACAGATGCAAAACGAGGGTTCGGGGGCCAAACGCGCAGCCGGGTGCCCCGAAAACAGGCTGTTAAGCATCGAAAGTGGCGTGCGACCACAAAGGTGGTCTCCCGGGCCACAGTGTCCCTCCAGATAGAGGAAGCAAGGTGTGTGCCAAAAATTGGAGCAAACGGAGAAAGTTAAGCAGTCCCAAACTGAGGCGCACGACCGACGGCTGCGAAAATCAGAAACTGGTCTCTAAACGGGAAAAGTGGCCTACAACCACGAAAAGTAGCCTACGGCCACTAAGAGATGGTCTACGAGACCTCTCCCTCCCTCCAGGAAGAGAGAGCAAGACCTGGTCCACAAATCGAGGCAAAGCATAAAAGGGTCCCGAGGTCCGGGGGTAAAGACCTCAGTCGAAACTCCGAAACCTCAGAATGAGCACAACATGCGCAATCACCGAGTGCTCAATCGATGACGTCTGAGTCTTAAGATCAGTCAAAAATGGGGGGTCTACAGTTGCCCCTCTTTGACAGAACTCGAAAGTCATAACAATGACGGGAGTGAATGTCAAAGCCCAGAGACGACCCATTTTTGACAAGGCCGAAGACTTAAACAAACAGGCGAGATAATCAAAGAGAAGTGCCCACAGGTAGGGGCGAAATACAAAGGGCATGCATGATGTAAGAGCATAACTTATGATCATGCGAAGCAAGCTATAACGAAGCACATCATGCAATAGTTTTAAGCAGGCATATGCAAACCTAACTACAACTTATGCAGAAATGGTGTAAGAGAATTATACAATTCTCACTACGTCTCACGCGGA
This sequence comes from Camellia granthamiana, assembly GCA_036172215.1. Classification (NCBI taxonomy): domain Eukaryota; kingdom Viridiplantae; phylum Streptophyta; class Magnoliopsida; order Ericales; family Theaceae; genus Camellia; species Camellia granthamiana. The sequence goes on along the minus strand of CM069904.1, from coordinate 136,250,628 downwards.
GGATACAATACCTGTGCGGTTCGTCTGGTCGCGCCAGCTTCAAATGAACCGTACATACCATATCGTGCCTGCCCGGTTCGTCTGGTCGTGCCAGCTTCAAATGAATCGTACATACAATATCGTGCATGTCCGGTTCGTCTGGTCGTGTCAGCTTCAAATGAACCGTGCATACAATATTGTGCCTGCAAAAGAAAGAAACTCAACAGGTAAAATATCATTAGAAACATGTATAGCAATGCAAGTGAAAAGTGCGTAATAACGCAAGTGGAGGGGTGCATGACAATGCAACCTAAGTGTGACGCATAACAATGCGGAAGGGGTGCAAAACAATGCAACCTGAGTGTGACACATAACAATGCGGTGCACTAAAAAGTGCAGGTAAGGTGCGCAAAATAGCGCGAATGATACTATGTAATACACAAAACAGTGCGATGTGCTAAACAGCGCGACAAAATGCATGCATAATGCAAGTAATGGACAAAGCGCAAAATAGCGCGATGCGCAAGATAGCGCGATAAAATGCATGCACAATGCAAGTAATGGACACAGCGCAAGATAGCGCGATAAAATGCAAAAGGGGGATGTATTCCAACCACACTTGGAATGAAAAGAGAGGGAAAAAACAAAATCCCAAAACAACCAATCAGGAGCGTGCTCAACGCAGCCTGAGACAAATTCCAAACACACTGAAATCGTGTGAGGAAGGACAAAACTCTAAGCACACTGAAATCGTGAGAAGAGGTCAACCAAATTCCAAACACGCTAAAATCGTGTAAGGAAGAACCAAACTCTAACCACGCTGAAATCGTGAGAAGAGGTCAACCAAATTCCAAACACGCTGAAATCGTGTGAGGAAGAACCAAACTCTAACCACGCTGAAATCGTGAGAAGAGGTCAACCAAATTCCAAACACGCTGAAATCGTGTGAGGAAGAACCAAACTCTAATCACGCTGAAATCATGAGAAGAGGTCAGCCAAATTCCAAACACGCTGAAATTGTGTGAGGAAGAACCAAACTCTAACCACGCTGAAATCGTGAGAAGAGGTCAACCAAATTCCAAACACGCTGAAATCGTGTGAGGAAGAACCAAACTCTAACCACGCTGAAATCGTGAGAAGAGGTCAACCAAATTCCAAACACGTTGAAATCATGTGAGGAAGAACCAAACTCTAACCACGCTGAAATCGTGAGAAGAGGTCAACCAAATTCCAAACACGCTGAAATCGTGTGAGGAAAAGGGGGAGAGGGAGAAACATAGGGACGTATCCCGGTGTTTCGAAAAGGTACGAGCATTGGAACGTATTTCAAATGCTCTAAACCAAAGAGGAGAAACATAGGGACGTGTTCTCGCGTTTCGAAATGGTACGAACATTGGAACGTATTCCAAATGCTCTAAACCAAAGAGGGAGAAACATAGGGACGTATCCCCGTGTTTCGAAAAGGTACGAGCATTAGAACGTATTTCAAATGCTCTAAACCAAAGAGGGAGAAACATAGGGATGTGTCCCCGCGTTTTCGAAATGGTACGAGCATTGGAACGTATTCCAAATGCTCTAAACCAAAGAGGGAGAAACATAGGGACGTATCCCCGTGTTTCGAAATGGTACGAGCATTGGAACGTATTCCAAATGTTCTAAACCAAAGAGGGAGAAACATAGGGACGTATCCCTGTGTTTCGAAAAGGAGAAGAAACATAGGGACGTATCCCCGTGTTCGAAATGGTATGAGCATTGGAACGTATTCCAAATGCTCTAAACCAAAGAGGGAGAAACATAGGGACGTGTCCCCGCGTTTCGAAATGGTATGAGCATTGGAACGTATTCCAAATGCTCTAAACCAAAGAGGGAGAAACATAGGGACGTATCCCCGTGTTTCGAAAAGGAGAAGAAACATAGGGACGTATCCCCGTGTTTCGAAATGGTACGAGCATTGGAACATATTCCAAATGCTCTAAACCAAAGAGGGAGAAACATAGGGACGTGTCCCCGCGTTTCGAAATGGTACGAGCATTGGAACGTATTCCAAATGCTCTAAACCAAAGAGGGAGAAACGTAGGGACGTATCCCCATGTTTCGAAATGGTACGAGCATTGGAACGTATTCCAAATGCTCTAAACCAAAGAGGGAGAAACATAGGGACGTATCCCCGTGTTTTGAAATGGTACAAGCATAGGAACGTATTCCAAATGCTCTAAACCAAAGAGAGAGAAACATAGGGATGTATCCCCGTGTTTCGAAACGAAGGAGAAACATAGGGACGTATCCCCGTGTTTCGAAACGAAGGAGAAATATAGGGACGTATCCCCGTGTTTCGGAATGAAAGAGAAACAAAGGGACGTATCCCGGTGTTTAGGAGAAGAAACATAGGGACGTATCCTGGTGTTTCGAAAAGAAGGAGAAACATAGGGACGTATCTCGGTGTTTCGGAAAGGTATAAGCATTGGAACGTATTCCAAATGCTCTTAACCAAAGAGGGAGAAACATAGGGACGTATCCCGGTGTTTCGAAAAAAGAAGGAGAGTAAACCTCTCAGCACATCACACGCGAGAGGTGAAAGGAAAAACCTCTTAGCGTATCACACGCCAGAGAGGGAAAGGTAACCAAACGCGCGCCAAACGTGAAAGGAAAGATGGAACCAAACGCGCGCCAAACGCGAAAGGAAAGATGGAACCAAACGTGTGCCAAATACGAAAGGAAAGGGTAACCAAACGCGCGCCAAACGCAAAAGGAAGAGAATCTATCAGTTAAACTGAACCGGAACGTCTAAAAAAAAACAGTACATACAATACTGTGCAAACATGAGAAAGAATTCTAGACAGGTACAATGCAAAACAATGCATGACATTGAAGGAATGCAATAAACAAGCATAGCGGCGCTTTAGAAAGCACCTCACCGGGTGAGTGGTGATAAACCACTCTACTGTGACAAGGATCCCCCCCTCTGTGTTCCTCGAACACTTACCTTCAACTAGCAGTACAAAGGCTCTGAAATATTGACGAGGAGCAACATTTGCTGGGGAAACCATGGATGCCGCTTTTCTGCCTGACCATACTCACAACTTTCCCTCATTGCAAAGCGAAGGCAACTCTAATAGGGAATGGTTCTCAGGGAGAGCACATCTGATTGTCATTCTGGCTTTGAAACAGTCAACACAGTATTCTGTTTACTCTGGACACACAGCTCATACAACACATTGCTCATTCTGAGTACACAGCCCATAACATAGCACTTTGTTCATTTTGAACACACGACTCCTACAGGACATTACTCATTCTGAACATACAGCTCATACAGCACACTACCCATTCTGAATACTCAGCCCAAAACACAGTACTTGGTTTATTCGGCACATAGCTCATACAGCACACTGCTCATTCTGAACACACAACTCATTCTGAATATATTGGATGTAGTGATGGAACTTGCAGAAGTTGAAACAAAATAGATGCTACAACTTTCTCTCTTTTCTTTTGCTTTGTAGCCTGGAACCTATACAACTTCAGATAGGTCCTGGTTTCACTATTCTCATATGACCTGGGTTGAACCCTGCAGTTTTATGAAAGAACGAATCCTATTTTGCACAAATGTAGAGAATGGCACAGCACTCTGAGCACAAAACAAATCATTTTGAAATTGAGAGATAAGTTCTTAACCGGGGTATTGAGCCTACGACTGAACACAACGCACTACGACTCAACAAAGAAAAACAAAAGGTACACAACCTAAACACAAACACAGACACTTGAAACGACTCAAAACAAGAATCGAGACAAACAAAAACAAGAGACACGGCACTCAGACGTGCTCCAATGGCGAGAGACCTCTCAGTTCGTGAGGAGCCAGTTTCTTCGGGTATTGTTTCCCATCCTTTCTCATTTGTGATTCTCACATCACTTGGCCCTCAGGCTCTGTTTTTCTGAAAATGCCCTTTACTCACTTTTCCTCTCAGCGCACATCTCTCTATTATTTAATCTCTCATTTTTTTATCCCTCCCCTGGGTGGTTGATGGATAAATAAGAAGTTGCGGGCTCTTGTCCCTAGCATGTTGCTAGATTGTCTTCTTCTGCTCACAATGGTGAACTTCCCCCACAGAAGGGTTGTGATGCGGCTGGATGTGCAGCAGATCTGCAATTGACATTGGTTGACGATGCTCTACTGGGTAGTTTAGACGTGATTAGATCTGTCTAGATGAAAGAGTGGAATATCTTGCCCGATTCCAGTTCGTGCTTCGAATTTAGCTTGACACCTCGCTGCTTGGAGGATGAGAGAACCTTCGGCATTTTGCTGTTAGTTTCTGTTGTGCCCTTTTCTGGCAGATACGGTGCCCTTTCTGGCAAGTTTGTTGATATGGAAAAAAGGCAGAACACCTGACTTAACTGTGCCCCTAGTTCATTATTTTGGCCATTTTTTTTTTTTTTTTTTGACGTTCTACTAAAACAATTTTGACCAACATGAGAGTTAGATTAATATACTTGTTCAATTTTCTGATTTAAAATCATGCAAGTCAGGCTATGAGCACTGAAAATTTTCCTTTTTTTGGGTCCAAGAAAATGGTCTAGTTTTGGAAAAATGGAATAATTTTCAAAAAAATTAGTCAATCTCAGTAAAAATTCTCAAAAACTATTTTTACAAACGGCCACTACTCGACCAACACGGAACTTACTCTTGAGATGCATAACCTCAGATCCAAAACAATGGAAAATCGCCCCTTGTCTAAATGGCACTGCATGGCAACAGAAAGTTGTCCCTTGTCTGAATAGCACCGCAGCACTGCACGGCAACGGAAAGTTGCCCCTAGTCTGAATAGCGCCGCAGCACACGGCAACCTGTCCTCACAGTGACAATTACAACCAAATTCTTGGATACAGAAAAGACAAAGATGACCAGAACCATCACATGGACACAGTCGAATTTGAAGTGTTTTACGGTTGGACTTCAGAATGAAGTTGCCTACGTATCCAAAGATGGGAATCAAGCCTTACGTAGTTTACACTCGGGTATTAACCTCTCCTTTTGCGCTCTAACTTTTGCCAAGGCTGCCCTTCCGGGTTTTCAACCTTACGAGCTTTGTTCTTCTTTTCTTTTCAATTTCTTTTCATTTCTTTTCTTCTTTTTCATCTTTTCTTTTCATTTTCTTCTTCTTTTTTTTTTTTTTTTCTTTTTTTTTTGTTCTTTTTGTTCTTTTTCTTGTTCTAACTTTTGCCTGAGTCGCCCTTCTGGGTTTTCGGCCCAGCAAGCCTCTCAAGAGTAAAAGTGTAGCTTTGTCCATGTCGAATGGTTTTGAGATCTCGAGGCCATCTGGATCCAAGAGAATGGCTGCTGTTCGCTGATGATGTAGAAGTCCATCCAATGGAGGGTGAATTTGCTCCTAGTGTTGTGGATAGGAACTTGGTTGTCCTTCAGCAATACTTTCTTCTTTCCCCCTCCTGGGATTTGGCATTCTTGCCAGTCTTCCCTGGTTTGCAAAAAAGACTCATCTTTGACTCTTCGAGCATATCTGACATTTTTGCCCCTAGTTCAAGGGCTGTTTTTTTATCTAGCTTCACAAGCTTCCTTTGATCACATCTGATATTCTCACCCTTAGTTCATGGGCTACTTCTGATCCGACAGCACAGGCCTCACATCGTGGTTGAGCATTGAACATTCTGAATTCAAGTTCAAGGTTTGAAAGTGAGGGGTCGAGTCTCGGGGCTGAGAGCGATCCTAAGCTGCACAATCTCAAGAGCGATTTCACACAGGTCTTCGCAGGACTACGCAAAACATTTTTTTGAAATCTTTTAAGAAAGCGACTAGTCGCTCGCGCTGAAGACAGTGCGGAACCAATCTAGATCAAGCCAGGATCCTTCTCAGTACTCACATTAACAAACATGATCTCATTCATTAAGGGCTTAGCACGCCTCTCTTTTTCTCAATTGATCAAATTTTGCAAATCCCGAGGAATTCCTTCCTCTTTGTTTTCGCCGCAGTGTTCAAAAAGTTTTGAAAAACTTAGGTTAATGCAATAATTTCAAGGCACAGAAGAGCAGGTGAAATGTACTGTCGTTTCGTTCTAAACTTGCTGGCACAACAGGCTCAAAGTAGTAATAAGCACAAAAACATGACAGCCACAGCTGTTTCATTCAGATTTCCTGGTTGCAACTGGCTCCACAGTAGAGACAGACTCAAAAGAAAGCAAAAGGACAATCACAAAACAAAATAATGATGTCCGAGGTGACACCCTCAGAATCACCCGACTTCTTTACAATAGGACTGACTCGATACAATAAGACAGACCTTAATCAAAAAGACTGACTCAAAACAAAGAGACAGACTCGAAACAAAACCACAAAACTGACTCAACACCCAAGTTAGAAAGTACAAAAATTAGCATTTGCAAATGCTCAAAATAGTGCATGCCAAACCCCATATCTGAAATAAACCGAGCGCCGCCCGCAGGTGGACTAACCCCTGATCACATACTTGTATTATCCTCGAAGTCCAACAACTCAGTGGTAACAAACTTTGCCGAGCTAAGTAGGAGGACAACCTCATTGTCAAACAGATCCTGCACCTCATGGCGAAGGCGGAAGCAGTTGTCGGAGGTGTGACCGGTCTGTTGATGGTATACACAGTACTGGGTAGTGTCATGACCAGCTGGAAGACGACTAGGGAGAGGCCGAGGCTCGAGGGGCTTGAGATGCCCTTTTTTCAGCAAGGATTTGAAGCACCTTGGACAAAGGCATGTAGAGGGCATGGAATACCCTGCAACCTCGGGGGAGATACTTCGAGTTTTGTGCATTTTTACTGGATGCACTAGCAAAAGGATCGGCAGGTACATGCTTGGCTTGCTGATTTTTCCTAGGTGCAGGATTAGGGTTGGAGGGAACGGTTCTGGTATGATGACCATTCTCTCAATTTTTCCCTTGGCTTGAACTACCCTCGGTCTAAGTGGGGAAAGTGTCATCCACAGTCTTAGCCACAACTGCGAGTACTTGCTGCTTATTCAACCCTCCGGCTTTCAGAGCCTCAACAGCCTACTGGAGTTGTTCATAGGGATCGGTGTCCACTTTCACCATGTTCTTTCCACTAGCCTCAGCTTGGTGGACGGTTTGGGTTGCTACTTCAGTGCGAAGCCCCGTTGTTGTCGACATGTCATTGCCGAAGCTTGAGACAGCTTCAGGTTGGCTGAGCTCAATTACAATTCGCCCCAGTAGCGGGGGCTCCTGCGGCATAAAGTTCCCGGCATACGATGCAGTTGGTGGAGGGGCCGACATTCCAGAGGCTAGATCAGCCACAGATCTTTGAAGGTCGCCAATCATTCCCATCAGCTCAAATGTGGTGGGCTCACGGGTTTGAAATAACTGGGGTTCCCAGATCGGATGTGCGGCAGGCGACCTGGGCGGGTGTGGTACTTCAACGTCGGTTTCACCCTACAAGATGATTCCTTGGTTTAGTGCAGCTGCCATAACCATAATTTCCTCTGAATTCTGGGTTGTCATAAGTCTACTGAACTGGACAGAGGTGGTGTGACTGGCGACTAACGGATCTGATGAATCGGTGAGTCTTTTCCTGTTTTGCCTCAGTAGAGGAGAACACTGGTTGCTCTGAACCGAGTCTCTGAACTGAAAGAGAAAGCAGGCAGCATCTCAGCCCAATCAATACAGACATGGACATAGCTGAAGAACTGCATTCGACCACTGATCACTATTTCCCAAACTACTGCCCCAAAACTGAATCTGATACCCGCAGATATAATTGATTCTCAAAATACTGATATTGATGCCCACAGGCCTGATACACAGACTTGCAAACTGATACATGCATTCCTGTAGAAACACACTCTAAAAGCACATAGCAAGCAAGTGAGAGCCAAACACACCCCAATGTTGGGGTAGGATTTCCCTGTCCTATTTTGTCAGGAGCTAGGGTTTCACTACGCATGCAGCGGTTTCAAACAACCTACAATCGGGTAAGCAACCTGTCCTAGCTTGCAATGGTCACTATGGATTCCGAATATGCACTAGGTCGAATGGTCAAAAATGGGTGCCCCGGTAAAAATCGGGGTTTGTGTTTCCATCGTGGCAGAGCCCGTAACCGATCAGCCTTATGGCACGTAGCCTCCGGAAAACTGTTCAGGAATAGCAGATGGCAAACACGGTGTCCTAGGCGCACCAATGCAAATGTAATGCAAAGAAACACATAAGTGTAATCAAAACAAGATATCATGAGTTTGAGTCAAGTTCTCTAAATCCTCAGCAGAGTCGCCAGAAACTATAGACGTCCCCGAACGTCCCGAGAAAATCCCTTTTTGTTCATTGGGCTTACTACAGTTCGGACTCAAATGTCACGGTTCTGAATCTAACCCCGCAAAGTGCAATGCGAGGCCGATAAATCACCAAAGAGTCCAAATCTGGCAAATCGTTTTGAAAAACTGATTTTTAGAAAGAAGTGTCAAACATGGACTGCTTTGCCAGATACAGAGTCACCACCTAAATATTTTATTTTGGGGGAATTTAGGAAACCCTGACTCGTGCCTAAGGCCACGTGTCCGTCATCACCAAAGTTGCCTCGGCTCGGGAACTTGGGTACGATTGGGGAAGGTCATGCAATGAGAACCCCCGCTCGCCCGATCAAAGATCGGTCACTACTAAACACGATATCTTGTTTTTGAAAACATATGTGCTCTTATTTCGGTTTATTAGCCTAGAATTGCTACGTGATGCGCACAGCATACAAGTATAGACTGGATCGTCTAAGTTGGAACAAAACATCTCATGTTTGTTTTTGAAAACGGTTTGCAACTTGTAAGTAGACTAAAATGCGGATTTTGCCACCCTCAAGTGGGCTTAGAAAACATGGTGATTTGCCACTCTCAAGTGGGCTTAAAACTCGCAATTGATGAATTGTTCCAATTTAAATAATCCAACCTTCACCCACAAGCATTCAGGCAGTTATATCATATAAGCACATAGCCTCATAGTAAGCATGCTATCATGGCAGTCGCTCACACACATGCAAGGATGCTAAAGCATAAACACTTACCGAGTACTCCGAGCCAAAGAAAGAAGCTAATTAAAAAACATGCATGAATCCTAACTATGCTGAGATGCCTAATGCAACACATGCAAGATGCAACTAAGATAGGCTCGGCTATTCCAAGATGGCATATGAGATGCTACAGGTAACATGTATTCAACTTAGAATTGAAATATAATGCAGTTAGTATGATGCGCCGAGCCCGGTGCATACAAGACAGATGAATGGATGCAATCATGCAAGCATAAGGATGCTAATTGAAGCATGCCCTAAAACTAACCATCATAAGCTGCTAAATAAAAGGGAGAAAGACGTGGGGTTGGAAGATATGCATCACACACACACACTTATTACAACATTGCCTTCTCTCAGAGGGTCCAAATAAATAATACGGAACCAACTAGCTAATCTAAGCTAATTAAACTAGTTATTACACAACCGCAATGAATAACGAATTACAGCTAAATATTACACAACATTAATTAATTAACAAATTAGACTAAGGAAGCAAATAAATTAGCATGCAAGCTACATGAAATGGACTGCCCCAGCTCTGTTCCGAATGATAAAGGATGCATGCATGCTCGAGTCGCCTTGTCGGGAAATCCATTGCGATGTCTCAGCTCGCCTTTGTTTGCAATTGAACTCAGAAACTTGCACAAAGCTCCGAGAAGATGAAACTCCACCCTGGGAATCTAGGGGAAGGCTACCGACCAGCTATAGGCATTGGAGACCACCTACCGACCACCCTTGGTGGTGAAAACCAGAAAAGGTGGTCGGCCTGCCAGAAAACCTGGTCGGCCGACCAATTTCTTCTCCTGGTTTTTACATTTTCTGCAACAAAGGCAAGAGAGAGAGAAGGCAAAGTATTTTCGACATATGTGTGCCCGACCATTCTCTCCGTCATCGCATAAGCTCTAGGGAGTGTAGTCCTCGATCCTCGTGCCATCAATCACGTATCCCGATGCATGATGGCCGAGGAGTCGAATTGCACGACTCGATGTGAAATGAATGCACATGTAAACACCTAAAGCCAACAACTCTATCATGGATAGTCAAGAGCGTCGGTGACCAAGAATCGAGGCACGTTTCGTCACTTTGAGTACGAAACATCCCTCGTTTCCCGTGGTTGGGCTAAACCCTACTCCAAACACAATGCAACAAACAGCGTATGGACAAATGCAACTCCAGCATACGATCTAAATGCAATGCAACTAAGTGATGCGAAGGTGCACGGAATGACGTGCAAGCATGCAAATGGCATACACAATGCTATGAACTAATTAATGGCATACTCAATGCACATGGATTATATGGCATACATACACAATGCACTAACATACGCAATGTTATGAACGAGGCATACGCAATGCAATGATCAAACATGCGATAACATGGACTATATGGCATACATAATGCAAGATGGACTTAAACCAAGATAGATAGACCTCAGCCGTACCCAAATCTGTGGCCAATATGATGAAAATGAGGCAACAAGGTACATGCAAACATGCACAAATGCAAGGAACCAAACCTAAGGAACAAAGTGCAACTCTACCAAAGCATGACAAAGATGAAATATGGCATATAATGACGCACGTTCCAGCTCTGAAATGACATATAAGATGGTCTCGAATCATGCAAACAACTCACCCGATGCATGTTGGATGGCACAATTACCGAAACTAGTGAAGTGCATTACACTAGAAGTATGCAAAGCGATGCCCAAATGACCAAACCAACCCAAACAGTCCCTATGTAGACCCAAATAGTGGCAAAATGGACTAAAATGATGGCTTGCAATGGACAAAAATGAAGCTCATGCAATAGCCCAAAAATGAGGCATACAAGCACAACTCTCAAACGCATTTAAAGAGTGGAAAACATGGGAATATGGCACAAGTATGAGCTCTGAAATAACAAGTTCAATGATGCCAAGACATGAAAATAACTCAAGTTAAATATGCAAGAGGCTTCAAAACTCGAAGTTAGGCAATGGTATTACACTACAAGCATGCATGGCAAGCACCATTCGACCATGTGACCTCAAAACAGAGCTAAAGCAGCCCAAATCATGAATAAAATCAGTTTAGAACATGGCCAAAATATGCTAGAATCAATGGCCAAAACAACATGCAATGGAAGCTAGTGAACATGGATTTCACTACAAGCATATAAAGCATTCAAGAGGCCACCAAACCAGCAAAATTCAGAGATATGACATGCCAAATAAAGCCCAAAAATGCCCTGAAACATGATCAATACATGCAAGAATGACATGCACCTTTGATAGGCTATAAGAGGGGTTATTCCACACATGCAAGAGACACACCCAAGGTGACAAAACCAACTCTAGACAGAGCCTAGGTAGGTCCTAAAAGTCACTGAAAAGGGCCTGAAACAAGGCTTGGAGGTGTGCAAATGAAGGCTCCTTTGAAAGGCCCAATATGCCAGTAAACAAGACAACAAGAGATAGGGTCACCCCTCTGTGATTTTGGCCCTCAAAACCACATCTTCACCACTGAAAATCCACTGGATTTCAGTGGTAGGAAGGCCAAGCAAAGACTAGCTCGAAGACTTTATGACATGGCACAAAACAAGGCTAAAACAAGCATGCAAGAGTGTAAATGACCTTTAATACCAAAATAGTCTTAAACAAACATCACAAGGAATTTAAAACAAGACTTTTTTCAGTTGACAACAAAGCTTAAAAATGCATTCAAATAAGGCTAAGAGATGGATCAAAATAAAGCTTAAAAGAGGGAAAAAGTAGTTACCCTTGAAGCTCAGCAAAACAGCAGCTTTCTGGACCAAAACTCAACCTTTCAACCTCTGAAAATGGCCTCCAAGAAGCTTAGAACAATGGTGGAGGTGTGTGGCTATGAGGTGTGGTGTAATAGGTCAAGAACAAGACCCTTTTGAACCCAAGATATATAGATATAGAGAGAGATATGTATTGGAGCCTTAACCAAAATCCGAACCCTCACACAGGAGGGGAAGGCCCTCCTTTATAGCCAAAAGGGACCAAAGCTTCTCAAAGAAGCTAAAAACCAAAGTTGAAGATCCTCCATACACGTGTATGGAGGATCCAGTCTATGCCTTCCAGCTGGCACAACTGGCAACAACTCACAGAGACAAGACTGGAGGGAGTAGGCCAACCAGTTCAGGTGGTCGGCCAGCCACTTTCCCTGGTCAGCTGACCAAGTCAAAAGGGTCAACACAAAGAAAGGTGGTTGGCGAGCCCATTTAGTGGTCTCCCAACTGAATGCAAGCTAGTGGTATGGTGGGAGACCAGCAAATGTGGCTCAAACACCAAGGAGACCAGCTTTCTGACAAGAAAACCGGTTGGCGGAGAGAAAAGTGGTCTCCATGGGAAAAGGTGGTCTCCCACCCTTGTACCACCTTCCAAACAAAGAAAACAAGGTCCATACCAAAAATGAACCAAGACGGATGCAAAACGAGTGTTCAGGGGTCAAAACGCGTAGCCGGGTGCCCCGAAAACAGGCTGTTAAGCATCGAAAGTGGCGTGCGACCACAAAGGTGGTCTCCCAGGCCACAGTGTCCCTCCAGAGAGAGGAAGCAAGGTGTGTGCAAAAAACCGGAGAAAACGGAGAAAGTTAAGCGGTCCCGAACCGAGGCGCACGGCCGACGGCTCCGAAAACCGGAAACTGGTCTCCAAACGAGAAAAGTAGCCTACGACCACGAAAAGTAGCCTACGGCCACTGACAGATGGTCTACGAGACCTCTCCCTCCCTCCGGGAAGAGAGAGCAAGACCTGGTCCACAAACCGAGGCAAAGCATAAAAGGGTCCCGAGGTCCGGGGGTAAGGACCTCAGCCGAAACTCTGAAACCTCAGAATGAGCACAGTATACGCAATCACTGAGCGCTCAATCGATGACGTCTGAGTCTTAAGGTCGATCAAAAATGGGGTGTCTACAGTAGGGTAGTTCCTCTCATGTGTTTTCAACTGCCGCGAGCCATAGGCTACTACCTTTCCCTCTTACATTAATACACAGCCTAAACCTTCCTGTGAGGCATCATAATATACCGAATAGCCTAAATCCCTCTCTGGAATAATCAACATTGGAGCAATGGTAAGTCTAACCTTAAGCTCTTGAAATGACTTCTGACACGCCTCACTCCATACAAACTTGATCCTTTCCTCATCAGTCTAGTCAATGGTAAAGCTAGCTTAGAGAAATCCTTCACAAATCTACAATAGTACCCAGCCAACCCCAAGAAACTACGGATCTTAAAAGCATTCTTAGGTGGTTCCCAATCTTGCACTGTATCTATCTTGGATGAATCTACAGTCACCCCTTCCCCGGATATCACATGGCCTAGGAACTTAACATCTTTCAGTCAAAATTCACATTTTCCAAACTTAGCATACAGTTTGTGGGCTTTAAGCAACTCAAGTACTACCCGCAAGTGTTCCTCGTGCTTCTCCTCAGAGGGTCAATAAATCAAAATGTCATCCACAAAACGATCTAGAAATTCACAGAAGATCTGGTTCATCAAGTCTATAAACATAGCTAGTGCATTGGTTAGCCCAAAGGGTATCACTAGGAACTCATAATGGCCATACTGCGTATGAAATGCCATCTTCGGGATGTCCTCATCTCTCACTCTCAACTGGTGGTAACCTAATCTCAGGTCTATCTTAGAAAAGTAACAAGACCCCTTCAACTGATCAAATAATTCATCTATACGAGACATTAGGTACTTGTTTTTAACAGTTACTTGGTTCAACTTTTGATAATCTATGCAAAGTCGTAAAGCACCATCTTTTTTTTTGGCAAAAAGAGCTGGTGCTCCCCAAGTGAAGTACTAGGGCGGATCAAACCCTTATCTAACAATTCCTGGAGTTGAATCTTCAACTCAGTCAACTTGGTAGGTGCAAATCTATACGGTGCCATAGAAATCAGTGTCGTGATCGACACTAAATCAATAGAGAACTCGATCTCTCGATGAGGTGGTAAAATGGCAAGATCATCCGAAAAAAATATCCGAGTATTCACAAACTACCCTTGGCAACTCAACTCGAACTTCATCACACTCAGTACTCAGGAAATTAGCAAAAAGGCAACTAAGCTCACTTCGACCACGCGGATCATATACCGGTGATAAGACTCTATCCACCCGGTCCCCCAAGAAGTAAAAATAATCATCTCTCAGAGTACATACAGTAACCCTCTGACGGTAGCAATCTATAACCACTCGATATGAAGACAACCAGTCCATACCCAAAACAACATCAAACCTAGACATATCAATCAAAATAAATGCAAAAGGAAGACGGCGACGGGCAACCTCTGTGTCACAACCTCGACACTCTTGCTTCAAAATGATCTCACCACCAATAGGTGAATCTACACAGAGGGGAGATGCTTACTGAGCCAACTCTAACCCCAAAATTGATGCAAATGTAGACGAAATAAATGAACGGGATGCACCCGTATCAATTAACACATTAGCAACCGAATTGCAAAACAAGAAGGTACCTCTCACTACAAAAGGCGTTGGTACTAGATTCAGTGCGGTAAAAACATACACATGCCCTGTAGGTCTCTGCTCAACCTGCTTACCCTTCGGAGCATAAGTCTGATGCACTAATTGAGCCGAAGAGGCTTCCTGATTGTCCTTCGAGGCCTGTGCTGACTATGCTGGCTGATGGCTCCGTGTCTGTCTTGAACCAGATACATTGGGTGTGCCACCCAACTGTGGGCAAAATCTTTTCATGTGCCCCGCCTGCCCACACTAATAACAAGTGAGCGGCTTCTCTCTCCCCTGACTCTGGCTCTAAGAGCGAGCCGAAGACGGTGCAGACCATTGCCCTTCTCCTCTCTATGGGCAATCTGGAGACTTATGGCCCAACTGACCACATTTGAAACAAGTAATGTCTCCCTGACCACCCCTTCCAGAGCCCAAACTCAGTATTGAAAAAGTAGACCTCGACTGAGCTCCCTAGGACAGCTGTGGGTTAGAACCCCTCTACTTTTTACTATTCCCTTGCACATCCTAACTTCTCTTGAAGCCTCTCATCCTCTCCTCATCTATCTGCATTATGGTCTCCAGATGAGCCGCCACCTCTACAAGGCGTCCATAATCCTTAATCATCGACCTGACCACTTTAAACATGAGCCTGGTCTTCACCCTCTTCTCAAACTCCAGACAACAGTGCTCCTCACTCGTTACTAACTCTGGTGCAAACCTAGAGAGGCTAGTGAATGCGTCCTTAAACTCGGCCACAGGTGTGCTCAACTACTCGAGCTGAGAAAACTGATCCCTTAACTTCTTCCTAACGGTAGGAGGCAAGAATTTGTCCTGGAAGGCATCAACGAAAGCCTCCCAAGTCATTCTAATGCTTCCATGCGCATACTTCCACCATTGACCTACATCTCCCTTCATCTAGAAGGATACCAAGGTCACCCTCTGTAGACACCCCATTTTTGACCGTCCGTAAGACTCGGGTGCTTTGTCCTGTGCACTCGATGATGAAAGTTACATTGTGTGTGATTTGAATGCTCAACGAAGGAATCCGGTTTCGACGTCTAAACACATCACAACCTTCCATGCCAAGTTGTTTCTATGCCTCTAGACCACAAAAATCCATCCTATAGCAATGTGCCACCCTATATTGAGCCTGAAACAGAGGAACAGGGCAACACATTGGGGCTCAGCCGTGCCTCATTGGGAGTCGGCCGTGGCCATTTGGGGCCAGCCGTGCCTTAGTGGCGATAAACACTGTTCTGGGTAGGAGCCCGCTAGCTGTCTATTTTTGCAGATATTTGCAACCTATTTTGCTCAAATTCTATAAATACGAGGTTATATCTCTATTTGGAGGGTTAAACAATTTCCAAAGAGCTTATATACACACTTAAGAACCCCTTCTTCTTGCGCAAGCTACCTTTGAGCAAACCTATCACCCTTGAAACATATCTATGCACCACATACAACTTTAGAGCAAAGCCTTAGAGCCTTGGTTGAGCCTTGAGCATCATAATTCAAGCTTGAGAGTGTGCTTGGACCAAGTTTGATTCACAGCAAGAGTTTGTCCTCTTTAAGAGGTATAAGCTTACCACCTTTTCTCTAGCTTTCATTTCTGTCCCTTACCATCAATTTCTTATGTCTTTGTATTGTTTTGAATCCATTTCAAGTGTTAGAACTTGGGTTTGAATCGCTACCAAAGGTAGAAAGACTTAACACCCTTTCTTACACCTTACTTCATAACTCACACCCTTGTCTTTACACTTTTTGTTTAGTTTTCAAACTAAGTTTTTAGAGTTGAAAATAGGCTAAAAAACATGGTTTGAGGTTTCAAAAATGGAGGGGTTAGCCACCTCTCCTTACTCTTGTTCACTAGCCTTGTCATTCCTTGTTAGTTCCTATCTTAAACATAATTTTAGTCAATAGTTTTTACATATTAAGGGCTGTTTAGACTTGTTTTAATTCATTTAATTGGTTTATGCTTTGAATGCTTTTCCTATCATGTTGTAAGTCCTCATGGCTTTGCTTGTTTAGGCCTTAGATATCAAGCATTTAAGTTGATAGCTTTTCTTTGCTTGGTTTTCATATTAAGAGTTTCGTTCTTCGAATCAATCTCGTACAATCATGTCTGCAACCTCCCTCTTTTCTTCTTTCTTTTTGTTTGAGAGTTATTGTGAGGCCCCTGAAAATTTTAATTTCTTAAAAGTCCCTTACTTTTAAATTATTTCCTTGAAGTCCCTCAATTTCTTAATTAATTGCAACCCTAGGATCAAAATACATGTGCCAACAAAAAATCGCAAACCCTAATCGATTTCAGAAACTTAGAAATAATTTCTAATACTCTAATTGACTCCCTAATTATGAAATTACCACTTGGAAACCCTAGGCTTTCCGGTCTTTATCACGTTCGTCGATTGATCGCGTTTTTGTTCGAAACAAGAAATCCAAACCGAATTAGACTCTCTAACTCTAATTTAATTTAATTCTACACTAAAATAAATGTTCCAATTCTTAAATTAAACCCAATGCCCTCATATTTTTCTTAAATCACATTTTGACCCCAAACTAGTACCATTACACACATATATACATATATATTTGTATATTTCTTAAATAAATAATTTTGTACACAAATATCTTCATATCTATATATAAAATCAACAAAAATCTCCTCAAATCTTGAGCACATGGCCAGCCATCACCCTCTCTAGGCTACAATCATAGGTACTTTAGAGACAAATCCCTTAAATCATGGAAAAAGTATCATTGGTACCCCCAAATCAAGGAAAGTTGTTTTGTACTTGTAACTATCTTGGTTCTACTTAAGCCTAACCCTAACTAGATCATGCCTTAATACATGATTAGTCTCCTCCCTAATGATCCTTCATTCCATTACATTCCAACTAAATACATCTCAATTCCATTCCATTCCAACCAATGGGCATTTTGGACCTTTTACATCAATTTTATTATAAAAACACCACCACCCTCCACATGTTACACATCTCATACACTCACACTCCTACACATTCAGTTGAGAGAAAGAAAGAAGAGGAAGAGAGTGAACGTTGGTAGTAGAGGAGAGGAAAAGAGGAGACAATTGTGCAAACACTTCACTAGGCAATCAAGTAAGCCACAACACAACTCTCTCTTTCATTTTCCTTTTTCAAATACATGTTATTAGAAGTTTTAAATGGTATTTTCAAATGTGTTTTGATGGTATTCTCATGTTAAAAATGAAAGAAGTCGAGCCTTGATTCTACCCTTCTTGTATTTCTCTTAATCGATATAAGACTACCTTTTTCCATATCAAACTCTCAAAATTTCCAAAGGCACACCTTCACCTTAATTTTCTGGGTTTAATACATATTATTTAGCAAGTTTTCATCACAAGATAAGTGGAAAATTTCTCCTAGTTGACCTCTTTTCTCACCAAATTTCTATTTTCAAGAACTGTGCCAGAAAAATCTATTTTTCATCCAACTTTAGAAATTTCTAGAAAAATGTATAAAAATCTTCTGGACCTCCATTTTATGTCAAAATCTTCCTTAAGGAGTTATCTTTCAACTAAAATTGATTTCATTGAAAACGAGTGAGCGATTTGTGAGAAACTCCAATTTTCGTAACTGTCGATGAATCTGGACAGCGCTGGAACATTACTTAAATAACTAAAAATCTAGAAAAGCTGTCACATTTCCAAAACATGTTCTGAAAACTAGATTACATTCTCTACGAACCATAGGAAGGCTAGGTTCGGGAAATATCTGAAATAGCCCTTTTGATTTTAATCTTTAAATGGTATTGAATCTGAAAATTTAGTTTTGCATGGTTGTTTTATACTCTTGTGTGCATGAATATGCTTATTAGTTTATGATCATGTCTTGGTATGATATTGCATGTGTTATGATTATGTTCCTTATCTTCTTCATTTTAATGACGCTCATGCTTATGTGGATATTATTATCTTGTTGAGTTTGTTCCAACTTGACTTAAAACATTGATCCCAACGGAAAACTTAATTGGGATGGTATTGGGTTTTCGATCACTTGAATAATGAAAAGATGATAATGTGTTATGTATGGATTGATAGGACGTGCGCCCTAATTGGAGGTTAAGTCTTGTGCAAGCGGTTGTCGCGTAAACCCTAGAATGGAACAGACGTATTCAGACTCTTTGCGATGGTTTGATTGGTGAGATAAGGTTGGGTCCGGATGGGACATTCAGGAGGATAAAACTTTTTTTGGAATGATAAGGTTGAATTCAGGAGGTTGAATTCAGGAGATAAAACCTTTTTTCTTTTCGCTATCCCTTTTGAGGCCCTGCGGTTGGCGCTACGTGGTATATAACCATTGGTAGGCATTTGAGGTTAGTTCTGTAACAAAGCAGCAAAATGGGGAGTTCCGAATAGTCCGGTGTCCAATTCTTGTGGTTGGAATGATGAAATCTCTTTGGGGGATTTCTAGAATACTAACCACTAATAACCTTGTTATTTATTTGAATGACATGTTCCTTTCCTCTATTATTGAAATTGCTATTATTGACTTGGATATCATGCTTCACTACTTGCTTACTATAAATATGATGGTGTATTGGATTGGGAAAAAGAGACGGGGTGTGTGTGCGTTTACTGGGCATTCAAAATGCATGGCGTTTCATGCCAGGTATTGAAGACTATTAGACCGGTCGAAGGCAAAGCTGAAGCATTTGAGGACATACGGCTACCTCTAGGAGGATTAGAAACTAGTTTGTAAATGTGTTTGAGATTGTAAGTGATAGATCCCATGTTGTATTTAAGAAATGATTTTGTAATGTGTATATATATAACATTTGTAACCTATCCTTGACCCCGTCAACTCATGTAGGCCTTGTGTTAATACATTGTTAAGATCTGTCAAAATGGTAGCTTTGCTATCTAAGGTGGTTGGACTTTGAAGGGAGGCTATTTTGACTCCTCTGACCTTCTTGGGATCTTGCTTGGTTATTATCCAAAGGACTCATTAGTGACGTTTCCTACTCTTGTAACCTTAGATAAACCTTGTATTTAATGGTTAATATATTATCTGATGTTCCCGACTTTTGGGGCGTCACAGTTATATCAAAGGATTGATAGTTATTCAAGGCATGGAAAAGAGGCCTATGCTCAATGGCTTAACCTCTTCGGAGGTTCATTGTCAAGGCGTAGTCCCTCTTTCATGCTTCGGGTCACTTCTCATTTGGCATTTCTTCTCATGTAGTGGACTTAACTATCATTTTGGGACAAATTGATTAAAGAATGGAAAGGACTAATAAAATGGACTTAAAACCAATGAAACTGACGTAAAGAAAATGAGTAAGATTGCTTGGATTCGGCCAGACGTTATGCCGGGTCCATAGTGTTAAGAGTCGTCACGCACTAATTCCTGATGCGTTAATGAAATTTGAAGCGTCTCCATCTCCCTCTTTGAGATCACTTCATGATAGGAGGGAGGAGTGGTCATTCATTGCATTTATTGATTTTTTGTCCAATTGTCTCTGAAATCAATCAAGCGATCAACTTGCTTATTGATGGTTTTGGAACCGATTTGTTCTTCTCTTGAGCCTCTCCATGATAGAGAATAGCAGAAAGGACAAACAGAGCTTAAAAAAGCTCTGTCTGCACTGTTTTTAACTTAGAGCACAGAAGCAAACTTCTGCATGAAATTAGGGCACGGCCGGCCTTGTTTTGGCCCAGCCAAGCTCTAATGTTTGGTAAACAGTGTGTTTTTGCAGAAACAGAGGGCGGTGGCTGAAGGTGAAACAGGGTAGATTCCCAGGGAGGCAGACAGAGTTGCTTTTGAAAACAGTCACGTGCATGTAATCCTTGTGCATCATAGTTCATGTTATTGTTGTAAATTATGGTTGTCATATTATTATTGTTGTAGTTACTTTTTCATATTATTATTGTTGTAATTACTCTTGTTGTAATATTATTGTTGCAAGTTAGATAGCTTGTTAGTCATTTATTATTTATTCTAATTTGTAATACTTAGTTAATTCATTTACTTGGTGTTGTAATAATTAGTTAGTGTAGTTAATTAATTAGGACATTTATTCGGATCCCCTTGCATGAGAGAAAAATTATAATATTGTGTATGTCTTCCAACTCCCATTTTTTCTCCCTTTTATTTACTCGCATATGATGGATAATATATACCACCATGTTTTCCTTAGCATTTTCTATGATTTGCATCCACTCGTCTTGCATGCATAAAAGCTCGGTTCATCATTCTAACCAAGCATTATTCTTGCTTAAATCTCTTTGAATACGTGTTTAGACCGCATCCTATCAAAGTGATTCAAATATCATGTTAGTAGCCGAGCCCATTAGTCATAATTATATGTGTTGCATTAGTCATATTGCATTAGTTAGGATCACGCATTTTTCTCTAACTCTTTTGTCTTTTTGGCTTGCCTCGGAGTACTAGATGAGCATTTAATTGCTTTAGCATACCGCATACATGTGATTGTTGCCATGTCATCAAAGCATGATTCCATGAGGCTAAGTGCTTAAGTGATATATCTATTTGAATGTCGGTGGATGAAAGCTAATTGCTTGAATTGGAATAAATTGATTAATGGACATATAAACTCACTTTTTTAAGTGACGCGTAATTAAAACAATTTTCAAACAAACATGAAACCAAAGTGTTCCAATTTTTGCAAATTAGTCTATACTTGTGTACGTCACATAGTAATGATAACCTAAATAATCGAAACAAGAGCATATTATGTAAATACGAATCACATTATGATTAGTAGAGGCCGATCTTTGATTGGGTGAGTGGGGTACTCATTTTATAACCTTCCCCTCTCGTACCTAAGTTCCTGAACCAAGACAATCTTGGTAATGACGAACACGTGGCTTTTAGCACGAGTCATGGGTTTTCTAAATTTCTTAAAAATATTTAGGTGGCGACTATGTACCTGGCAAAGCAGTCCATTTTTGACATTTTGATTCAAAATCGATTTTCCAAAAGAATTGCCAGATTTGGACTCATTTGTGTTTATCTATTTTACATTGCACTTGTGGAATCAGATTCAGAACTATGGGAGTCTGAAATATAGGGCTAGTCATATCCGAAAGGAGCACGAAAAGCAAACTATAGTTTCTGACGACTCTATTAGGCAATTTAGAGAACTTGACTCGAATTTCATGATGTGAAATTTTATCTACACTTATATGTTCTTTGCATTGCATTTGCATTGGTGCGCTTAAGTCACTATGTTTTCCATCTGCTATTCTTGAACGGTTTGCCAGAGGCTTGCCCAAAAGGCTTGCCAAAAGGCTGACCAGTCGTAGGCTCTGCCATGTTGGGAACACAACCCTTGGATCTGGATTACCGCTGTACCACTTGATCATTCTTTCACTTCTCGGTGTTAGGTGTGAGAGGTATATTAGGTAGTCTTGCTGAGGTACATTTTCGACCATTTGGCCTTGCTGCATATAGTAAGCCATAGTGACTGTTCTCTAAATTATAAAACAAAATTATAATTAGAATTTTATACTACACATAAAATTTAAACCAAAACCACAGAATTAAATTCTGTAAAAATAAAAGAAACAAGAATTGTAACTTTTATTTCCAATTACTTTGAAAATAAAATAAAATTTTATTTAAACAAATTAATTCCATACAGAAAATTAAATTTTTGTGACACTTCAAAAATTAAAATACTAAAACAGAATTTTAATTAATGAAAACTCAAAAAATTATTTCTGAAAATCAAAATTAATTTCTGACCAACTTCATAAATAAATATTCTAAATTGTTAATGATTACCAGTATATTACTACTAGTTGTCAAAGAAAATAAATAGTATATTACTGCTATTTGTCAAACAGCATATTACTACTATTTGTTTTTCCAACCAGAATATTATTTTGTAAAATCACAGAAAATAATTTATGTAAGAAGAAGAAAGAGAAAAGGAAACAAACGAAAAATTATGTATAAATAGAATAATTCGAATTTGTCTTAAGATTGTTGAAACAATCTTCTTTGTAAAATAAATAAGTTGAAACCAAATCAAACAAATAAAATAAATTACTTACAGAATTTATTTATCGAACCGAATAAATAATTAAAAAGATCAAGTCGAGTTTGTGACACTCTGTCCTTAAGACAGATTCGCCCTGCTATGATGCTTACGGATAAAAGGCGTATATCTCCCAGGATACAATGATCTTCACAAATTGTAGTAGCACTCCAAACAATTTGTACGGCAAACCAAACCTGTGTTCTATAGTCTCAAAATTTTTTCTAAAATAATATGTAGAATATATATACAAAAGAGCACAAAGGAAGAGAATAAAATAGATTTTCGGAATGAAGAAAAATGCTGGAAGATGGTTTGTATTTATAGGGCCGAATAGGTATGTTTTCAAACCTGAACAAGTATGATTTCAAACTAGAACAGGTGCAAGATCAGTTTGAACCCAGTTTGAATCTGTTCAAACCTGCCTGGGTAGATTTAAATTGTTTGGGAATAACTGAATCTGTCCGATGCAAAACAGGTTAAAAAACTGTTTCGACAGCTTAATCTGTTGTGGAATTCGAACTTGGAAGAGGCACAATTTTTGGACAAAAAATTTGAATTCAAATTTAAATTAATTTAATTTTGAAATTCAAATAACTTCCTGTAAGAATTTGAAAAAATTCAAATAAATTTTTGTCCAAAAAATTAATGTTAGAACCGACTAGACCCACAACCCACACCCGCGTGTGGTGGTTTGAGCCAAGGTTCAATTTGTCCGTAATTCCTTCCTTCTACAAACTTGGGGTGCCCTTTGGGACCCAACCCAAGTGTTGCCACCCAGAACTTATATACACACATAAGTTCTCTTAAGTTTCCAATGTGGGATACCTATTTCAAGGAAACCCACGTTTTACTTCTTTAATAGTCCATTCCACGAACCCGAAAATGACTTCAACTTCTCATTCACTCATAAATGGTTTTGACGAACCATCTTCACCGTGTGACTTGCCATGCGGCAAGGAACACACCATCTGTTTGGACCCACTTCAAAAGACATGTGGGCTCCACTCAAATTTGGACTCAAAGTTGGTCCAAAATAAGCTTATAAAAACCATAAATTCCAACACTTAATTCAAACCAAATTGCATACACGAAGCATGAACCATTTATTGTTCCCATTTTAATTGTTGGCCCGACCTACTGATTTTATTCAAATATCTAAACTAATTCAAATTTTATTTACACACCATATAATTCCGATATTTACAAAAATTAGAATTCTCACTCTAGCCCTTTTTGAATTTATTGGTAATAAGTCCATTTTTATGTGGATATGACATTAGGTTATTGATCTTTTATGCAGATAATGATATGATTAATAGAATTGTTTGGTGGGAAATACAAATTATAATTTTTTTTTTTACTCCGTATTGGCTAAATCACCGCCAAGCGGCCATCAATGCCAAAAGTTGCTAGCAGTGGCTTGCATGTGGACAAATAGAGTGATGACACATTGATAGATATATGACAATTGGATAAATAAATGGACATATATACAAATAGATACGGATAATGTGATCTTTTAAATTATTTTGTCATTTTGGCCCCAAAAGAATAAAGTTTTGGACTATTATCCTAAAAGTTTTAAAAGTAGACTTATGGCTCAAGTGCTCTTCTTTTTTTGAACATTTCATATTGGGAAATTAAGGTCTAGTTATGTATAAAATAAGACAATATTTTTTTTTTGTAATATTTTGCTTAATTTCTTTGTTATTCTTATTGAAGGATCAAGATTTTTTCTTGCACATAGAACATTTTATTTGGGGAAATAGGTTAAAAGTTATTTTTGTGGTTTTTTGAAAAAGCAAGTAAAAAAATAGAAAGGTAAAATGACCCAAAAAAATAAAAAAGCTAGCTTGTAGCGGAGTTCCCAAAATATGCTAGTTTTTTATTGGCATGTCACAAATTAATCAATTTTTATCCTTATGATAAGTCTAAGTACAATTCAACTCTACCATATGATAAGTCTAAGTTACTCGTCATGTTTCATTCAGAAACATTGCCAACTTAGTTCAGCGTTATCGTATGGCAAGTACAATTCAACTCTACCGTATGACAAGTCTAAGTTACTCATCATCTTTCAATCAAAAACATCGCCAACTTAGTTCAACTCTATCATATGGCAAGTATAATTCAACTCTACCATATGATAAGTCTAAGTTACTCGTCATGTTTCAATCAGAAATATTGTCATAAGACTGTTCAGTCCTATCGCACAAATTTCAACAATTATTCACAAAATCAAACTAGCACCTTATTAAAACTTCGGCTAATATTACATAAATCTCAAAAAATAAAAACTAATGATAAAAAAACTTCAGATTACAAGTGTTCCAGGGTCATGGCAACTTTTTGCCATCGGTGTCTTCAAGCTGATATGCCCCATTGTCGGCAATAGAGATGATTCTATTAGGCCCCTCCCAGTTTGGGCTAAGTTTGCCATTCCTAGTATCCTTCTTGTTGCCGACAACTTTCCTCAGGACGAGGTCTCCAACCTTAAACTCTCTTAGGTTGATCTTCTTGTTGTAAGCCCTAGCAAGCTACTCCCAGCCGAATTGCTGCTCTCTCTCTTCTTTCCTCTAATAGATCTAGATCCCGGGCTAGGAATGCCTCGTTGGTCTTATTCTCCACTCCCTGGGTTCTGATTCCAGGGATGCCGACCTCTAGTGGAATGACTGCTTCAGTGGCCATGGCAAAAAGGGACTCCCCAGTTGATTTTCTCGACGTGGTTCGATATGCCCACAGAACATTGGGCAATTCTTCCACCCACTTGCCTTTGGTTGCTTCTAGCCTCTTCTTAATCCCATCCAAGATGGTCTTGTTGGATGATTCTGCTTGACCATTACTTTGGGGAAAACTTGGAGTAGAGTAATAGTTCTTAATCTTGTACTTTGCACAAAAGCTCTTAATCAGCTTACTGTCAAATTGAGTGTCATTGTCTGCTATAATGGCCCTTGGGATCTCGAATCTAGTTATTATGTTCTTCAAGATGAAATTCTTTACATCAATATCTCGGATCTTCGCAAGAGGTTCAGCCTCTACCCACTTTGTAAAGTAGTCTGTGGCTATTAGCAAAAACTTTCTCTGTCCAGTTGTCTGGGGTAGTGGTCCCACTAGGTCCACACCCCACTGGGCAAACGGCCAAGCATTGGTCACTGGGTTCAGATCTGCTACAGGCTAATGTATCAAAGGTGCAAACCTTTGATACTTCTCACACTTCCTGACATAGGTTTCAGCATTCTTTTGCATGTATGGCCACCAATATCCCAGAGTGATGGCTCTATGGGCAAGTGACCTGCCTCCTACATGGCCTCCACAAACTCCTTCACAGATTTCATATAAAAAGTCCTCTACATAAAAAGGATTCACACATCGGAGTAGAGGTCCAGAGAAGGATCTTCGGTACAGATGGCCTTCTGCTGATAGACAGAACCCGGCCGACTTCAACCTGGTTTTGTGTGCCTCTTTTCTATCCTCTAGAAGTCTACTCTCTTTGAGGAACAAACTATGGCATCCATTTAGCTAGGACCCATTTCCACGCACATTGCTTTGTAGTCCGTTATCAGAGGCTCTACACTTAGGCCTGACAAATAATCAACCATTATTGTCCTAGCCTCACTTGATTTTATAGCGTTGGCCAAGTTAGCTAAGGCGTCGACATGGCTATTGTCATCTTGGCTAACCTGTTGTAGATGACAATTTTCAAACAGTGTTAGCAACTTGACAACCTCCTTAACATAGGCTATCATTCTTTCATCTCGAGCTGCATACTCACCCGTTGGTTGATTCATAATAAGCTGGGAGTTACAGAAGACTACCACCTCATCAGCTTCCATGGCTGCTGCTAGTTTTAGTCCTGCAATCAGCACCTCATACTTTGCTTCATTGTTTAGGGCCTTGAACCCTAAATGAATAGATTGCTCAATCATTCGCCCATCTGGCGATACCAAAACCACTCCTACTCTCGCTCCTTGATGATTTGAACTTCCATCAACAAACAGACAGAATAAGTCGCCGATGTAGATGTTGCAGGGCTTTAGTTTCTCTTCCTTCTTCTGTGCTGCTGGTGTGGGGTTCTGTCATTACCCAAACCCGCCCCTATCGGTTTAGCGTCATAACTGGCCAGTAATCCGTGATTACTGAAGGCTTGTTTTACAATAATGACAATAATACAGTATAAAGGGGCTGACAGAAGCCAATTAATAATAACATACATCGTCCAATGAGCTGTGAGGACCTGAATGTAATTAAACTTTCATATACATAGCCATATCTCTAGCCATAAACACATGTATACAAGGCAAATTACAAGTTTCAGACTTAATCCCATCATCAAAAATAGTGTTAACAATAGTCTTAAAACATTCTTTTCACTTAACAAACTCAAAAAGGTGAATTTGAACCACCCAAAAAGCCTTGACACATGCTAGTTCGGAACCTCGCAATGAGGCACAATAGCTGGCTTGACAAAACAAGGGTTTGGGTCGGCGCCACTAGCTTTGGTCCGGTGCTCAATCACCTACATATATATAATAAACTATGAGGTAAAGCCCAGTGAATAACAAATGTGTAAAGAGGTTAAGAATGATGTCCTTCAGTCTTTGAAACAATCGACCATTAGAACATTTTCAATCAATATCATTTGTCAATCAATCGTTCGATTCAATCAATTCAATTAATCAATAGTCATATAGGTCATACGTGGTACATCTGATAACAACAATACAATAGGTCTTATAAAGACTGAACAATCAATTGATGGCCATCAAACAATAACAATAGTTTCAAGATTTGGAACTGACAGAGATCTCTGTAACAATAACAATAACAATAACAATACGCTATGGATGCCACAAATACAATTCAAAAGAGGATCATCATTCAATTGATAAAAGTATCATTTCAGAAAACAATATGATTTATCAATAAGAAAATAAATACGATTGAACATATCTTTATAACATTGTTACTCACAGTGGGCTTCATGAAACACGTGCTAAAATGCACTAAAGATGCGGCGTCCGATCTAAACAAACAAATTCAAGCATAACACAATTACAATCGCATTCTTACAATACTACTCAATTCGATAGTTTGATCTCTATTCATTTTCTCTTGTTCGGTTCTCATTCGGATCTTTATTTTGTTTCGTGTCTATCAAACGTACATGAATGCAATGCACATGAAAAACATTTTTAGACGATGCAAGCAGAGGTCCGGAAGGTGGAAAAGTGGAGTGAAAAACAAAACCGGGAATACTCAAAGGGGCCACACGTGCGGAGGTCTTGGCCGCATGTGCGGGACCATCCGTGCACTTGCTCCCGCAGGTGTAATTATTTCAGAATACATTTCAAAACTGCCTTGTTTTCCGCATGTACGAGACCCCAGGCCGCACGTGCGGTTCTAGGTCTAATTGGTTCGAAAATCTGTCTCATTATTGAAGTCTTCATTTTTCAATTGCAACTTTATTTCATGCAATTCAAGACCCAAAACCTTTCATGAACATATTGAACTTTACATATTTAACTGTAAACAAAATTATAACTTCAAATCAAAACTACATTTTCCATGCAAAAGTTTCAAGTTTTATATTGTTATGAAAGTTCATAGAACTTGTATATTTGAACTTCAAATCTTCAAGACCCATGACATTTCCTCTCAATTTTCGCCACTTATGTAAGAAACAAATGTATGATCATGGATTTCATGAAATCTATGCCATACAAGGATCAAACTTTTAGATTCAAAGCATAAAATCATGGAACCATACATATATGAGTTCTAAGTCCAACACTTTGAAGATTTCTTGTAAAACCATGCAAGAAATGATGTATTTTGAAACTTCAATCTCATAGCTCAAGAAATCTTTTTGGAAACTTTAGAATCCATGAAGTTCATGCAAGAATTTATATGATATAACAAGAATATTATGAATTCATACCATGCTGTAGACGTCCCCGAACGCATCCCGGGAGGGTTAAGTCCCGTTCCGTTCGTATTGGGTTCACTACAGTTCAAGGACTCAAAACGTCACGGTTCTAAATCTTGAACCAAAGAGTCCAACTCTGGCAAATCGTTTTGAAGAAAAACTGATTTTGAAAGAAGTGCCAAACATGGACTGCTTTGCCAGATTACAGAGTCGCCACCTAAATATTTTTAAAATGGGGAATTTAGGAAACCCTGACTCGGTGCCGAAGGCCACGTGTCCGTCATCACCAAAGTGGTCTTGACTCGGGAGCTTGGGTACGATCGGGGAAGGTCAGCTATGAGCACCCCCTTTCGCCCGGTCCGAAGACCGGCCTCTACTAACCGTGATATCCGATTTTGAAAACATTACATGCTCTTATTCCAATTATTAGCCTAGAATTACTATGTTATACGCGCAGCAAACAAGTATAGACTAGATTGCCTAATTTGGAAATAAACATTGCATATCCGTTGGTTTTGAAAATGCATTGGAATTTGCTACTCGCAAGTAGGCTAAAACACGGATTTCAACGAGTTTTCCCAACTCAGGCAATCCAACCTCCACCCACAGGCATTCAAGCAGTTTATCTCATATAAGCACTTAGCCGCATGGTAAGCATACTGTCATGGCAACAATCACACACATGCGACATGCTGAAGCATAAAAACTTACATCGTACTCCGTGCCAAAACAAGAAACCAGTTAGCAAAACATGCATGACCTATTTTATGTTAAGTGACTAATGCATCGCATACGGAATGTAATCTAGACAGGCTCGGCTATCCTAGGCATGGCACATGAAATGCAACAACTATCACGTATTCAATTTGGAATTGAAAGTACGATGCAGTTTGTATGATGTACCGAGCCCGATGTATGTAAACAAATGCATGAATGCACGCATGCATTGCATAAGGTATGCTAATTTAGATGTGCCCTAATCTACCATCATAAGCAGGTAAATAAAAGGGTAGAAAGAAATGGGGGTTGGAAGACATGCACCCACTCACACACACTTATTACAAATTTGCCCTCATTCGGAGGGGTCAAAAGAATAATAC
This sequence comes from Camellia granthamiana, assembly GCA_036172215.1. NCBI lineage: Eukaryota > Viridiplantae > Streptophyta > Magnoliopsida > Ericales > Theaceae > Camellia > Camellia granthamiana. Next base: position 136,221,038 of record CM069904.1, on the reverse strand, counting down.
AGTCCAAAGAATAAATGAATGAATTATTACAAAATTCTAATTACTAAAATTAAATCAAGTAAATAAAAGAAAGGGGGCCTCAGCCCTGCCTCGGGATGCGCGAATGATGTATGCTCGTTGCGACTTGCCCGGAAAAGCCTACACCGTGCCGCTGCCACCTCTGTTTTTACTGCCCTGTCTCTCCAAAAAATACCAAAGTCCCAGGAAACCTTCCTTGTGTTCTGCTGAGTGCCACCGGCTGGAGGAAACTACCACCGGCTGCTTGTGGTGGCCACCGGCTGCAAAATAGTCTATCGGCCAGAAATACAGTGCCGGTCGGCACTCTTTCCTGCCGGTCGGCACAAAGTTCCTGCAGAAGACAGTTTGACAGCAACAGCAGGCAGCAGTGCATGGTATTGGATTTTTGAGCATATTTATGCATGGCCAAGGCTCCCTATCATGAATGGGAATCAAGGAAACATGGCTCTTGGTTCTAGGGCTATCAATTGTGCACCTTGGTGCATGATAGCCTAAGATACCAAGGTTGCATTTCAATGTAAAGATGCATGCAACACAACAATGATAACTAAATCCCTATCATGCCAAAGTCAAGGGCCTTAGTGACATGGGAATAGAGGTGTGTTTTGTCACTTGGAGTACAAACACCCCTCATTTCCCTCACTTGGTTTGACACCCCAAACCAAGTAATGAAGTGCAACTCATGCAAACATGCATCAATAATGCACTATGGAAATTAGGATGCTAGCAAACTAGGTACCACACAACTAACATATTAGGCATGCAAAATGCCAAAGTGCATGAGATGCTAGTGTGATGCGAACATGAGTCAAGTATGCAATGGAATCAATGTGCTACAACACCTAGTGGACCAAACATGCAACAAAGCATACAATGGACATGCGATGGCGGGTTTAACCATAACGGGACAGACCTCATTTCTCCCCAAAACAGTGGCCAAACATGCCTAAAATCACATTCAAAGTACCATGCCAACATGCAAGTTAATGTACCTAAAGCTTAGGCACGAAAGAGGGTATTCTACCACCACTTAACAAGACCTCTCATGGCATGAATCTAACAACCAAAAACAGATTTTTAGGATGCAAAATGACACCCAAATCTCCTCATATGGCAGCCCCAAAATGCATTAAACCTACAAGCATGCATTAGGCTTGTTTCAAGGCCTAGAAGGGAACACTTTCAAAGCATGAGGGAGGTCACATATGCAAGCATACATACATGATTTATGGACTGAAATAGGATCCTAAATGATGCCGAATCATAAGGACGGCCTAAGGTAAGCATGCTAAGGGCCAACACAACCAAGGCTTACAAGCCAAATGCAAAGCAACTATACTAATCATGCCAAACATGACAAAAACAGTGGCTCACAGCCCTAAAATATGGCAAATCATGACCAAATATTCCAACATGCTAAGCCAAAACATGAATATATATGAGGCTAAACACAAGGTACATCTCTAGGCCAAATGAAGCATTACAAAGCAAGTGTAAGAAGCATGCTAAGGGCCATTAAACCAACTTTAGACAAAGGTTAAATATGATCTAAAACACCCAAGAAAGCTATGAAATGAAGCTAAATGCAAGCATTCATACATGCCACCCTTTAAGCCAAAACAAAGGTAAACCAAGGACCAAGGGGAGAAGGGTGTCCCTCCCCTAGACAAGACTTGAAAATATCTTCCTCACCACTGAAAACCCACTGGTTTTCAGTGGTGAGAAGATCAAAAACACCAAGTAAACAAGGCCTCAAGAAAAGGCTCCAAAATGGCCAAAACAAGGCCTAAGAGGGTGAGACTCTACCCAAACCACAAAACAACCTTGATGAATGTTCTTAAGCAAGGAAAAACAAGTCTTTTTTATGTTGAACACAAATCCAAAAACACAAAGCAAGAGGGGTAGAAAGCTAGTGCAAGAATGGGGAAACTAAAGCAAAAAGCTTACCCTTGAAGATCCAATGAAGAACAGGTGGAGCAGCCCTCCTTTAGTGATCAAAACCAGTCCAAGATCACACAAAACAAACCTCCAAGCCTCCCAATCTCGGATTAAGGTGTGGTAGTGTGTGTAAAGGTGCAAAAGTAAGGTGAAATCACACTTTTTAGGCCTAAAACACACACACAAGGGGAGAGAGAGGGAAAATATAGAGAGAGAAAGTGTATCACACAGAAATATAGATATAGGCTCTGGTTTTTTTTGACCTAAATCGGCTAACCCTTGTAAAGGGAGATGAAATGGACTTATATAGGCAAAAATGAAGCTCTTACTTAATGGCTAAGCAAAGAGAGGGGGGTTCAAGAGGTGCAAGAGGCTCTTGGCTTCTAAGAGAAGCTAAGATAGCTGGCCAAGCTTCTCCAAGAAGCTTGGCCAAAGGTTCAAGCTCCTAGAGGAGAGAGGGGGTCAAAGGGCCCAAAGGAAGCATTCCCGTGCATGGGGAATGGTGATGGTGCATTCCAGCTGGCACAGCTGGCATGCACCAAGTTTGAGGATTCAAGAGGGTCACACCGACCAGCCAAAACAGTCACCGGCACAAAAAAGTGCCGGTCGGCAGTATAAAGTGCCGACCAGCCAAAGGTTTTGAGAAAACAGTGCCGATGGAAGAAATGGAGGGCCGGTGAAGTGAGAGGCTAGCCGGTGGTGATCAGGGGTGGCCAACAAGTCTTCCCCTACTCTCTTATACAAAAACACACAAGTCTTGGTACAAAACCAAGCACAGTACAAACCGGTTGAGAGATCCTGAGGCGCGACGCGCAGCCGGGGCCTCCGGGAACTCAAAACAAACACAATCACGGATAATCACCGAGTGTCCGATCGGTGACGTCCAAGTCTTGAGGTCGATCAAAAATGGGGTGTCTACACATGCATGGTAAGTGTTAAAGATACAAAGAAACCAATACATCTAATTTCTTATTTTTATGATCATATATTAACATACAAATATAGTTTGCCATAATAAGCTTCAAATTCTCAGTTCCTACGGAGTTTTCACTTCAATTTGGAGGTGTATGCATGAACATGAATGTATGATCATGAATATTTATGAATCTTGCCATGCATGTTACTAATTTGAATGAATTTCCACAATTCCTTCTTTGTGTGATCATATGAAGTCCAAATCTTCAAGTTACACCACTAATCTCATAATTAGTCTTGATCTCTTAATAAATCAACTCAAGGTCTAAAAGATTATGACTGTAATGTCTTAAATTCATAAAATTGGGGAAGAATTCCTACCTTGATTGCTTGAATCTTAGAGATTTGCCTAGCTTTCCAAGTCTCTTCTTCTTGAGTTCTTCTCTAGCACATTCTCTCTCTCTCTCTCTCTCTCTCTCTCTCTCTCTCTCTCTCTCTACGTGTGGTTCACCAAGGCCACTAACTCTTCATTCTAATTATTTCTTCTTTATTCAATTGATGAGCATAGATGAATAAAACACTATTCCACTAACCCTTCAATTATACATACATTAGGCTTGACTTAATTAGGCTCAGAAATTAATTAAACAAATTAACTTCACTCAAATTAAATTCATCTCATCATCTTATAATCTTAATTACACTAAATTAAATTATACTAAGGTGAATTAGGCTCTAATTCCTATTCAATTATTTAATTCTTACTTGTTAAAATTAGCAAATTGCACATGTTTAATTTTCATTCTAACCTATCTGTTCAAAGTCAATAAATCTCATAACAATCAATAACACCTAATCATATAATTAACATGTAGGAACATAATTAATAGTTCCAATTAAGGTTCAATTCAATCACAGACAATTTTAGTAAACTGAATTAATTTTCAACTAAATTGTGCAAATGGCTGTAAAATTCCCATGAGCCCATCTATGCACTCAATTTCAATTTGTGCACCCAATAAGATTGTCGATTTCAGTTTCAAAGTTGTAACCTTAGCAGGTAATTTTCCAATTTGGACAGATAGGCACAAATTAAATTACTAGGCACTTAGTTCAATTAGAATTAACACATAATTAATTAATTAATTAAAATCACGATTAACAAGTCTGGGTTGTCACAGGTTCTTGGGCCCCAATTAGGTTTCCTCTGGCTCGCCTGGACAACCTAAGCCGCGGCTCACCGGAGCCCGACATGGGATGGCACCAAAGGTAAACTCAGCCACAAAGTCGGCCAGAACCTAACCTTTGATCGTTGTTCTAGGCCTGAATTCCAAGTCGTATTAGCCTAGTACCACTGCCCGTCTAGCTACTCTACCTGTCAGATCACCATGTTGCAATAGAGACTTCAAGGGATGTTTATTCAGCACCACAATCTTGTGGGCTTGGAAGTAGTGAGTCAGTTTTTTTGAAGCCATCACCAGGGCTAGTGTCAATTTCTCTAAGGGCAGGTACTTGGTTTCTGCACTTGCTAGGGTCTTACTTACATAGTATACTTTTTGCTCTCCTTCATCTTCCATGATTACCACTGCACTCACTGCGTGCTCTAAAACTGCCAAGTATAGAAACAACTCTTCCCCAAGTATTGGATTTGACAGAATTGGAGCTGTTGTTAGGTACCTTTTTAAGTCAGCCAAGGCGACTACACACTCTTTTATCCACAAAAAATCTGTAACTTTCTTTAACAAACTAAAAAATGGTTTACACTTATCAGAACTTAGGCTGATAAACCTATTCAGGGCTGCCGCCCTACCGGTCAAAATCTGGATTTACTTGGCTAACATCGAGCTCTTCAAGTCAATGATGGCCTTGATTTGATCTGGGCTTGCCTCAATGTCCCTTCTGGTGACCAAGTATCCTGGGAACTTACCAGACCCGACTCCAAATGCACATTTCGAAGCATTAAGTCGGAGTGGATATGTTCTTAGGATACCAAAAGGTGCCTTCAAGTCAACTAGATGATTCCTAGGTTCTTTGGTCTTCACGACCATATCATCAATATAGACCTCTATTATCTTCCCAATCAGATGCTTAAACATCTTGGTCACTAACCTCTGGTAGGTTGCTCCTACATTTTTCAACCTAAAAGGAATCACTCTGTAACAGTACAGCCTTTTTGGGGTAATGAATGCAGTCTTCTCCACGTCAAGGGGATACATTGCTATTTGGTGATATCTCCTGTAAGCATCTAGGAAGCTCATCCTTCCATGCCCTGAAATGGCATCTACCAGTTGATCAAATTTTGGCAGAGGGAAGCTGTCTTTGGGAGAAGCCTTATTCAGGTTAGTGAAGTCCACGTAGACCCTCCACTTTCTATTCTTCTTTTTCACAACTACTGTGTTGGACAACCAGGTTGGGTAGTTCACCTCTCGAATGGCCTTGGCTTCCAATAGTTTGTCCACTTTCTCTTCTACTACCTCCACATGAGTCAATGTCGGCTTTCTTGCCTGTTGGATGACAAGTTTAGCCGACCTATCTACATTAAGTCTATGGCAAGTGACCTTGGGGTCAATGCCAGGCATCTTGTATGGCGTCCAGGAAAACACTTCTATGTTTGCTCGCAAGAAAGCCTCTTACTCCCTTTCCTCATCCTCAGCTAAGCTTGAGCCGAGAAGGAAGAAGCGCTCTTCATCATATTTTTTTTACTAGAAGCTTTTTCAAAGCTTCCTCACTCTTGTCGGCTAGTTCTTTGATGACATCATCTAGGACCTCCATATCCTCATCTTCAATTTCCACTGTCTCTGTTTCTCGCACATTACAGGTGGACTTCATTGCTACCATGGAGCAATTTTTTGTCTGCACCTAATCCCCTCTGACCTCCTTAATCCCATGTTCAATTGGAAATCGTAACAGTTGGTGCAATGTTGAGGGAACAACCCTCATTGCATGCAACCACGGTCTGTCCAAGATAACATTGTAAGGGGAGGGGGTGTCAATTATCATGAACTCCGTGATTACCTTCTTCATGTTTGCTTGCACCCCAAATTCATGGCTCCTAGAGGCCACGTCGGCATTTTATTGAACCCAACCATCAGGCTGTTGGACTGTTCGAGATCATCTGGGTAAAGGCCCAGTTTCTTGTAATATCTAACATACATGATGTTACAAGAACTGCCTTGATCAACCAGTATGCGCCTTACCTGGCACTCCCCAATCTTCAACGTTATCACCAAGGCATCATTATGTGGATGTTGCACCATATGCAGGTCTGCCTTGGTAAAAAAGACCATTAGTCCCTGGTATTCATTGGTTCTAGGCTTCTTTTGCTGAACCTGATACACATGTTGCAGGTGCCTCACTCTTTGAGTCTCCCCATTCAACTCATTCTCATTAACCTTCGAGTGAATCACATTGATCACCCGAGGTCCATCTGCTTGTTGTGGTAGTGGTGGTGGAGGTGGTGCTTCCAGTGCTTAGGGCAGCCTTGCTTGCTCTTCCTTTGTTCTGGCCTCATCTACTAGGTCTCTTAGGTGACCCTATCTGACCAAATCCTCCAAGTGTGTCTTCAGAGCCCTACATCTCTAAGTCAAGTGTCCATTCTCATTATGGTAAGCACAATGCTTCCCAAGGCTTCTTCCCATAAACTCGCCAGGGACCTTCTCCGATGCTCTGTAATACAGTTGGTTTCTGATCCTTTCTAGAACTTTATAGACCGGGATCCCGAATACAGTGGTGATTGCCTGTGCAGCCCTCAACCTTGTTTCCTGCCGTGTCTTCTTTCGCTTTGGCATATTGCTCAATTCGTGCCATGAGCTCCTCCATACTCTTTGGTAGAGTTTTTGTAAGTGACTTTTGAAGTGGACATTCATCCTCTAGGCCATTTTTGAAAGATACGACTGCCAGCTCCTGGTTGCATGCCGGTATTCGGTTGAACACCTCATAATATCGTTTGGCATAAGCCCTGAGACTTTCACCCTCGCTAATGTTCAAAGCCAACAGGGAGTCTACCCTTAGTGGTTGCAATTTATTTGTTACAAACCTGGCCACAAACATCTCAGCCAGACCTTCCCAACTCTTCACAGTTCCTTTCGATAACTTGTGGAACCAATCCGATGCAATTTCCCCAAAGGATGAAGGGAACATCTTGCAGAGCAGCTGCTCGTTCCCACTATACAATGCCATTGAATTTAAATATAAGCCGACATAAAAGTTCGGATCAGACTTACTGTCATAAATCTGGAACCTCGGCATATGAAACCTCTTCAGGGCCTCAAACCTATCCAACTCCACTGAGAACGGAGTTCTCGATTTGATGAGGGATGTGACCTCGGCGTTGAGTCGCTTCCTCTGGAGGTAGTCTCTCAGATCCTCCTTCGTTCGACCGGGAGCTCAACTATCAATAGATTTCAGCCTTTTTGGTGCGCTGCTCCCGACGTCATGGTGTGTCCTCTTGGACTTTTCTTTATTCACTGTATCAAAGCAAAGTCCCCTTTCTTAGACATGCCGATGTTCTTTGACATAGGTTCCCTTGGTACGAGGCGTCCTCTACAACTCACCCCTCACTGACTCTGCTCACCCGACATCCCATGAAGGCCGATGTGAACGTTTTTTTCTCCTTGTCATGCTGAGGGACTAGTGGGATTGCTTTCTGTTCCCTTTTCTAGGAGTCGATCTTGGCCACTGGTATCGATGTGTCCTGTAACAGGTACGGTGGTTGCATTACGTTGTTCTGGATCATGAAGTTGACAACTGATTGTAAGTCTGCCAACTTGTTTGCCATCCCCCTTCATCTCGTCGTCTCTCCTTAAGCATCTATCCTTCCATACCTGGAGGTTGCTTTCGTTGTAATACTTATCTCGGCCTATTTTCTTCAGGGCGTCTCCCTCTTTGCCGACGTCCTTCTCCCTAAGATTCTGATCCCGTGCTCCTTCATTACGGTTTTCTTCCTCGATGTTAAGATCGACATGTTTACCACTCCCACCTGAGACGTCATTCCCGATCTTTTCTCCCTGTCTATTGTTGGCCATCTATTCTCCTCAAGTTCCCACAGACGGCACCAAATTATGGGTGTTAATTTCCGACCACACAACCAAAAAGGGAACTTAACTGGAGAGCACTGGCAAAATAGATTAAGCCCAACAACCTGTAACAAGAAGATGAGAATCCGTAGTGGTTCGTCCATCCGGGGGCACTCCGACGATCAAGTCAGTAATCAATATCTCTCAAACATAGCAAATTGTTCTTAACCTTACAAGAAAGAACTTCACAAATAAAAACATACCTTAGACCCACGAGGGTGCCTCACTTTTATAATGATCAGTGTCCTGATCCCTTTAAAAGCCTCGCTTCAATGGACTCAGACTCTATGCTTATCTTGGACCCTCATCTAGATAGACATAAGCCCTGTTTGGTACAGCTTAATTTCAGGTTATTTCAGCTTTCAGCTTAATTTAAACTATTTTGATGTGTTTGGTTTAGCTTAACAATACAGCTTATAGCTTTTTGTAAGTCAGAAATCAACTTATTCTTTGAGTGGGGAAGGAGAAGCTTAATTTATAAATCAGAAATCAGCTTATGTTCATAGTTATAAGCTATAAGCTGTTAAGGTATAAGTTATAAGCACTTTCCCACAGCTCTAACAAACAAGGCCATAAACTCTTCTTGAGCCTTATCTCTGTCCAGATTGAGATCCTCCCCTGTTCTAGGACTCTTATCACTTATCTGCTCATCTCGAATTTCGGTATCTCCGCAGATAACCTCGGCCTATTTGAGATCATCTCGGCAGCATAACCAGACCACATGGCACCTCGGTTGACACTTCGGAGTCATTTTAGCCACGTGCTGTTAGTCACAAAATACTTCTCCACACTTGTTTATGTTAAAAAGTTGTTAGAAAAGTCACAAAATTAGAAATACACGGAATAAATTAATTTTTTTTAGTATTAACTGTTTTATAAACTATTTTTTGTTTATAAACAAACTTTTCAAAAAATTTCCTATATATCATCAATTCAAGGAGTAAAAATTGCCCCCTTAATAATTTACTAGCTTCCACATCTACAAAGTAGGATTAACTATATTTGTATGACATTTTTACTTATTTATTTTTTTCACATATGTGAGTGTTTGATAATAAAAAAAATTAATAATTTTCTTGAATTTTTTAGCATTCTTCTTCATTAAATAATATTGAAATCCATATCATACATCAGTATAGTGTACGAGATACCAGATAGATGTACAAAACAAATCGCATGGTGATGTCAACACTATACAAATCACTTGTTAGTAATTCTTTAGCAAGTTTAGAATATCAATATAAAATATTTGATGCAGTTTATCTGAGTTGCATATAGATTTTTTTTTAATTATAAATTATGGGAGTCTGTCTTAGACTGTTCGGTATAGTTTTTATAGCTTATTAGGCAAAAATGATTTAAATAAGTTTAAAAAATTTGATTTCTAAAAGTTGGGTGATAAGTGCTATTGACTTTTGCTTTTGGATTATCAGTTTTTAATTCACAATAAATTGGTGTTCTTAATAAATACACAGTGAAAAAATTTATATTGCCTTACTTTTATTAAATAGTTGAGAAATAACAAACCATCTACTGAGTTTTACAATTCATTATTTATTAGAAGCACCATATGATATACTCCAGAACTACCTAATAATTTTGTTAATTGTGCTTGTCACTTGTTGGCTATGAATATACCTAGCAAACCTCACCATATCTTCTAGTTTTTATTTTATTTATTTATTATTTTCTTATAATCAACAAACAAAATGCTAAAGATTCAAAAAAAATATCAAATATTTTACACAATATTCATATAGGTGTGGGTTTCATGTGATGTAAATTCCACAACCATTTAAGTATTGTGTTGAATATTTAATAATTTTTTTAAAATTTGTTCTAAATCAAAAATCAATACTGAGGAGGGTCCTTTGGACCAATTTTAAAAGCACAAACCCGAGATAATTTGGGTGTTTGGTGTAGTTTATTTTGGCCAACTTATAGATTTTAATTTTGGAAAAGTTATTTTGGATTGTTTGGTTAAACTTATTTCAAACAGTTTTTATTCTACCAACTTATTTTAATTCAAAAAATTTGACTATGAAAAACTGCTCACCCCCTGCTTTCTGATTATCAACTTCTGCTGTGAGAATGTTAATTACTCTTAGATTTAAAAAAAAAAAATAGAAAAAGACCCAAATGGACTATGAATTAATTTTTTTTAATGAGAATTGTGGACTAGTAGTGAATAATAAAAAATAAAAGTTAATTCAATTTACAATTAACAAGGGTAAAAATGACATTTATACATCAAAAAGTTATTTTATAGTTTATTTACCAAACACTACTCAACAACTTAAAAATCTAACAATTCCACCAAACAGATTAATAACTTTTAATTAAAATTATAATTTATAATCTGTTAAGTTATAACATATAATTTATTTTAACAGTTATAGCAAACACCTACTGTATTATTCTCTAGTATTATATATGGGACGATGCAGAACATCAAGCCCAAAACCTAAGATACCTCCTAGATAAAACCTTGGCAACTTACTTACAAGACCTCATAATTTAATACAACACACCAAAAACAGAGAGATTGATTACCACTGCCAGGAGAAAAAATTGAGTGAACTAGTTTTATAATTGAACAATAATACCACATATCAATAATGACGTTTTACAATGTTGCATTGAAGTTTTACTCTACCATCAGACCGCCTTGGTCTAAAAAGTGGTTAACCATTTTGTACGAAAGGGTAGGCAATAATAGATCGGGCTGAGCACCACCATGGACTGGACTGTTAGTACAAAATAAAAAACAAAACATTCTCAAGCTCAAATCCTGCCCAGTCTCACATTAAACTTGAACTTCAATTTCAAATCCGACATCAATGGGTTTATAGTTGAGTAGGTCTATATATTGGGCCCATTTGGTATTTATGTTTTACTGTTCATAATTACAAAAATTTATAAAATTGTAAATAAAATTTTTTCCGTGTCTCTTTTTGTATTTAAAAAATTACAAATAGTTTACAAAATTTACTAAATTATTGTAATCAAAAGGAAAAAAAAAAAGCACATTTTCATTCATTCCTTTCCTTCACACCTCCTCTGGCCACCATCTACAACTCATCACTACCACCAGTCATCCCAACTTTGTCCATTATCGCTGGTGACCTCCTCCAATCACTTTCTATCGACAATAACCAACTTCAACAGCACCTACCGATGGCAACTACCTTAGGCCACCATCTTCGATGATCAACAATTATCTCCAATCAATTTCTTTTATTAATTTTTGATACAAAAATTTTAAAATACATATGTACCAAAATACAATAACACACCTACTATGAGATCATGAGGGGCACAATAACCCTCAGCCTGTGTGGCAAGTGTTATATATAAAATTCTCCATATATCTATAACATAATATAATATGTCACTATCGAAGTTAATGTTTTGGTTTCCTCCACTTTTAATGGATGTTGGCCACTTGATTGTTGGCGCTCAGCTGATGAATTTGATTGAAATAACATGACGCTGATATGCTGGGAGGTGCTAAATATTTGACAATCTTATGCTTATTGGTCTGTAACTGATAACAACTAGGAATGCGGATATTTAACTTAATGGTTATGTAACATTTTTTGTTGTGTGAGATTGTGAATTTAATTTATATAAAGAAGAATCTTATACATTTTGTTGGTAGACAATATATGAATTTATAGACAGAATGTTATATTTTGAAAAATAAGGTAATAAGAGATCAAGTCTTGTATTTGATACAATGTCCTTGAAATGAAATTCGCCCATTATTATGGTGTTTATGAGTTGAACGAACGTCCGTCTTTTAGGGTACAACAATCGAGAAACCTCATGAATGTAGAACTCCAATCTTCGAGTCTGGCGAACCAACATAGTACAGTACTCAAAAAAAAAAAAAACACACACACACACGAAGTGTAGAGAGGAGAAAGAAGGCGAGATGATTCAGTGCAGAATGAATGCAACAAAGGGCTATTTATATAGGTGAACAAGTGGCTTTTTGGAAAATCGTGAGTGACTAATCAGAACGAACAATTGCTTCTTTACATCGGAAGAAATGCTATAGAGTAGACATGGCTATTCTTAGAATACTGGGTCTAAATTCTGAACGAATCCGGTTCGGCTTTGGCCCTAATAAATAAAACGGTAACTCCATGAATTTATTTAAATTTAAATAAATTTTATTAAAAAAATAGTACATACTAAATGTCCATGTGCATGTGTTTAGAAATTCCTCTTTATGCCTTCATGCCTGGACCCTTCGTCTTTACAAAGTCCTTTACATTACTTTGAGCGTACAATAAATATAAGTTATCTCACAATAATTTCTAAAAAGATTCTTGTAGTGTCATCGATATAACATTTTTCTCCAAAAATATCATTTGTAAATTTTTACCCCATTTCTCACTGAGAAGAGATTTCCTCCTAAAAACAAAATGTAAGGCTAATATTGTTGGCCTCTTGGAATTAATTAGTGACCCACCTTTTGACCCGTACAATACAAAAGGGAAAATTATTTAGTCTTTTTGGATTAGGTTTTTCTTAAAACTCGATTCTTAACTCATTGCACCAACTAATTTGGGGACTAATTCTATTGTTCATTTGCGGCGTCTCAATTAAACTGAAGGTAAAGTCTTGTATGAAAATGTTTATATGGTACTCTAATTGATTTTTATTAGTTAAAATAGTATGATTTAATATTTTTTGTTAATTTTTAAAAAAATAACATGACAAATGTAGTGCGTTAAATAGTGTAGAGCATTGTTTCAAAACCATCCAATAACCACTCATGCTGAAGAGAGAAGAGAGACACCTTGATGTAAACCAATGACCCACCAAATGTAGAACAGCATTGACCAAGTTTCTTCATAAATGTCCATCAAAATAACCAAGAAAAAGACAGACGCTTTGATGTAAACCAATCACCCACCAAATGTAGAACAGCATCGAGAATAGTCCAAGTTTCTTCATGTCCATCAATAGATTCATAAATTAGAGAAAACGATTGTGGAAAAAAATAGTTATGCTATATTTAGATTTTAGATTTCATATAAAAATATAAAACAAATATTGAAAATAACTTTTAGGGCTGTTGTTAGGTGGTATTTGATAAAATTAAAAATTAAATGTTGAATTTTTTAAATTGAAAAGCTGTTTGACAAGTTTCTTTTGGCTAAGGCTAAATAAGCCAGTTGGGACTTAAAAAAAAAAACACAAAAGACAAAATAAACTAAATAAGTTAATAAGATAAAATGTCACATCTAAATCATAATTATTTTATTTTTTTTCTCTCAAAAGTTAAAAAATCCAAAAACCAAACCTAATGAGCTTTTTAGTCTCCAGCAATGTTTTAAAACCCGGACCGGACCGGCCGGTCGAACCGGTTGGACCGGGAACCGGGCCTAGTTCCGGTCCGGTTGACCCCCCAAAACCGGAGTTACATGAAAACCGGCTTAAAAATGGAAAACCGGTAGAACCGGCGGTTGAACCGGAAAAACCGGTGACCCGGTTTGGTGGGTTGGACCGCCGATCTTTTTCTCCTTTTTTTTTTATTTTCTTTCTTTCTTTCTTTCTTATATATTTATATATATATATATATTATATAAATATATTTCAAAATTTTGACTAAAAATTCTTACTTCAAGAGTCTCCTCTCATAAAGAAGAGTCTCATTGGAAGTTTGAGAAGATTGTGAAAGTCTATTCCTATTTATAGGAAAAGATTTTTCAAAAAGAACCTACAAAATTCTATGTGGGATTCAATAAAATTATTTGAAATATATTGATTGGAGGGAGAGTTGAAATTTTCATTTCCCTCCAAAATTAAACCTAACATTCAATCAATTTGTTTGGAGGGAATGTTTAAAACTAAATTAACAAACTAAATTGGAGGGCTAAATTAATAAACAAACTTGATTGAATGTTTTAAACAAACATAAACTAAATTAAATTATGTTTGTTTGGAGTTTGTTTAAATTAAATTAGATTAAATTATGTTTGTTTAAATTTAACTAAAGTAAATTAAACTAAACAAACATAAACAGATTGAATGTTTCAAACCTAATTTAATTTAATTTAGTTTACAACTAAATTAATAAACAAACATTCAATCAATTCCTATTTACGTTTAATTTCTTTAAAACAAGTAACTTTTTTTTTAATTAATTATGACTTTATTAAATATTATTAATAAATACTATACAACAATTTTTATTTTTATTTGAGTATTTATATATTTTTTTATTTATTTATAATTTTTAATTATATTTTTTAATTATATAATATTAATTATGACGTCACGGTTCGACCGCTTTGACCCGACGGTTGAACCGGTGACCCGTCCACCCGGTCTCTTTTCCGGTTCGCTCACCGGTCCGGATTTCAAAACATTGGTCTCCAGCTAAAAAAGTCTCAACTCAAAAGAGCTAATTTAAAAAGTTTTTGCCAAACAACAACAAAATATTAAGTGTTGAACTAAAATAGATTATTTAATTATATAAAAATTGTTCGTGACTATTCTAAAAGATTATAACATTTCTAATTAATGTAGGGTTGACAAATACTATGAAGAGCGGTATCTTTATAACAAAAAGTATAAACTTCTATCGGGTTAATTTTCATTCACAATAAAAAATTTTAGCAAAAATATGTAAACATTTTGAAAGCACCACAAAAGCATGACAAACAGATCTTATTAACGTATGTCTTATAGCCACTTGTTAATATATTTAAATTTTAAAATGATTTTATATTTTTTGTGAAAATATTTATTGTGAAATTATCACACAATGGTAGTTTCACAAAATTATTACAAATTCATGAAAAAACTTATAATTTTAATTATTAATATTTATAAACTTTATAAATAACAACAATTCTACATTTACAGAAAAAATATCCAAGAATGTACTCAGAATAGTAGTACATCTACGGACTAAAATCATGGTATGACTCATATCTCACCAATATAATTTTGCACCATCCAGTTTGTTAGGTTTTTATTCTTGGCAATCTAGTTTGACAAAACTCCTTTCAGTTGTATTTGTTTTCGCACTTTTATTTCAGTGAGGCTATGAGTTTATTAGATGCGAATCCAACCCGAATCGAGCCTTGCAGAGAAGTTTGTGATGTTAATGTTTTCAAGATTGCCACTTCTCTGATTATGACGGGGGTCGAGCTGCCCGGTCAACTCGCGCCCGAAGCAAAATGCAAAATTACATTCAAAGTTGGCTGTTCGCCCTTGCTCACTCGAGCGAAGAAGTCATTGCTCAAGCGAAGGACTGCGTCTGGCGAAAACCTGAAAGAGATGAATGCGCGCTCGAGTGAATACTATGTGGCTCGAGCGAAGATTGCGTCTGCATAAAAACCTAAAAGTTTTCATTGTTCGCTCGAGCGAAGGTTTCGTGGCTCGAGCGAAGGCACTAGTGAAAATCACGCGAGTTAAGGTTCTCACTCGAGCGAGAGAAGTTTCGGTTCAGCGAGCTTCAAAATCTGGATTTCTATAAGGAATTGGTTTTCTTCCAAAACTAGGATTACTTTGGATTTCTATAAGTACGGGTTTCTGTCAGATTTTAGGATTACTTCTCCAAATCTTCTTCTTGGGTTCTAGGGTTTATATCTAGGGATATTTTGCTAGTTTTCTTTGATATTTTGATTGAGTATTCAACTCATGGTTTAAAGAGTATACATCAAAGGATTATTTGTTTGTTCTACACAAAAAAGAGAGTTGTTCTTCGATGGATTCTGAAAAATTCGAGCCTGAAGCTTTGGTGGATTTTGGAGTCGTTCATCGTCAAGACAATTCCGATATGAAGACGGGGTTGGAAGAAGCACATTGAAGTTGGTTCAATTCAGGCGTGGATTCGCTAGGTAATTGAGAGTATACCTGTGTAATTCCTTTATGTCTTTTTAGTGGATTGTTTTGTGGCTTTTACCCGTGATTTTTCATCACAATTGGAGGTGTCCAATTGTGATTTTTCCACGTAAAATCGTTGTGTCGATTTGTCTTGATTGTTTGATTAGGATTGTTATATACTGCTTAAAATTGATACATAATCACAAATCAACATTTAGGGGATTTCTAGATTTTTCACACTTCATTTTTTGAATAACTTTCGAAGTGAATTTTCATGGTTTGTAACATTTTTCATAAATAATTGATTAGATTATATTAATGCTATTAAGTAACATGCAAAATAGTTAGAGAACTTCTCATCATATATTATGAAAAATTAATATAATAAAGATTTAGAAAAATTATTTTCAAAAAATGAGGAATTAATCATATTATATATTTTACAAATATCATAAAATATGGAAGTACAAATGTAATTTTCCAGGAGGGCCATGGCCACCCGCAGTCCCTGCATAGATCTGCATCTGGATAAAAAGACAGCATTTTAGCATTTCATAAATGGACAGCTCCAGAAGCAGGCAACACACCAAAGAGTAATCTCTGTTAGAGGTGACCATGATCCAGATTAATTTAGTTTGTGATAAAATTAGAATTAATTCGTTATTTATGATTTTATAAAAATTAGAATCAATTTAATTTATTTAAATCGTGGAACCAAGTCGAATCAGACCATTTAAACACAATTCGGCTCATTTTGAAACCACAGATTCACATAATCTATTAACAAAGAAAAATCATATAACATTTTCATTTCATAATTTTTTAAAACATAAATAAGCATATTGTTCCATCATTAATTTAAACAAACATAATATCTAGTTCCACAGTAGCAGCAACCATCACCAATTTTCAAAGAAAATAAATTAAAACTAGTTCCACCATTAGACTATTACAAAACTAAAACTATAAAAAGCACAACAATAGCAACAAAATTACATAGTAGCGGCAGCTTCGTAACAACAAATTCCACAGCAACATCAATATATAGCAGAATTGGTTATATATATATAAGAGGTATGATAGTATGTATCAGGGGTGATACGGTCCGGATTAGTTCCAATCCGAAACTGTAAAATGTAATCTTGAACTGATCCGTGAAACACGATTCCTCAATTTTTAATTTAGAACCAAATTACGAATTTAAAAAATCAGTCCAAACTTGGACTAGACTAAATGGATTTGCAAATTTTACGAATTTCTTGCTCAACCCTATTCTCGATAAAAGAAGACAAAAACCAAGCATTATACTATACAAAAGTTACCGTTTCCTATAGAATGATAATTTAAGAGTTCTCTTTAACAAGTAAA
Source organism: Camellia granthamiana (assembly GCA_036172215.1). Lineage (NCBI taxonomy): Eukaryota > Viridiplantae > Streptophyta > Magnoliopsida > Ericales > Theaceae > Camellia > Camellia granthamiana. The sequence continues at coordinate 136,203,873 of CM069904.1, read as the reverse complement.
AATTATTAAAAAAATTTATAATTTTAATTAGTAATATTACGAATTTAAACTTAATTATTCATAAATTATCTAGAATTATCATTTTATGGTTTAAATTTATTCTGCATATTAACTCTACATTATACAAATTTAATGTTCACTACACAATCATTCATTCAAAAAAATCTGAATAGATAAGTACGAGTTTCCAAACTTATTGTATTAACAATAATTCTAAGGACTGTTTTTAACATTATATATATATATTATGTTACTTTCAAAATTAATATACATGTTTTTTCGGATTGGCCCCTGCACTTTTAATGGATGGCATTGCTTGTTTCTTGGCTTGGCCCCTGCAATTTTAATGATGTTGGCAACTTGATTGTTTGATGTCAATCGATGACTTCCAAGTAACAAGACACTGATCTGGGAGGTGCTAAATAAAGAGTAAACTACTAATAGATATTAACAGTTGGATTTAGTTATTATAAAGTTTTATTGAAAATATGTTTTAATATAATTATTGTTAAAAATAATGTTTTATAATGATTTTTTACCTATATCATTAAAATTGATAATTAATGATTTTTTTGTCACGGTTTTATAAATTGTCACTAAAATTTAAAATTAATGACATTTTTCGGTGATAAATTTTTGAAACTGTGGCTGAAAATTTAAAATTAGTAACTTTTTTTGTTATATTTTTTTTAAACTGTTGCTAAAACTTATAATTAATGGTATTTTTTATAACAAAATTTTTAAATTATTACTGAAAATTGACAATTAATGACTTTTTTTTATAATATAAAATGAAAAATATCATTAATTATTATAAAATTTATTAATTAATAAGTTCACTTAGAGATTGTTTGGGAAGTGCTAGATTAGTATATTTTTTGACTTTTTACAAAAAAACGTAAAATATGAATTAAATTTAAAATAATGTAATAGAGAAGTAATATGACTTAAATAAGATAATTATAACGTAAACAGAATAATGTTACTACATGCCAAAAAAATCACTTAGGCTTCGTTTGGGAAGCCATGGTTTGGGCTTTTTTGGCTGTTTTAGCCACAAAAAACAAAATAGGCTATTTTAGCCATAACAAACAAAATATCACATCCAACCCATAATCATTACATTCTTCTCTCACAAAAAAATTCAAAAAAGTCAAAAAGCCAAAAAGCCGTTTCCAAACCAAGCTTTTAAGCCGAGGCTAAAATAGCCAAAAAAAGCCAAAAAGCCAACCCACTTCCCAAATGGAGACTTAATAGAATTTTTTTAATTATTTTAACTTAATATTTTATTTTTTAATAAATTATTTTAACCCAATATTCTATCCAAACACCCGCATTGAACCCCGCTACGTCCGGAGGGAAAGTGAATGACCAACAGTGAAAGATTAACTGTCATCCACATCCTTTTTTAAAAAACTAAAATTAACTGCCTTGTTTGGTTTAATTTTGATAAATAAATTTAAATTTTTTTTTAAAAATTTTGTTTGGCTTAATGATTTTAAAAAAAATTAAAATCACCTTCTATCTTCTATATATTAATCAATCACTTTTTCTCTCTCTCCTCTCTCTTTCTCAATTACTTTTTCTCTTACACACATCTACTCAACTATAACAGAATATCAAATTATCTCAAACTTCCATACTCCAAAATTATTTCCAAAATATATAACTAAACAAATCAAAAAAATTTCTTAACTTTTTCCCTATATTTTTTTTTAAAATTTATCTCCCAAAATCAAACCAAACAAAACTGAGAATATACATTTTAATTAAGGAAAATTTTAACACAATGGGACAGATAAAAAAAATTATGAAAATATATAGGGTGTAAATAATTTTGTAATGGAGTGCAAGTGAAAGATTATGGGGTACAAATGTGACTTACACCTCTCTATATTTGTGTAAATTTTTTTTCTTCTCATTGAGATGTAATTCCCTCTTTTAATTATTGAGAGCAAGTTTAATCATATTTTTTTATTTAATTAAAATATAAAAATATATTTCTTTTATTTTGCTTAATTTATTTTTTATTATATATTCTAACTTTATTCTTTATTTTACAAATTATATTCTAACTTTATTTTTATTAACTTTACTCTTTATTTTACTGTTTAAATAGTCTTATAAGACTCTTCAAATGTAACTAATATTTTATTATTTTTTATTATTAAAATAGCTATTATAAGTAGCTAGTCAATTTGAGTGACATAGGTCTCGTTTGGCATCTAATACTTTTAGCTTAAAATTCAAAAAGTTACTAAAAAAATCAAAGAATAATGCGTGGTAGCTCGAAAACCACGGCTCGATTTTGGCTCGAATGTCCTAAAACGACGTCGTTTTGGCTCGACAGCAAAAAACGACGTCGTTTTGGGCTGTCTTTTTTTTTTTTTTTTTTTCTTTTTCTTTTCTTCTTCCTTTTCTTTCGTCTTCTTCGTCGACTTCAACACACAGAGGAGAGAGAGAGAGAACGAGAGGGAGAGAAAGAGAGGGAGAGGGAGAGGCCGTCGCCGTCGCCGTCGCCGAGCGCCGATCGCCGCGCCTCATCCTTCGCCGCCTTCGCCGATCGCTGCTCTGATCTCTGCCCCGCTCGTCGCCTCCGCCGATCGCGCCGCCTCCGCCGCCTCCGCCCCCTCATCCTCCATTTTTTAGGGCCCCCTCCCCTCCCCCTCCCCCTCCCCCTCCTCCCCCTCCCCTCCCCTCCCCTCCTCTTCTGCTGAAATTCGAGCCGTTTGGCTCGAAAATTTTTCGAGCTACGAATCGGCACCGAAAATCAAAAAACTTATAACATATACCAAAAGTCAAAAAATTATTTTTTTTTATTTTTTGCATATCTTTTCGTAAAAAAAACAAAAAATCATTCCAAACATACTAACTTTTTTTTTATCTCATATTTTAGTCAAAAAATTAAAAAATTACTAAAATAGTCTGTTTCTAAACGAGGGCTTAAATATGATTGCAGTAGTTATATTAGCTAACAAGTTGTATTTAAATAGTTAATTGGAGATACTCTAATAGACTTATGTTTTACTTTTTTTTTTCCCTTTTTTTTGTTTAATTACAAGTTCCTTCTATTAAAAAATAAGATAAATTACAAATATATTCTTTGAAATTATTTAAAATATAAATTGTCTCCTATAATTCTAGAAATTATAAATGCTGCCTTATTAGAATTTTGTATTTAATAGAATTAAAATTTAAAAAATGAAATTTCTAATTATTCTACTATGTAACAATAAAATTATCAAAATTGTCAATTAAAATATATTTATGACATCAGGAAAAATTGTTAGATGACTTATTAATAAAAGCGTTCGTTTGTTATGCCATTAAAAATTTGAAAGAACGTGATATAATTTTTAAAATTATAAGAAATAATTTATATTTTAATTTTTTTTTTTTTTTAAAGTATATTTATAATTTACCTTAAAAGAATATGAGGTTGGGTGATCAACATTAGAGCTTCATAATACACCCCAATTATAATCTTTGTACATTATTCATTGAAAACTTCCAACACATTTATAATTTACTTAGAAAACTTACGTGTAAATTTTAATGAGTAAACTTATTGTTTAGTAGGTCTTATAATAATTAACTACGTTTTTCATCAAATATTATTAAAAAAATATTAGTAATTGTTAATTTTAAGCGATAATTTGAAAATTTTATCATATAAAACGTCACTAATTATAAGTTAGCGACAATTTTAAAAAATCATCACTAATTTTTAACTTTTATCGACAATTTAAAAAATTCGTCACATAAAAAATTACTAATTGTAAGTTTTAGCAACAATTAATAATAAATATGACAAAAAAGTAATTAATTATCAATTTTTAACGATATATGCAAAAGAATATCACCAAAAAATATTTTTAATGACAATTTTATTGGAACTAAACTTTCAATATGATTTAATGAGAATTAATGCCTCATTTGAGTATTAAATATTTTAGCCAAAAACTTAGTATAAATTATCATATCACTCTCTACTTTTTTATATATCCTTTTATAAAAAATTTAAAAAATTATTAAAATAATATATTTCTAAACGAGATTTAAGTCTAATAATTAGAATCAATGAATAATTTACCTTTTTAAAATCATGCATCTTTTTTCTCACTTTTAATTCGCTGAGACAACACAACACACACACACTCTCACACTCTCTCGCTCTCTTTGACACACGCACATACTCACGGAAGTGAGGAGGCTGCTGCACGGACTGCACAGCAACGGTTGTTGTGTGGCACAATGGACCCATTTCGGGATTCATTTTCAGAATTCGAACCGTTTACATTTTAGAATATATCAAGTAAAACATACTTGTAAAAAATTAAGTTAATCAGATATTATTTACATATTCATCAACTCACATTTGTATTCATTTTAATACTTTAAATCACAATTTTTATTTATTTTTGTAGATATAAATGTGAGTGGATGAATTGGTAAACGATATCCGATTAACTTGATTTTTTATAGGTATATTCTACTTAATGTGCTTTAAAATATAAATAATTTAGATTATCAAAATGAATTTCGAAATAGGTCCATTTTACCGCACAGCAGTCGCTGTTGCGCAACCCACGCAACAGCATCCCCACATCCCATACTCACACGACTCTCTCTATCCCTCTCTCACACACACTTACTACACACCTCACATTTCTAATAATTACAAAAATAAAAATTGTTTTAATCCTGATCATTTTACCTTATTTTATCATATAAATTTTAGGATCTAACTTGTCTTCAAGACTAGACCGTCCAGTCCTGCTTGTGGGCTCCATTTTGGGTCCCTTTTCAATAATCCGAACCGTTAATGTGTAGAACTTGTCGATTACTATATTTTTGTAAAAAATCACGATGATCGGATATCGATAGCTATTTGATCGGAACAAATTTCTATCAACTGTTTATTTTTTTACTGTTCATTTTTTTTTAAATACAAAACTGATCTGATCAAATAGCTATCGATATCCGATCAGCATGATTTTTTATAAGGATGTAGTACTTGACAAGTTTTACATATTCAACAGTCCAGATTATTGAAACAGGGCCCAAAAATGAGCCCATAGGCCGGAATGGATGGTCCAATCTTGATCTCTAACTGGAGACAAACTGGACCGTAAATTTTAATATATAAATTTAATTTTTTTAAAAATAGTATCATTTGAAAAGATAACGTCAATATCTTTTCAAATGATATTATTAAATATATTTAGGGCAAATTACAAACACCCCCCTTGAGGTTTGGTGAAAATACAGATTCCCCCCTGAGGTTTGAGAAATTACATCCCGTCCCCTGAGGTTTATATTTCCGTAACAAATTATCCCCTGAGTTTTTTATTTTCATACAGATTCCCCCCTAATTTCCCCTAATTTGTTATGAAAATTTGACCCTCATGGGGCAATTTGTAATTTCTCAAACCTGAGGGGGGATCTGTATTTTCACCAAACCTCGAGGGGGGTGTTTGTAATTTGCCCATATATATTTAATAAAAAATTAAAATAAATAAAAAGTAATTACACTATTTAGTTATGTTTTCAAATTATTATTTTTTAAATATAAAAATTAATCTAATGAAAATAAACACACAAAAATTATGTTTTGGAAATTCTTATCTTCACTCCAAAAAAAAAAAATTTATTTCATTTTATTCACCAAATGATTTTTTAATTTTTTGAAAGGAAAAATACATAAAAGAAATTGACCCAAATGCGCCTAAATTGTTTTATTAATTTATATATTTTTAAAATAAAAATAATTTAAGTGAGATGCTAAAATTTACCCCAAATATTAGACTTGCATAACACAAATTTTAGACTTGCACTTGTACCATGCACAAGTTGCATTGTTTTTTTAACTAATTTATATTTTATTTGAAAAAAGTAAACATCAACAGATAAAATATAAATTAGTTGAAAAAAAATATTAAAAAATAATACAATTTGCATTCGGGTGCAAATCTAGCTTGTGCAATGGTGCCACAAGTCTACTCAATGTATGGGTGTAAGTTCACTATGTGCTCTCAGGTGCATGTCCAACTTGTGCATGGGTGCAAATTCACTTTGTGCATACTTTGTGTATGGGTACAATTCCAATATGTGCTCGGATGCAAGTCCAACCTGTGCATTAGTGCAAATACACATGCATGGGTGCAAGTCTAATAAGTGCATGGGTGCCAATTCGCTATGTGCATGGGTACATCGGGTGCAAGTTCAACTTGTGCATGGGTGGAGTCATACTAATACAATAAAAATTTAGACTACTTAATTATTATAAAGATAAACTACTTACTTATTATAAAAGTAAACTACTAATATGTTCTAATTGTTAGATTTAATTTTCATCAAATCTTATTAAAATAAGTCCTAATAAAATCGTTGTTTTTTGTGATAATTTTTTGCACATGTCATTAAAAATTGATAATTAGTGACTTTTTTTATCACAATTTTTATAAATTGCCGCTAAAACTTACAATTAGTGAGCTTTTTCTATGACGAATTTTTTAAACTGTCGTTGAAAATTAAAAATTAGTGACTTTTCTTGTGATAATTTTGTTAAACTGTCACTAAAATGTAGTGACATTTTTTATGAATTTTTTTTAAACTGTCGCTGAAAATTAACAATTAGTGACTTTTTTTAATAGTGTTTGATAAAAAAAAATCATTAATTATCATAGGACCTATTAGATAATAAGTTCACCCATTAGAGCCTACGCATAAATCCCTCTAATTTATTTATCTTTTATTTCTAGATTTTGAAAAAATTACTATATTTCAATAACAAAAAATTTACTGTACTAGTATGACTTCAACCAATGTAAAGAGTGGATTTGCAACCATCCACATGGTGGACTTGCACACGAGCATCAATTGGTCTACGTACATTTGGAGACTGAAAATAATATATTCTATTTAAGTTTATTTCATTTAAACTTTAATCATACATCTCATTTTAATTGTTTAAATATTTTAAAATAATGTAATTTTTTAGTTATTTTAAAAAAATTTATTAAACATATATAATATTAATTTTACTTCAAAGATATCATTGATATTTTCTCGAGGGTATTAATTTTATTAAAATTAAATTTATATTTTACAAGATATACATATTTATCTAAATAAACAAAAACAAAAAAAGTGTTTGCGTGAATGGCTTGAATTGATTTGTAGCATTGCCACGTTAATGACTTTGGAGCAATGAATAATTACTCTCCACTGTGGGGTGCCAAAACAAAGAAAGTAAAATATGAAAAGAATATTAATAGTTAAAAAGTATATCATGGTTTTCAAAATTGGATCGAACCAACTGGTTGAACGGTTTGACCCGTCAATCAATCCTTGGTCCGGTTTGAGTCTATGGTAGAACCGTTCTCTATAAAGAACTAGAGTATTTTTTCAAATTCAATTGGATTCGCGGTTAGACCGCCGAACTAGTTGACTCGGTCACAATTCGAAAGAACCGGTCCGGTTATGTTGATGTTTTCCTTGCATTAAAAATTATATACCAAATAGTGCCGGTTGAACCGGTTGACCCGTCGATCGGTTCTTGGTCCGGTCCAGTTCGGATTTATGCTAGAACTGTTTTGTACAAAGAATCGTACTATTTTTTGAAATTCGTTTGGATCTGAGGTTAAATCACCAAATTGGTTAACCTGGTTTTGAATCAATCGGTTATGTTGATATCTTCCCTATATTAAAAATTACTATGGTAGAAGTAACACCTTTGTGACCACTGAGGCACTTTAGTTGTTTGTATATCTATTTGTAATATATTATTTGTATCAAGAACTTAGGCAATCTCCAACGGTTCATCAAACCTTGCATCAGATTTGAAATTTGGTGAAAAAGTCACTTTTTGGAGCTCCAATGGTTTCAGCAAATTGGTATCAAAATGAGAATGGAACAAAAAATTCATCAAAATGAGAACAGGCTCCAGATTTCACTATTTTACTGTGCTTTACCGTTGGGGGAGACCAACCGGTCAACCAGTCAAATGTCCGGCCGGTTGACCAACCGATCGACCGATTCCCTTTCAAATAGGTAGGTTCAAACAGGTCGAAAGGTTCAAAAAAAAAAAAATTAGTCTTACTGGTCGACCGGCCGGTCGACCCTTCCCTCAATTCTGCATATATTTTGTTCGACAAGTTTGATGCTCACTGTTAGAGAAAGCCATATCAAGTTGAGAAAACAATCTATTTTTTACTCAAATTTTGTGAAAAAAGAAATGAACGGTTAGAGATGCTGTTATAATATGTAATTATATATTACTTTTTAAAATTTAAAGAGTGTAAAAATCAAATTTTAATTCATAATATTTAGTTTAAAAAAATTATTTCAAACATTTGTATTTATATATTATTTTTAAAATATTTATGAAATAATTAGGATATCACGTTTTGACTCGACGGTTAAATTAGTGACTCACTCATTCAGCCCATTTTTCAGTTCATTTATCCATCTAATGTTTAAAACATTGATGTATATTCTCAGGAAAACCGTTAACCTAGGTTCAAAAAGAAAAATGTGTATAGACGATAGTTAATTAGGGCCGACTTCGGGGCAAAACCCTCAAAGCAGCCATTTTGGGCACCCAAAAAATACTCAAAAAAGGGTGCCAAAACTTTAGTAATCCAAAAAAAAAAAAAAAAAAAAATCCACTTGAGTTAGAAAGATCTAAAATTTCTTATAAGAAGAGACTAAATCTGAATAAAAATGCCCAACATTTTGAGGCCCTCAATTTATATTTTAAATACATTTGAGATATAATTACAAACACATACCAGTTGGTTTCTGTCAGCAACAAGAATTAGAAGTATTCATCTAATTATTTCTTTTAACTAATTAAAGAACTATCATATTTTTTAGCTTTTTATGTGTTAATTTTTTTTTTCTGTTTTTTTATTTGTTCAACTACGAAAAAATTCTCAAATTTATAATATAAAGTTGGCTTTCAAGATACAAACTCTATAATAGAGATGAATTCTTATTTTGTTTGATTAAATATTTATTTGATCACCCTCTAAAAAAAATATATTTATTTGATCATTGATTATATATATTTTGTCTATTACGATTATATATTTTTATTATTTTTTATGTTTCATTTAATTGATTATTTGATTTGTAATGATTGAGAATTAAGTTAGATGTTAATAATTTTTGATAAATTATATCAAACATGTCACTATTCATAGAAAGTATAATTTTAGACAAGGGAAAAAAAAAAAAACAAAAAACAAAAAACAAAGGACTCCAACTTATATTTTAGATTTTTTATTATTATAAATTTTGTTATACATTTAAATAAATTTTAATAATCTTTTTATGAGCACTATTAAATGTAAAAATTTAAAACAAAATTCGATACATAATCTTTTAGAGATTGTTTGGAATAATCTATGTAAGTTTATTTTTTGAATTTTTGGCTAAAAAAGTAAAGAGAAAAAAGATATATGTTTGAGATAATTTTTTTGACTCTTTACAAAAAAATGTGTAATAAAATATTGTATCAAATATTAAAATTACTCTTGTACTCTTCTTGACACACACACACTATGCATTTAGTGCATTTCGAAAAAAATTTGACTTTGAGAATTCGTGGCTTACATTTAACCACGTTAGTGCATTTGATAAAATGTAGAAAGTACACATGACAAGACTGACATGCACTTTTGGCTGTTGAATTCAAAAGGGGGAAAATTCATAATTTTGCCCTCTGACTACTCAGCATTTTTTTCAGCCCAAATATGTGTATAGTGTTAATTTTTTTACTTTTTCAGTGACTTTTCAATTTTTTTAAAAGATGCCAAACACTCACTTAATCAAAATTTTGTTTTTTGTTTTCTAGAATTCAAGTCTAGTTTGAAAACAAATTATTTTAGTAATTTTTTAATTTTTTATAAAAAGATGTATAAAAAATAAAAATAGTGATGTAATAATTTTTTATTTTATTTTATTTTATTTTTTGATTAAAATGTATAATTGTTCAACGAAATTTTAATTTGAACTCCGGAAAAGTCAGCGCCGCAGTTAATCTTTCACTATCATAATTCTGCAAATGTCAGATGTTTTGTTTTTGTTTTTTTTTTTTTTTTTTTTTTTTTTGTGTGTTTTGTGTGATCGGACGCATATGTCACAACAAGTTGATCATTCACTTTTCGTCCAACTTCCCTTTCTCTGTGACGGACTGATAGATTAGCACGTGGGTTTGGGTGAGGTTAGAGCTATTTTAATAAAAATAAAATAAAATAAAATAAGTTTTTTAATTAAATAAGATAAAATGTTATATTTAAATTATAATTATTTTATTTTTTTCTTATAAAAATTTAAAAAGTTAAAAAATTTATTGTAAACGATACTTTTTAGTTCTAGATTGAAATAATTTAAAAATTAACTTACTTCCCAAACGAACCCCAAATGGATTGCGAATATTAAGATTGGTACGATATTCATTTGGTTTTTGGAGGGTTAGGTTAAAATAGTTTATTAAAAGTAAAATAAATTAAAATAATTAATAAGATAAAATATCACATCAAATTTAAAATTATTTATTTCTTCTTTTACAATCGTCAAATCAACTCTAAAAAAAAAAAAAAATAGATCAACTTTCCAAACACATAGCTACCCTAAAATAATTAAAAAGTCAAATAACTAATAAAATTGCCAACTCCCCAAAACAAGGCCATTGTCATGCGTGTAGTTCCAATATATATATATATATATATTGTCATGTGTGGGAAATGTTCCGATGTATATTGTAAAATTATATAAATTTTTACGAATTTACGGAAATAATTCATAAAAATCTATAAATTGAACATAAATTATTGTAAGTTTGTGAAAATTTAAGACTTGCGTGAATTTGTATTCAATTTACACATTTTTGTGAGATCGCGAATGTAATTTCATAAAAACTTATGTAATTTTGTAGTAGAATTGCATATGGCATGCATTGCACATAAAAACATTTTCTATCATGGTGAGTATGATAAAATATAAAATTTAAAAAAAGTAAGTTGTACATATGGCTGAAGAAGATTGTAAAAAATATTTATTTTTAATTTGAAGTAATTTAAAAATTTGTTAAAAGGTTTAGGCTGTTATGATCCAACTTATAATAGTACAAACTAAAATTAAATATTATTATATTAAATTACTTACAAATTATAATTTAATTTTAAAATCATGTTAAATACAATAATAACAAAAAAAGTCTAATGAAACTAATTTAACCTTTATATTAGAAGAAAATACTATTTTGGATGATGTACGACTTGAGTATATACTAAATACATCTATGATAGGATAAAATTAAAAAAGAAAAGAAATAAGTATGTGTTTTGTGTACCTAGTACTTTTGTAGAAGTACCATACAAAATATCAATACCCGATACGGGTATAACATGTTTGTCAAAATATCCATGCTATACAAAAAAGTATTTCCTACATGTTAAATACAGGTGTTAGAAATGTACTTAATCAATTTAATAATGTTTAGATAATGTTGTGTTATCTAATCAATCTTGGGTATTATTTATTTGATTTTAATATTAAAATTATAAGAAATCCAATACTGTATGAAAAATTAGAAGTGTTGTAATAATTGTGGGAATTAGGGATGGTAAGGGTTGTGCCGACATTGTGTTGAAAGTTAGCAAAAATATTTTTATATTTAAATAATAAAATTTTACTGCACAATTTTTATTTTTATCTAATCAATAAAATTGAATCATTGAAAATTGTTTCACATGCATCTTAGGGATGTTTTCGAAAGTGCAAAAAAATTGATTTTTTTTAAACTTTATTATGGAAATATCTGCATTTCATCATTTGCGTGGTGGTTGGGCAGATGATGGGTTGTAATTGGCTAGAGACTGGGGTTATGGTTGGGAGGTGGCTGGGCTATGGTTGAGAAGGTAGGCTGCACTGGGAGTTGTAACCAGCATGAAGTTGTTGCCGCAAAGTCTTAAGGTTGGGGCTGTATAAAATATCACTTAATTTGTTAAAATTATATTGATCTCTATTAATTTATACCGCTCTTATCTCTAATCACGTTTTAAACTTTAAAATTTATAATTCGTCAATCGAACTGCTTCGCTCCGCTATAGTTAATACCAGTGGCGGAGGGAAGTGAGGATCATGGGTCACATGCCCCCGTGGATTTGTGGCTTCTTTTTATTTATTTATTTGTTTATTTTATTTTTTTTTACAAATATAAAGAAAATATTTTAAATAAAAAAATTACAAAAATATTATTAGAGTGAAATGTCAATGACATTTTAAAAATTATGAGAACAATAATAGTTATTTTGATTGAAAATGAAGAGATTATTATAAACCATATTATTTATGAAAATTTTATAAATTTTTTTGAATGTAACGGTGATATTATTATTGACGTGCAAATATAAATAATCTCATTATAAAGATATGAAATTTATTAGATTGTTAATTACATTTAACATGTAAGGTTCACTTTCTTTGTGTTTATTTACTATTAGTTGGTGATATCACATATTAATGATGATATGGTATTACCATTATATTGAATTTTTAATCAAATTTTGTATAAAAAAATAATTTATCATTATATAGTTTATTTTAAAACTTATATCTATATTTTTTTATATTGTCCATGATACACTAATTATAAATAACATTATTTTTTTGATGTTTCTCAAAATCAATCGTAAAAACTTGCGTGAAATATTTTTATAAAAAATTTCGATATTGTAATTAATAAGTGCCCTTTCTAATTTGATTTTTTAGCTCCGCCACTAGTTAATACATATATATTTTTTAACTTCTAATGAAATATCAATGTAAAAATGAGTGTAAGAGAGATTTAAGATATGAAATTTATTACAAATTAGTGATTATATATATGAAACATAAACCAACTAGGCTTAGCCTAGTTGGCCACCATGCCTTCCTTAGGGCTTAGTCCCAAGGAGGTCATGGGTTCAACTCCCCTTAGGGGGGTTGAATTAAAGGGAGGGCAAGCACTTATGTGCTTTGCCAAGGGTGGGGAGCTTTGCTCCCATAGGTGCTAATCTAACAACTAACAACTAACATTTGCCGATCAAAAAAAAAAATATATATATATATATGAAACATATTATGTAAAATTACTTTGTGTTATATATTTAAAAAATATTATACAAATTAATGTTATATATTAAACAAATGTATGATAATTAGTTAGAATATTCTTCAATCTATTAATCCGTCAAAAACCGCCCAAATCATAATTTGTCAATCCGTTAATCTACTAATCCGCCATTCAATTTATAATTTTATTCTTAAACTGTCCGAACTGCACCGCGCACACCCCTAGTCAAGGTAAACAAGTTAATGAATAATAAAAAAAAGAAGATTTGTAATAGTAGATTTTGCGTGATCTCTTAAAGTATTTTATACAACGTTCTGTAACTGCAAGAATAACAAAGAGAGAAAATAGGTATTTTATTATTTATTATTATTATTTTTTTTTGGTAATTGTACAAAATTTTAAAGGATAAAATAAAAAATGAAAATAGTTTTTTTTTATAATGTCAACAATTTATGTTCTTTTTTTTTGGGTAAATTACATTCACCTTCTAGGAGGTTTGAAAAAAATATAATCATTCCTACACTTTGGACATAATTACACTATCATAATGTTAAAATCATGCTAAACATTAAAAAAATTTTTTATTCCGGCTAAGATACGACTTGAGTATAAATTACGTAACTCTAGGGTACAACAAAAATTAATAAAAAAGAGAGGATAAATTACCAATACGTCCTAATAGTTTGAATTAATTCTCATCAAATCTTATTAAAAATAAGTTATAATAAAATCGTTACTAAAAATAATTTTTTGTGATTTTTTTACATATGTTGCTAAAAATTGACAATTAGTGAATTTTTTTGTCAATGTTTTTACAAATTATCGCTGAAACTTACAATTAATAACATTTTTCTTTGATGAATTTTTCAAACTTGCTAAAAGGTAAAAATTAGTAACATTTTTTGCGATTATTTTTTAAACTATCACTAAAACTTATAATTAATGGCATTTTTTTTGGAAAATTTTTTAAACTGTCACTGAAAATTAACAATTAGTGACGTTTTTTAATAATATTTGATGAAAAATGCCATTAATTATTATAAGATCTATTAGACAATAAGTTCACCTATTAAAACCTACACGTATGACTCCTTCAAAACAGTAGATACATGTTTTGTGTATATAATATGTTTGGAAAAGTACCATGCAACGTACTAGAACCCAATAGGTATCCAATAGCGGTAGGACGTGTTGTTGAAATTCATAGTTGACAATCAAAAAATTTTAAATTATAAAAAATTCTATAAAATACAAAACCTTCCTCTTCCCATTCGTTTCTTCTCCTGTAGTTTTTATCACCATGCTAGTCACTATCTTTCATCTTGCCTCCATCAGCTTGCCATAGAGGAAGTTTTCAGATCTAGGCTCAAATTTGATTTATGACCAAGATCCGATGCTGTTAAATGTTATACACTAGGAAACCACTTCAGATTCAAAATATTTTATTTTGTGACATAGAGGCGGGGATTAAAATGTCAAAATTATTTGTTGTGGTGATTAACGGATCATGAAGGTAATTTGTATCGTTTGTTTGGTGATCTTTGATCTTCTTCTTTTTTCTTTTTTTCTTTTTTTCTTTTTTTTGTAATAATATCTCCATGTATAGAGGTTTTCTTCTTTTATGGTGATTTTCTCCTGCCTGCATGGACATTTTTGTTTTTCTCCCTATGTGTAAGTTCGTATACTTCCCGTGTGGAGATTCTTTTGGGATCTATTTTATACTCCAAGATATTTTATTGAACAACTTATTATCGGATGTATAATATATTAAGTCTTGTGTTTTATTATAAAAAAAAGGATTATTTGTGTACGAGCACGAAATATTGTCCTCGTATAATCCTGTTGATCAAGATTGCGCTCCTCCGTACGACGTCGCTTTACTCCCTGAAAACACAAACGCGAGCTAACCGGTGGGTGTGTGCCGGATACCTCTTCGATGCCTAAGTCAGTAAAATAGACAAATAGACAAAAAAGCTCTGTGTATTCGGGAATCAGAGTTGTGTTACCTCTCCAAAGGTGATGTTATGAGCTTTTATAGGTTTCGCGTGGCACAATCCAAGTAGGACTCTTACTCCTCCATGTAGAGTCCTCCTAAGAATCACATTCCTGAAAAGATAATACTTATCCTTCAACACCCCTCTCACTGCTTAAACCCAGTGAGATGGTTTTACCATGGTCGAATTCTAATAGGACCGAGGTAAGCATGGCTATGCTAAGCTGCAGAGTAGACCGAACTATAGTTAGTTCGGTTCTTCCTTTCACTGCACTTACCTTGGTTTCTCATGTACAAACCATGGTGTGATTAGACCGAGCTAACAAATAGCCAGGTTCTGACCGAGCTAACCATAATACGCCATGACCAGGCTAACTCTGAGTATGGTGACCGGACTAACTTCAAAGCTTCTTTAGACCGGACTATCTTCAAGGCTTCTTCGGACCGGGATAAAAAGAGGGCTCTCTCGGACCGGAATAATAACAGGGCTTACTAGGACCGGACTAACTATAAGCCCCTTTCATCCAGCCCTTCTTACTGTGGCCCAAAGAACAGCCCGTTTACCCAGCTCGGCCCAATTTAGGTATAAATTACCCTCTCAATTTGCATATTTAATCCGAAAATAAAAATTAATACTAAAAACTTGTTTGACACACTATTCCTAATATAAAAATTTATAAACTGTCACACAAAAATAAAAATAATATGAAAATAATTATCTTTAAAATATTATGGGAAGTGGTTTTTCTTTAGTAATTTTTTAATTTTTTACAAAAAAAAAAAAGCCATGTAAAAAAAAATTAGAGAGAATAAATTAACTTTTTTTTATAGTGACTTTTTTAATTTTTGACTATTTTAATCACTTTCCAAAAATAGGCTTTAGTTTCAAACAATACGAAAAAAACAACTATAAAAGAGGAAACATCCAATTTCTATTGTTTGTCTCATACCATGTGACATTATATTTTTTTGTGATTAATTTCAATTGTGTCCCACACCAATATAAAATAATTACATTTGGTTTTATGATTAATTTTTGTATAAATAGAACTAGCATAATACCCGTGCTATACACGGGTAAAATAAATAATCAAAATTTTAAAATTAAAATTAACTAATAATAAAATTAAACTTTATATATAAATTATATCATTATTTTTCAGTTTGTGACTAAAGGAGTTAGTTTAGAAGTTTCAATATTGGATTAAAATACTAAAAGTAACTTAGAAATTAAGTTTAAGTCGATTATTATGCCAACAATTCTTTATTCAAGCCTAATCATTAAAGAATTTTCTTGGTTCATATCTAATTAATAAATTACCCGGTACATTTATTTGTAAAATTTTTAATTGATAAATACATTGGAAAATATTTTTTATAACATAAATAGGAAATATGACAATATATATTTTGTTATATATATATATGTTAACATTCTTTGAACTTTAATAAAGACAATATATATTTATTTTTAAAATATGTCTAATATATCTATTGTACTAATATCAAAATATATTTACATCTAAAAAATTATTTAAGACTAGATCAAGCTAATCCTTTTTTTTTAATTTTTTATTTTTTGTGATGTCCCGAATCCTTTAAAGCAAATTGAGTGTATTAATCGGTAATTTCTGTCTCCTTTAGTTGTCTTCATCACTGTTGAGCCTTTGGAATCTCGTGTTGTTATCTATTCTTCCTTGCAATTGTTCCTGAATGTATATTTTAGTGTGTTCTAAGATGTCTTTTTATACTTTTGGGTGTTGGAGTGAACTCAGGGAGGTGGGAATGTTTTGAGGTTGTTCTGTCTCACTTTCAAGTTGAGACTGCTCGAGCAATCATTTGGTCGCTCGAGTGGTGACATCGACCTTTCAGTATCTCATTTTGCACTTTGAACTTCTAAGAGTAAGTGTTCTTTGCTCGAGTGAAGTTTTCATCGCTGGAGCGGTCTTTTGCAGGGGGGAAGAGATTCTGGGAGTTAGTATTCTTATTCTTCAATCGAGCTCAATTGTTCACTTTAGCAGCTCTCAAATTTAAATTGTTCGCTCTAGCAGTCTGTCCGTAATATGCTTCGAAAAATGTGTCCAATCACTCAAAAGTTGAGCCTTTATACACTTTTCACTTTTCTCTCTCTCTCTCTCTCTAGAAACCCTCCACCCACTTCATTTACTTCAGTGATCTCTCCTTAACCATTGAGATTTTGACCATAGTGCCTTCTTTAATTTTTGAGAGCTCATCAAGAGCTACATTGTGTACGGTGGAGATCAGATTTTGACACTATTGATTTCGAAGCCTTCCATATTTTCTTCTCAAAATCTTGAGGTAGAGAGTTTTTTTGAGTTATATATATGATTTTAGCATGTCTTGTTCATTTCACTACAATTTCAAGTTTGGGTTTTGGGTTTTAAAGTGTTGAATCTACGAAATGTTTGATAAATGATTTCTTTCTTATGAATTTTGTCCAAGATAAATTATTTTTTGAACTATGAACTATTAGGGGATGCTTACAAGAAGATATTTCAAAAATGAAGGAAAGCCCTTCTTCTGATCATACTCGATAATTTGGGAAAATGTGAAATTTGTGAAATATCCATAAAATTGATGTTAAATCCTTTGAGAAATTGAAAAAATCTTCCTCATGTTGTTGTGTTATTGAGATACTCATGAAAGGGATAAGAGTTATGGTTGAGCAATTGTGATAATATGTTATGTGTATGTTTAGATTATGGAAAATGAAAATAAATGTTGATTGTAAATATGAAGGAATGTCACACTACAACAAAAAACAGATTCGGCGACTAGTTTTCCCGACTAAACCAAATTTAGTCGCCAAAGGGTTACGTATTAGCTACTAAAAATTAGTTGGTCGCCAATGGTTTACACATTAGCTACCAAACAATATTTAGTCGCCAAATGTTGACTTATTGGCTACTAAAGTTTTTTGGTCGGTAAATGTCCCCTATTTCGCTACCAAAATAATGTCTAGTCGCCATTGTCTTCACTTTTGGCGACTAAATTCGTTTTAGTCGCCAAAAATATACTATTCAGCTACTAAATATGATGTTTGTGGCGAAAAATAACTATATAATATGTTTATTTCGTATTTATATAATTTTTGGCTACTAATTGTACAATGGTCGTGGAAATGATTGGATTTGGCGACTAAATTAACAATTGGTCGCTAATGATTAATTATTTACCGACTATAATTTGGTAGCCAAACGTGCCACAAAATTTTTGGAGGGAATTTTACATTTTTCTTAAATTGATTGGCGACGAAGCTTTATTTTGGTCGGCAATAATTATTTGTTTGTTTTATTTTTATTGCCAAAGCAGCCATTTCCCTCCCTCTCGCACTCCCGCGTCTGATTCTGCACTGTCTCACTGCAAATATCTGGTTCATCCCCCGAACTCCCTCCTAGGTATGTCCTCTCTCTGTCGCTCCCTCTCTCTATCTCTCTGTATCTCCCTCTCGATCGTTAGTCTCCTTATCATAGAGGCCTCTCGGTTTCCCTCTTTCTCTCGCTCTCTCTCTCTATCTCACTCACGCCTGTGCCCTCATCTCTACAGCTTTTTCTCCATCGCAAGGCTTGCTGGATCATTTCACAAACTCCCTTCCAGGTATGTCTCCATTTCACATATGTCTCTCCCTCTCTCTGTATCTCCCTCTCGATTTCACTCTCTTTGCCTCTGTCTCCGTTTAAACACACACACACACACACACACATACATACATACATATATATATATAGTTATATATATATGTGAAAACACACAAAATTTATTTTAAAACTAATGCTGAAAATTAGGGCATTGTTATTGAAATGTGATTGAATTGAAAACTTAGGGCATGTGATTGAATTGAAATTATGGGCATTGTTATTGAAATGTGATTGAATTGAAAACTTAGGGCATGTGATTGATTGAATTGAAATTTGGGCATTGTTATTGAAATGTGATTGCAATTATTTAGGGCAGTGTCTTGTAGAGCTAGTATGTATACCAATCTATGAATCAAGCAATTTGGTCCAATCTATGTATACCAATCTAATTACATATGCTTCTTTTTGGTTTTCTTAGTGTATTTATGATCAGCCCATTCTTTTTGACCATTCTATAATTTTTGTCTCATGAGCTGTAAACTCAAAGATAAGTGCTTAAATCCCCTTCTCTTTTGTGTTTTTTTCTTTTCGGTGTTCATGACATTGTTCGTCCCCACTAATCACCCAATATTTTTGGTCCTCAGAGATGAGTGAAAAATTAAATGGTCACTGGTAGAGTGACCTAGGTCAGTGTCTCAGTAAATTTAACTTGAATGAAAGCATCTTTAGGACATCATTGATAAAAATGTCTCTAGTTAGTATCTCTGTAAACAAAGCTCATTTGTTAGCCCCAAAAGTGAAACTCATGTTTGAGTTGGTCATTTACAAATTAGTGAATGATAGTGTTTTGTTTTGTGGTGGGTTTATTTTGACTGAATATACTCTGAACTGAGATGAGATTGACCAACCCAACAAAACAGAACATTGAGGTAATAAGAGACTCAAAAACAACAGAAATGTCAATCTGAACATAATAAAATCAGGTACTGAACTCATTTTGCTTAGGAAAAAAAACACGAAAAATAAAAATATTGACGTAATTTTGATCATTGGGATTTGCAACTTTGGCATGCTAAAATGCATTTATTTTTTATTTTTTTTGAAGTAGCCATGTAATCAATAAAACAACAGATTAATATCATTCTTCAAAGTCGAATGAATATTTTAAAATGAATAAAACTACGGATCACCACTGAGCTTTCGCTGTCATTGTGTCCTGCAAAACTGTTATAAAAGGTAAATAATACTTGTGATTTGACTAATATAATTATTTAGCCAAAAGGAGAACTAATGCAAGTGTTTCATGTGCAAATTTTAATATTTTTAGAAATTTCCAAATATTAAAATTTAAAAAGAACTTTCATTTAAAGAATAACTTTGTAATTTCATTTTTGGAGAGTTGTGTGTGAATGTTTAATTGCCAAAAAAAAAATGTCATAGGTCATGCACTGCCTTCTGAATGGGATTTGCAAAAATACGATTTTAGGGATTAACCATACAAAATTTACTCCAGGTTTCTTTACTTACTAGCCAAATAAGAATAAGTTCACTCAAAATGGTTTAAGGACCTAAACAACTAGCTTATGTTTCTTGTTCTTTTTGTTGTTGGTCTGCAACTGCATGATTTATTGTTTTCTACGATTTCATTTGTTCTTGCTTTTTTTTTTTTTTTTCTCAATTCTTTTCCTGCTTACTTTATGCTAATTACGTAGTTTGTTTCGTTACATTCTGTTTTGTGTATAACGTGATAGACGTTGAAGTTTGTCTGAAGTAGTCACTCAAGAATAATGTGGAGCACTCCCCAGTAGCACAAGTGACCTCTACATACTTGTGAACTATCCATAAGCAACTCCAGATCCACAACACTATCTACGAGTCCCGGAAGCACCAGGTAATTTTTCTACTCTCTTCGTTTTTTCCTTTGGCTGCTCTGTCTCAAATATTCTTCTGTAGCTTTCCCACCACACCATCTGCCACGTAAACCCTAAGACTGCAGTGATGGAAAACGCAATATATATCAATTTCTTTGGTTGTTGCTCAACATTATCTCGATTGGCCTAAGCTAATAATCACATTTTGCTTAACCTCATCTGTCAAAATAGTCATCCAATGGCATATAGAACTTGACTCTTAAGTCTAATTTCCTCCTTTTTTTTTTTTTTTGGCAATCTCACTAGCCTTTGCCTCCCTCTTTGTAGTGAGTTTCACATCACAGCCCAAGCCTTAGAGTGACTTGCTATCTTCTTTGTTGCCACAGCATTCTGCATTTTCATTTAATTCCCTACACAGCAGTCCTTACGTGGACCAACTGGTCTGTTTATGCTGTCTCCTTGTATAGTTCTACTTTATGGTTATGCTCATTGATAGTGAAGTTGTAAGGGCTAGCATATGATTGGATTGCTCTGTTGGACAAAGTAGGAACTCCCATTTGCAAAATGTTTAGAATCTGGCGTCTGAATTTCTTTGGCTTACTTTTGCATTTCAATTTGCATTGCCTGATTTGTGGATATTAAGAGATCACATTGACTGTTTACATGAAAATGTGCATTTCATCCCAAAAGCAATATTATTAATGCAATTTAGTGTTGTGTGAGTGTAATTTTTGTCTGTGTAATTTTTTTTTTTGTCTGTTCTACTGTAATTTTTTTTTCTGTGTGAGTGCATTATTAATGCAATTTATTAATGCAATTCAGTGACCATAAAATGCTTATCATGTCATGCACACACACTGTTGAGAGCATGAAAATGGTTTTGATTCTTTTCATATATCATTCTATTATTGACCATATGCTCTCACTAGTACTAGTGCTCTACTAGTTATGCTATCTAGTGGTTCAAAATTACGGGTCAATTATAAAATTAACTTCCATAATTACGCATTGTTTTAGAACAAATCGTGTCATAAAGTCTCACCCTAAAACATATTTATGTGACAAGCCAAACAGTGAATGAAAAACAGATAATTTATCTCAACTTGAAATGCGTGTTCTCATTTGTTCCTCGGTTCATCTTTGTGTGAGTTGTAGGTGACAAAATGGACAAGAGTTGGATGACAATAAATAATTGGTTGACAAGTAAAGAGTATCAACAAGGGGTGAAGTCATTCCTTGATTTTGCTACGGCAAATGTAGGCGTAGATGATGAAATTAGGTGTCCGTGTGTCGATTGCATTAATGGCACAAAATATAGCAGACAAGTTGTGTGGATGCACTTGATCCGAAGAGGAATGTCATCTTCGTATATAACTTGGGTGCACCATGGAGAACATGTTCCCGTGTTTCGTCCTAGTGTATCAAACGACCAATGTCAAGGTAGTGGCGAATGTATGATAGATATCGATGATCCGCCCATGGATGAATTGCCTATTATGTTGGAAGAAATTTACGTGAGTGGCCTTATGGATGATCATACCGACGAGGAACCTAATGGTTTGGAGAGGGAGGATTTGCATAAGTTCACTAGGTTATTCGAAGATGCACAACGCAAAGTTTACCCGACATGTGAAAAGTTTTCTGTGTTATCGTTCGTCATTAAGATGCTTCATGTGAAGGTGTACAACAAATGGAGCAACAAGTCATTCGATATGGTTATGCAGGTATTCAAGGACATTCTACCAGAATGTGATCAAACAATTCCATGGACACTCTATGATGCTAAGAAGTTCTTACGTGACTTGGGTTTGGGATATGAAACAATTCATTCGTGCAAGAATGATTGTGCACTATTTTGGAAGGAGAGTGCTAATTTGGAGAAATGCCCTACATGTGACGCGTGTAGATACAAGTTGAACGATGATGGTGGTAAAAAGATTCCACACAAGGTATTGCGGTACTTTCCTTTGACACCGAGGTTGAAAAGACTGTATATGTCCAAAAAAAATAGCTGCAGATATGAGATAGCACAATGAAAAGCGTGTGGATGATGACATATTAAGGCACTCGGCCGATGGTCAAGCATGGAAGGACTTTGATAAGCAACATCCGACATTTTCTGATGACGCTCGAAATGTAAGGCTAGGGCTGGCAACAGATGGTTTCAATCCATTCAGAAATATGAGCACATCATATAGCATGTGGCCCGTAATCTTAATGCCTTACAATCTCCCACCGTGGAAGTGCATGAAAGAGCCATATTGCATGATGTCATTGCTTATTCCAGGACGTTCTGCACCTGGAAGAGACATTGATGTTTACTTGCAACCATTAATAGAAGAATTGAAGAATTTGTGGGAGCATGGTGTGCACACATATGATGCATCGAACGGGCAAATTTTTAGAATGCATGCGGCGGTAATGTGGACCATAAATGACTTCCCTGCGTACGGTAACATGTCAGGGTGGAGTACAAAGGGTTACTTGGCTTACCCTAATTGTAACAATAATGCATCGTCGCAGGGATTACGGAGTAAAATAGGGTATATGGGTGCTCGTCGCCACTTGCCTAAGAACCACACTTGGCGAACAAGTAAGCTCTTCAATGGTCAAACGGAGCATAGGTCCAAACCTTTGGACTTATCGGCGGACCAAATACTAGAGCAAATTGATTCTGGGACTTACAAGCCGTATGGAAAGCACCCACAAAATCGAAAACGACAAAGGAATGAACATCAAAATTTGAATTGGAGCAAGAGAAGCATTATGTTTGACTTGCCCTATTGGAAGACGTTGATGCTTCGACATAACCTTGATGTCATGCATATTGAAAAGAATATATGTGACAATGTCGTTGGGACACTTTTGAGCGTAGATGGAAAGAACAAGGACACGGACAAAGCACGCTTAGATTTGGAGGACATGAAAATACGTAAAGAGTTACACTTGAAGAGGCGTTCTAATGGGTCCTTTGAAAAGCCTCCCGCATTGTACACATTGTCTGTGAAAGAGAGAGAAGGCTTTTGTGATTTCTTGAAATCAATGAAGTACCCTGATGGCTATGCGGCAAATATCTCCAATTGCGTGACCGCTCAAGCTGGAAAATTATCTGGCCTCAAAAGTCATGACAGTCATGTCCTTATACAACGACTTCTTCCAATTGGGATGCGTGGCTACCTTAATAAGGAAATCGGAACGACACTTTTTGAGTTGGGAAATTTCTTCAAACAATTGTGTTCAAAGACATTGAGGCGTTCAGATTTGCATAAATTGGATGAACAAATCGTACTCATACTTTGTAAGCTTGAGATGATTTTCCCGCCGGCTTTTTTTGATGTCATGGTCCACTTGGCAATTCACTTGCCTCGAGAGGCTATGCTTGGAGGCCCAGTGCAATATCGATGGATGTACCCAATTGAGAGGTATTAACTCAACCCTCGTATTACTGTCAAATTTTAATTAACGCTTTACTGCTGATATAAAGATTGCAGTATAACATTGTCATCGGCTTGGGATTTAGGTTGCTTGGCCGTCTAAAAGGGTTTGTGGCTAACAAAGCTCATCCTAAAGGTTCTATTGCCGAGGCTTACAGTTCCAAAGAATGTACAACATTTTGTTCAATGTATTTGGATGGAGTTGAAACATTGTTTAACCACCCAGAAAGGAATTATGACATGGGTGACCGTGGCCCAGGGTTGGCGGTATTCACTCAAACTGTACGTCCCTTTGGTCTAATGACAAGGGCGTCCGATGTGTCCGTAGCTGAACGCGAGTTGGCTCATTGGTTTGTCCTACACAATAGCACAGAAGTGGATAAACACGTAGAGTATGAATCCTTCAAACGTATTTATAATGTCATAAAGTTGTAGCATTGATTAGTCTTTATCTTAGTAAATATTTCTGGTGAATTGGTTTTCTTGTATCTAGGGAGCACAAGAACTTGTTACACCAAAGAGCCGGTTCGTTCGACATCGAAAACAGACATCGGAAAGAATTCCCCAAATGGTTCAAAGATCATGTAAGCTAGCATTCTCATATCCTACCATAGATCGTACATTACGTAAATGTCACGCATGCTTCTAACATGACACATGTTTTTCATGTAGATGAATGAATTGCGGAGCCAAGTTTCCCCCGAAGCAACTGATGATATGTGGTCATTA
Organism: Camellia granthamiana; assembly: GCA_036172215.1. Classification (NCBI taxonomy): domain Eukaryota; kingdom Viridiplantae; phylum Streptophyta; class Magnoliopsida; order Ericales; family Theaceae; genus Camellia; species Camellia granthamiana. The sequence continues at coordinate 136,179,121 of CM069904.1, read as the reverse complement.
GCCAATGGTCCTAGTGGCTTAGTGAACACATATTCAGGATGTATTTGTAATGGTGTCCGTTATCATACTATCGACCGTGACAACCGTCGGAAAAGTCAGAATAGTGGATTAGTCGTGGAAAGGGAGCATGAAGGCCAATTGATACAATTCTATGGACACTTGTGCAGAGTGTGGAAACTGAACTATTTGTTCAGACGTCGGATTGTATTGTTCCAATGTGAATGGTTTAACACCGGTAGTAGTAGAACTATGCGTGTAGAACCACATTTCACAACAGTTGATGTAAAAGTCGATGGTACAAAGATGACTCATTTGTATTACCAAGTCAGGTTGAACAAGTATTCTATGTTAATGACACCAAATTAGGTACCAATTGGAGAGTCGTAGAAAAGTTACAACATCGAGGAATTTGGGATGTGCCAGAGAAGGATGTCGTACAACCTGATGATGTGTTCCAACAAGAAGAAACCACCGAGGTCGTACCTGCTACGGCTATTGATGATGATGTGGTTTTGCGTCGACATGATATTGAATCTGAAATTATTCCAATGGAAGTGTTGCAATCTGTCAGAGGTGTACAAGCCAAGGGTGTTACAGATGATGCCTTCATCTGTGATGATGAAGATGGATTAATGAGGGAAGGTGACGACACAGACGAAGAATATGACCTACAAAGTGATTTTGATACAGATGTTGATGTAGAATCTTCATGTATATCATGCTTTAGTTCATGTCATAATTATAGCATGTCATATGTTCAATTAGTGCACAAATGCAAAGGAAACTCATTATAATGAAGGGGGATCTATCTTTGTAAATGTCAATATGTCGTGATATAAAACACTATCATGAATGAGTTCTTTTTATTTTATTTTGGAACAATTGGTGCTCGTCAAACTTCTATTATTATGAAGTATGGAAATCTGGAAATCTTGAAATCTGAAAAATGTGGAAATCTGAAAATTTTGAAAATTCTATGAAAATTCTATAGTTATAATAATAAAATTTGGTGCTCATCAAATAATTTGGTTATTCTCTTTCCACCATCTATTCTCAATGGAGTATGTTTTGTTTTGTTTTTTTAGTGTGCTATTTGCTGAAGCACTTGGTTTCAGATAATGTTACTTGTTCATTGATGAAAGTCATATCTTCCAACAATTGGTAGTTGTGATTGTTGCATTAATAGATTACAGAGGCAACAGTAAGTTTTTATTTTAATTCTCGAGACTCACTCAATTCTAGTTTGCAGGTACATTCTTAAAGCATCAATTGTATCAGCACTTTCAGCACTTGCCTTGAAACCCAGGTATGCAAAGCGCTGAACCTTCTTTATGGTCAGTCACTCTCTTGTTTAAAGAGCATGAAATGTTGATGAGTTTGTGTGGACAAATTTGTTTATTACCACATTAAATGCTTGAAATTGAAATTCTTTCTCTGCAGTTCATTTAAATAATTAGCTTCTTCTTGTTTCTAATTCACATCCTTGATGTATTTTTTATGTTATATTCTCTTGAATTTATGAATATATCTTGAATTTTTATCACTGCAGTGGCAGTGATCTAGGTGCTCTCCAGCAACTCTTGGTTGATCAACCAAACATCCCCAAAGAGGAAGGTATGCAGACTATTTAATAACGAAGCAATGAAAATTATATAAAACCATAACTGAACTGAACTTCAATGTCAAGAATGTACACGAGTTGGAATATCAATAGCAAAAGATTATGTAACTCTATTGGCAAGAAACAATTCAGATTTAAAGACATCATGAAATTGATTAAATTGACAAATAAACTAAAAGATATAGGAAGTAAGATAATCAGAAGAAATGGGAATGAAACAAAAGAAGAAACTCTTGGTGATGCATAAATGGCGGCAATCAATAGCCAAGATACAATAGCCAAGATACAAAAAAACGCATAAACAAAAGAATGAGATTTCTTTCTCAGAGTTGATTACATATCTATGCATAAATGGCGGCAATCAATAACCAAGATACAAAAATTCGATGTTGAAAAGTCTTGCTCCTTTTTGGCCTCCTTTTGTAATTTTCTAACATTAGTTATGGTTTGAATTTGTGCAAGAAGATGCTAATATTCTGACAACTTCAGGTGATCACAGTGTAAGTGACAATGTTTTAATTTATCATTTGCCTAAATGGCATTTTACTTGGTAAATGATAGGCATTTTACAGATTTAAATGGCAGACCACCCAGAAAGGAAAATTTGTTGGATGTACACTTTCAAATGTTTTAATGGATGTATATCAGTTTTTTGTTATAAAAAAGGAGCTTCTTATATCCTGTTTCTTGACTGGATGAACGTTATGACGTTCTCGTAACATGATTCTCCCACTTCATGTTTTTATTGAAATTGTTTCTGGAACAATGGCAAACCGATGAGAGTTCATTATTATTATTTAAGCCCTAATATACTCTTTATTTACAAACAAATTATTTATTTATTTATTGAAGCCCTAGCATCATTGATTTTATGAAAATGCTAAAGGGCTGTCATTAGCCTCAATGTGTGTGAGAAAAGTGCAGGGGAATGTGTGGAAAGTGTTTAAAAATATGTAAAGTGCTTAGGAATTTGTGTTGGTAAACCCATTGGGCTGTCGTTAGCATGATTCATAACTTTAACACAAGTGCTTCACCTGTAGCTTGAATGATTTGAACCCATGAACAATTTTCGTGACTCAGCTTTGTTCTAAAAAAATTGTTACCTCATTTTTTAGTAATTAGCATGGGAAATGAAGTTATTGAATTTATGCACCGATTTAAGAGTATTATCCTGGAGGTCATTGAAGTGTTTTTATGTAATTTATTGGCCTTAATGTTACAGTTATCAGTGTTAATGAATCTAAAAGGTTTATGAACTTATATGAATAAAGCATTGGAATTGTCTATATGTTTAAGCTTTATTTCCATGTGTTTAGCATATACGGATATATTTGGAAGTTACTATCTATCCTCAAATAACAAAGGGGAGCTACTGGAAAATAAAAAAATGGCAGAATGCTGTCCTAGTTCAGATTTGACGTAGGATAGCTGTTTCCATATTTGTGTGTTCATTCATTTGTTCTTTCTATAGATAATAAAAAACAATTCCAATGCTGTCCTAGTTCATTCATCTGTTTCCAACAACCCCCTCTTCACTGCCACTACCCAACACCTTCACACCAACATCATCATAACCATATCCACTGCCACCCTTGTGAGAGGATTGTGTTTGACTCTATAGATCGGATTCTGTTCATCTGGAAGAAATGTCAATATATATCATTTGGGTTGAGACATGAATTAGAAATATATATCAGTTACAGTTTTAAACCATTTTGCCATGCATTTGTGGTACTGTTCAGTAGCTCCCCTTTGTTATTTACTTTCTTATGATGTAGCTGGATGCAGGCAGTGTATATTGACGAAGGCCATGAAGCTCCTATATATTCTGTCTGCCCCCATTATAAGGAGAATATCAGCTAGAATAATTCTGATACTTGAGAGCCAACTGCTTTCTGTTTCCTTATCAGTTCTTTGGTGTCACAAGAATTATTTTTTTTATTACATCTTCGCTGATGTGTTGAAGGAAGGTTCAAAGAGCTTAGTCCCTTGGTAGTTTCACTCATGATCTATTTTATCTTTCTCTGCAGTTTATTTTTTCCACTGCCATTGATGGGAAAATTAAGGCATGGCTCTATGATTGCTTAGAATCGAGAGTGGATTATGATGCCCCTGGACTTTGGTGCACTGCAATGGCATATAGCGCTGATGGAACCAGGTCTTACTTTTCTCAAAACCCAGTTCTGGCCAGTGCCTTCTTATTCTTCTGTTTTCTGCACTTGAATTATATGTGTATTTATGGGAATGTCCTTGATTCTCTATTCATACATCTGATTTATTAGGTGTGTTGAAGTCTAATGCTTTGCTGTATCATTGCAGAGCCAACATGATGAGTCGAATCCAACATTCACCAATTAATCAACAACTCACTTCGATTAAGCATTTGTGAGTATGTTACAATGCTTAGAACCCTATGATTTGCCAAGTAAAAATCTTTTTTTATTATTTTTCCTGGCTGACAGGAATCATCGGGCTTTAAAGAGATACCAGTGGTGATAGTGTCATCTAAGAACTTCCTGACTTGAATCAAGAAGTAAGCACTCACTCTTACACTCATCCTATTTTAGCACACTTATTAATTTTAATCTGTCCTTCTCTGTAAGTTGCCCGTGTATTAATTCACTTCAAAGTATTCATTCACTTCAAATGCATGGCAAATTTACTTGTTTTCTATACAGACATGAATTAGAAATATATATCAGTTTTAACGCAAGGGGATTTTATTTCTTGTTTTCTACAATTGTGGTATTGTTCAAGGATATATGCAGAACATAATTTGCTTTTGTGGTCCAGAAAGTGGGCAACATAATTATGATGCATGAAATTTTACATTCCCCCTTGTCAAAAGTCATGTAATAGGGAGTCCCATAAGAACTCCTGTACCATAGGTCTTCTAAGCCACAAATAGTAGCAAGTGCAACAAGTACCTGTCTTAACTATTTGTACTCATCATATGGTCGAAGCAAACTATCAAATGTGGTTACTTGTGTTATTGCAGATTGGAAAATGGTTCCTGGCTTAAAGACTGGTCGGCTTCGAAAGAAGACAGTCACGCAGCCAGAAACAAACTCGCCAGCTGCTATTCCTTTAGGATCACCCGTTGCTCCATCTCCTGTTCTCCCCGTCCGATCAAATGTGGGATCATCTCATCATGTCACTAGCCAACCAATGGTTGATTCTGATGAGACACAAGCCCCATCCGAAACGCAGCCGAGTGGCGTAGGTAAGATTAAAGTGTATCAAATTTGTCAATTATCAGTTGCCATTGCCATTGTTGTTTTTTAGCCAATTTGTAGCCAATTTTCGTGTTGTTATTTTGTTAACAGGGACTTCGAAGCCCCTACGTGTACGCGGACCGACACTTGGCAAAGGCATACAAAAAATAATTAGAGCCAAGAAAGGGGAAAAATGTTATGTTCACATCGATCGTGGGTTGAATGCAATGACTGGCAAGTATGCCACTCCAGCAACTAATGAGTTAGGAATTCAAATTAGAACATTGTGCCCTTTGAAAGATGTGAAGTCATGGATGGATCTTGATGAGACTACAAAAGCTGCCGTCATCCAAGCTGTTCTTGTAACTAATATTACTTGTCCATAAGATGTAATTGTATTATGTATGCTAATAAGAAAGACAATTATTTAATGATTACAATTAATATTTGTTATGCTTGTAGGATAAATTTCAAATTGGAGACGATTTCCACAATGACTTACAAGCACAAGAGATTGTTGATAAGAAGGCATATGGGTTGTACAAAGATTGGAGGTACACCTTGAAGCAACAATTCGACTTGTTAGAGGGACTTCCACGTGATGAGATCTATGCTCATCCGCCCGTAGGGGTGAGTGTAGATGATTGGAAGCATTTGATCGATGTGGCATGGCAAGATGCATCTCACCAGGTAAAATAATAGACTACATAGAGTACTATAATCTATGTGAAAATTGCATATGCCTTAAGTTTTACCAAAAAATGGTTTATCTGCTTGTCTTATGTTTAGAAACGGTCAAAAGCTGGAAAGAGTAATAGGAGTCAATTGCCGTACAATCATACCAATGGGTCTCGCTCATTTCCTATCGCAATGGCTGCTATGGTGAGTTTGATTTTTTTTAAACTTGAATCCATTATATTTGTTTGGATATGAAAATGTTATGTTGTGATACATATATATATGTTGAACTCTGTTACTAAACATCCACTGTCTGTTACTAAAGATTTAAGTACAGACATTCACAAAAAACAGATATTCCTGTACACACACATGTTAGAATACACATAATGTGAAGTGATTATAAGTGGCTAGCTTATAAACTTAGTTATCTTATAAGTGGCTATCTTGTAAGTGATTATTCCTGTAAGTGAATATTCCTGTTAGTGATTATCTTATAAGTGATTATTCCTGTAAGTGGCTATCTTATAAACTTACTTATAATCTGAAGTGATTATAAGTGGCTATCTTATAAGTGATTATTCCTGTACACACACATGTTAGAATACACATATTCCTATACAAATCTGTCTGCAACAGATGAGCAAATCTGGCTGCAAATCTGTCTGAAAATATGGTTGCAAATCTGTCTAAAAAGCTGTCTCCAAATCTGTCCAAAAATTTGTTTAAAAATCTGTTACTGAAAATTTGCCAAATCTGAAAAATGTGTTCGCAAAAATCTGTTGGAACAAAATTTTCAATTCTTAATTTAAAATCTATTTGAATTCTGGTACAAATGTGTTTTAAAAAATTTGTTAATGATAATATATTTGAAAAAATCTGCAAACTACAAATCTGTCTACACTATACTCTGTTTTTCATTGGAAATCTGTCTCGCAAAATCTGAACTATACTGCCCCAAATCTAAACTATACTCTGTTTTTCACTTAAGATTATTAGTCTTGTAGCTCTATTTGTTTTAGATTTAAGTTAATACATTCACAAAAAACAGATATTCCTGTACATACACATGTTATAATACACATAATCTGAAGTGATTATAAGTGGCTATCTGCGAAAATCTGTTTGCAAAAATCTGTTGGACAGAATCTGTTTGAGAAAATCTAAACAAATGTGTTCGCAAAAATCTGTTGGAAAATATAAATCTATTAATGATAATCTCTTTGAATTCGAACTACAATACTGCTGCCTCTATTTCCAAATCTGGCTGCAAATCTGGCAGCAAATCTGTCTCCAAATCTGTCCAACAATTTGTTTAAAAATCTGTTAATGAAAATTTGTCTATTTGGTGCATAAAGTGTCATTAATTTATACGTTGATGTGTTAACAGGTAGCAAAAGATGGAGAGTTGGATTTCCCAAAGTTCTATGAGGACAGCCACACTTCAAAGAAAACGAATGACTGGATCCATCCAAAATGCCGTGAGCTGCATGTAAGTATGTGACAAGGAAATATATGTATTCAATATTTTGTTGTACTTAGTACCCAATAATACACATATGTTGCCAAAGTTTTCAATTCTTATTTATTTGCAATGACAGCAAGAAATGGTCAATGTACAAGCGGCTGCCATCGAGTCGGGGACGCCATTGACACAAGAGGAGATTTCAAGGCAAGTGCTTGGACAGAAGAAAAGGTACTTGCTTGGATTTGGGAGTGGCCCACAACCCTCTACCATATTTGCAAGACGAGCACACGATAAGGACATGGAGGCAATGCGAGCTGAGGTAGAGGCACTTCGTGAGGAGCGGCAAAAAAATCATGATGAGTTAATGAAAGAGCGAGCGGAGCGCGAGAGATGTTACAATGAGCTGTTGAAAGAACGAGAGGAGCGCATTCAATTATCCAATGAGATGTTGAAAGAGCGGGAGGAGGGACAAAAGGCAAGGGAGGAGACAAATACAAAGGTCGAGCATCTTAATAACGTAGTCGCCAAACTGTCACAACTCTTGGGAATCTAAGATGGGCATCCGACGTTTGTTTTTTGGTAAGAACAATTTCATTAATGTCACACTTTGTTTAAATATGTTCGTTTGAAGAGTTGAAAATGTCATCAATTTTGGAGTTATTTGTGCAATTGATTTCTTGTGTAGTTACTAGAGTTTGGTATTGAGTTTTCTTAACAATGAACTTGAATTTAAAATATGTACTTGATTAATATTAACTATAGTAGAAACATGTTAAAAAAACATAGCGAATTTCAATCTTCGTTTAGAGTAACATGTAAACTTCAACAGTGGTATTTTGAATAGTAACTCGAACCACTGTTTAAATGTAATGGTAAACTTCCCAGTGACAAATGTGACATGTAGGGACAGACGGTACGTAATTAGGACACCTACGTTGTGAATTTGAGTCGAAAATGTCATAAACTTAGTCGGAAAAAGGAGTTCGGGGGACGAAAATGCAAAATAGCCCCCAAAACACTGTTTTGTCATAACGGGAAGCTTCCCGGTGATAAATGTGACATGTAGGGACAGATGGTACGTAAATAGGACACCTACGTTGGGAATTAGAGTTGAAAATGTCATAAACTTAGTCGAAAAAGGGGTTCGGGGGGTGAAAATGCAAAGCAGCCCCCGAAACACTGTTTTGTCGTAACGAGAAGCTTCCCGATAATAAATGTGACATGTAGGGACAGACGGTACGTAAATAGGACACCTACGTTGGGAATTAGAGTTGAAAATGTCATAAACTTAGTCGAAAAAAGGGGTTCGGGGGGCGAAAATGCAAAGAAGCCTCCGAAACACTGTTTTCTCGTAACGGGAAGCTTCCCGGTGATAAATGTGACATGTAGGGACAGACGGTACGTAAATAGGACACCTACGTTGGGAATTACAGTTGAAAATGTCATAAACTTAGTCGAAAAAAGGGATTCGGGGGGCGAAAATGGAAAGCAACCCCCGAAACATTGTTTTGTCGTAACGGGAAGCTTCCTGGTGATAAATGTGACATGTAGGGACAGACGGTACGTAAATAGGACACCTACGTTGGGAATTAGAGTTGAAAATGTCATAAACTTAGTCGAAAAAAGGGGTTCGGGGGACGAAAATGCAAAATAGCCCCCGAAACACTGTTTTGTCGTAACGGGAAGCTTCCCGGTGATAAATGTGACATTTAGGGACAGACGGTACGTAAATAGGACACCTACGTTGGGAATTAGAGTTGAAAATGTCATAAACTTAGTCGAAAAAAGGGGTTCGGGGGGCGAAAATGCAAAGCAGCCCCCGAAACACTGTTTTGTCGTAACGGGAAGCTTCCCGGTGATAAATGTGACATGTAGGGACAGATGGTACGTAAATAGGACACCTACGTTGGGAATTAGAGTTGAAAATGTCATAAACTTAGTCGAAAAAAGGGATTCGGGGGGCGAAAATGGAAAGCAACCCCCGAAACACTGTTTTGTCGTAACGGGAAGCTTCCCGGTGATAAATGTGACATGTAGGGACAGACGGTACGTAAATAGGACACCTACGTTGGGAATTACAGTTGAAAATGTCATAAACTTAGTCGAAAAAAGGGGTTCGGGGGGCACCATTTTGCAAGAACTAAATGTGACGAAGGATATATCCTGTTGACCTAATCGTTTGGAAATTCGAACAATGGATTTGAAAAGTTCAGCTAAGGTTTAGGCGCAATTGTGTATTTGATAAGTTTAACTATCACCACTATAAAATGTGCAACAACAGTTGAACAATAGACAGTTCATATATATAACAGGGACTAAAGATTTGGCTGATGGGAGGATAATTCCTCAGCAACAGAACAGGGAACTTAGGACTAAAGAAGCTAAGTATTGAAGACACGTATCAAAATTAGATGGTGTAATGGAAGAATAGTTAACTATAATCTTATATAGCTCGTCCCCCTAAGCCTATAAAGAACCCAAGGCATTACTCATTCACAAACAGAAGCATATCTACATCTATAAACTCACTAATTAGTTTATTCTTTAAGGAAAGCGTTTCCAAAATTTCAATGAGTATATCGAGAAAATTAGAATCTTTTATGAAGAAAAAGACCATATTAATTTCCATCCGTGGAGGTCACAAAAACACTGTTTTAACGTAATTGGAAGCTTCATGGAGGTCACAAAAGCATAAGCATAGTGAGTTTTATGGATACCAGACAAACTCTAATGATGGGCTCTCATACATTTTTTTAACAAATAATTTTTGGATGCAATGGTAAGTACACCCAAAATTTCTATAATTTCGTAATGCGTACACAATTTACTTTCACATTTAAGTACTAAAATTTACTTACATAGATTTAGAGATTAAAAAGCTAAAACAAAAACTCATGATGGGTCCATGTTTGGATGTCTTGCATTAGTTAATAGATATTACTGTCCTTGTCTTTTAATGTTTGAAATTATTACGATATATATATGTTGTCCAGAAGTGCCACTACACGCACCGAACTAATGATTTTTTCCCCCTTTTTTTGCAGATGTTTTTGGACATACAAATGTGGATATGTTTTTGTTGACAAGTACGGGAGGGCATTGTTTTTATATCTCTATCCGTATATATAGTGGTTTGTACAAAATATTTTTTTGGTAGAGTAAATATCAGCTAATTTGGTAGAAATTAACATAGCATGTGGTACAAAATAGTTTTGTGGCAGTACAGAATATAATTTTTGTTGTGGTACAGAAGTTGTAGGTGCACAATTAATGTGGTTATTCTAGTATGGAATTAAAATATTGACGTGGGATTAGACTTGGTTGTTATGAAATTTGTAATATATATATATATATATAAGTGGACGTTGAATATTAATTTTTTGGATGGTTGGAATTGAAATGTGTGTAATCGTTGTTGAATGCTTGATAACATATTTACCGTTGATGGATTATATTGTTTATACAGGGTACAGGTTGTATTAATAATGGATACAGGTGGTTCAGAAAATTTTATTTAAAAAAAAAAAAAAACGTTAAAGTATTTGGCCACCAAATTTTTTGGTAGCTAAATACGTAATCAAAATGCATTGGCCACTAAATTTTTTAGTCACGGACAAAAATGGTATCATTTGGCGACTAAAATGTTTGGTGGCAAAAAAATGAAGAAGTGAATGTGAGGAGGCTTTTGGCTACGAAACTTTTAGTGGCGGAAACATGTCTTTTGCCGACTAAACTCAAAGTAGTAGCCAAATGTGTACTTTCGGTGACCAATTATTTAGTAGCTAAAAGTAATACCTTTTCCGACCACAACAGGTTAGTAGCCAAAAAGCCTCATTCGGCGACCAATTATTTAGTGGCGGAAACATATCTTTTGCCGACTAAACTCAAAGTAGTAGCCAAAAAGCCTCATTCGGCTACCAATTATTTAGTGGCGGAAACATGTCTTTTGCCGACTAAACTCAAAGTAGTAGCCAAATGTGTACTTTCGGTGACTAATTATTTAGTAGCTAAAAGTAACACCTTTCCCGACCACAACAGGTTAGTAGCCAAAAAGCCTCATTCGGCGACCAATTATTTAGTGGCGGAAACATACCTTTTGCCGACTAAACTCAAAGTAGTAGCCAAATGTGTACACTTTCGGCGACGAAAAAAATTTTAGTCGCCAATACTATCGCCGACAGAGTAAAGGCAACGAGCAAGGCGACCAAAATTTTTTGTCGCTAAATCGTTTCGGCGACTAATTATTTGACTTTTGGCGACCAATAGTTTGGTAGCCAAAAGTGACATTTCTTGTAGTGTCATATGTCACATGGAGTTGTATTTTGTCATTTTTATTTATTTATTTATTTATTTTTGGGAACTATTAAACAATGGAAGTTTACTTGAACAAGTGTTGAGAATTATCGAGACACCTATATGTAATTATCTCTCATTTCATTCATTTGCATCATTTTGAATATTGTTTCATTACGATTGGAAATTAATTCATTGTTTTGAGAAAACAACTGTTGTTACGGAAACGTTTTGGGGTAAATACATTTAGTAAGTCTGGATAGGGGGTGTAACTGGTATTATTTAAGTTGGTTTGAGTGTCTAGGGTGAAAGACCGAAAACATGTGCGGAGGAAGTACGACGTGCCTTCTGGTTAGGAGTCGACAAAGTAGGGGATTGGTAGTGCATGTTATGCATACTTATAGACACCAGCCTGGGGATTACCTGAGTCGTATTTATTATTCCTTTATCATTATTTGAATCTCATGGAGAAAATGAACTTTTGAAAGAAACATTGCATATATTTTCAGAAGAAATGAAGAATTTTGACATTTGAACATGGCATGGCATTGCATTCATGTATATGAGACTGCTTAAACATATATACTTTGTTAAGATATCTCTATTGGTATAACGATTTCGGTTTAGACCCGACCCATTTCTTATTTTTGAATCCAAGAATCCATATCCTTAACTATTGTTCAGTTCATTTTCACCTTATTGACAATTAAGTTTGGTTGTTTAAGAGTTATTGTTGTATTTGGAAAAGGTTGGGGGTTAGTTTTTCAAAGAGTTACTATCCAAATTTTTACTTATTCGCTTGAGTTGTCTTTCTTGTGCTTGAGCGGTCATTTAGAAGTTTGAGTTTCTGGGAGAGGATCATTGTGCGCTCGAGTGGTGTTTTTGGTTGTTCGAGCGGTGTCACTTTTTGTATCTAATGCTCAAGCGGTGTTTTAGTCGCTCGAGTGATTTGCGCATATATCAGTTCGGGAAAAGGGTTTTCTGAATTAATTTTCACTTTTTATCTCTCTCTAAAACATTCCAAAACTCTAGTTCTTCATTTTCTCTCTCTAGTCCTTGCCTTAAAGTCCCAAATACTCCATCATCCATTAATTTCTTCACCCTAGTCTTTTGGAGAAAAAAAGTAGAGCTCGTTTCAAGCTTTATTCTAATCGGAGAAAATCCTGTTTTCGGCTTTGCCAAACTTCAACACTTGCTCTCTCTTGTCTTCTAATCTTGAGGTAGGAATTTCTTCAACATTTGGTATAATTTTTACCTTAGTTATTTGTCCATTGAAAGAATCTAGTGATTTGTAGATTTTGGGTTAAACTTAGGATTTGATTTTTAATTGTAAAAGAGGGGTTTTTAAATGGATTATTGAGAAACGTTATGTGGATGTGTTTATGGTTGAGATATGTTAAAATGGTGAATTTCTTTACTTAAATTTGATTTTTGAAAGTAAAGGGGTTTTTATTATAAAACCATAGATGTTTGGTTTGTGGAATAAAATGGAAATGATGTTAGGTTTTGCAAGAATGGAACAAATGTATATGTTAATGATGATGGTGGAGTTTGATGTGTAATATCACTCTCATTTTGAAAATGATGAGATTATATCTTTTTTTGGAAATTATCTGTTGAACAGAAATATCTGTTTTGGGCTATCAGTGGAGGATAACTTTGATTGTTGTAGAAATTACATGAGAATTATGTGAATTGAAACTAATTACTTATACATCTTGCATTACGCATTGTTTCATACTTACACATTGACAAATGTATTGTTTTGAGAAAAATGGGTGAATATCTTGGTGAATCTAGTTAGGGAGTATAGTTGTGGTTATTATGTTGGCTTGTGTGTCCTTAGTAAAAGTTTAGAAACTCGCACGGTTAGGTGTCGATCCTTTCGGTTAGTACTGATAAAATGACTTTAGTAGTGCTTGTATAGCCCATTGGCAGACGCATACCTAGAGATTCCTAGTGTTTTGTATGCACTGACCTGTTTTCTGATATAAAAGGTTTATTTTCATGAATTAAGATATAATCTAGCATTGCATTGTTTTGAGATGGAAATGTGAAACGTTTGACAAATGGCATGCATATACATTCACCTCATGACTTTGTTAAGATTCATGTATTGTATTAAAGTATCTCTACTGGACTTTAGCTTACCATATGTGAAAAATAACTTTCAGGTACTGATAATATATCTCCACCATGGACATAGCTTAGAAGGACTTAAAGCCAAGGGTTTCATTTTGTTTATTTTGACGTAATTATTTTTGTATAAGCCTTGGATTTTAATTGTATTGAGATGAACTCATTTTGATAGCATTGACTTGGAAAGATATAGCTATTAGGGCATATAATTACTTGAGTTTCCCTTTATTTCAATTCATGTATATACTCATATGTCATTTTTTGTATGATCAACGACTATGAGTGGAATATTAAATATGATGTGTAACAACTTGAAAATTTAAGTTGTCCCTTAAATTTTATATTAGTATTATGTAATTATAAACGAGAAAAATCCTAAATGTTTAATTAAATATTCCGTAAAACTAAAATAAAATATTGAATGCTATGGGTGTATGAGATAAAGTGTAATTAAATTAGGGATTATAATTATCAGAAAAAAAGGATATATAATTAGTTTAAGATTTGAACCAAAATAGAATTAAACCTAAACTAAGCAATTGAGATAAGCATGAATTAATGGCATATTAATGGACTGAGACACGTGGGCAGCCGTGTGGCTTGGTGCCCACGGTCCTCTTTCTATATAAAGGATGGGGAAGTTGAAAAAAAAAAAAAAAAAGAGGAAAAGAAACTAAGAAAAGGGGAAGAAAATACTGAAAGTCGAAAGGGTCTTTGGTAGTGAAAAGAAAGAATGAGATATTAATTTTAAGGTGACATGTCAGGGCCAGTGCGTGGGTAGGCACAAAGCACTTTGTAGACACAGTTTAGCTATGACAATTTAATTAAATAGAAGCTCCAATGATTATTTCGGTACTATAGACACCCCATTTTTGACCGTCCTCAAGACTTGGACGTCACCGTTTGAACACTCAGTGATCATCCATGTTTGTGTTCGTCCTGAGTTCCCGGAGGTCTCGGCTACGCGCCTTGCCTCAGGATCTCTCGACTCGACTGTTTTGTGTTTGGTTTTGCACCAAACACCTGTGTTTTGCCTTTGAGGGGCAGGGAATGGCTTGTTGGCCATCCCCACACATCATCGGCCATAGCTTGAGGCCACCGGCCATTGGTTTGTTGCCACCGGCCAAATGTTTGGCCGACCAGCACTATTTGTGGTCGGCCGACCATCTATTTTGGTCAAATTACATTTTTGGTTGGTCGACCACTGTTCATCTGCTTTTGCAGATATTTTTATGCCAGCTGTGCTAGCTGGCATACACCTTTGCTCCCCTCCATACACGTGTATGGAGGGATTTCCCTCTTGACTAGCTTACTTGAGAAGCTTTGCAAGAGGGAGCTCTATAAGAGGGAGCCTCTTCTCCCTCCATTAGGGTTAGACAATATTTCCAGAGCTCTAAGTTTTAGGGTTAGGGTTTGTGTATCACCTATCTCTATATCTTTCTCTTGTGTGTGTTTAGTGTGTGTTTGTCCTTACTATTGCACACAAACACCCACCATTACACCTTCCCTTAGTTGCTGAGGCATTGGAGGGCTGTTCTTGAAGTTTTGGAGCTGATTCAACCTTGGAGGAGCTGTTGGAACACCATTTTTGAAGAGGGTCAACAAGGGTAAGAACTTACTCCTTTTTTACCCCATTTTGCATAGCTTTTTAGCCTATCTTGCAACTGTTTTTAGACTTTGTATATAACTAATAAAAGTCTTGTTTTTCATTGCTTTAAATAGTTGCTTAAGGGTGTTTTGAGCTTTGAGGTTGTTTGACCCCTCTTAGGCCCTGTTTGGACCTATTTTTGTCCTATTTTGGTGAGCTCCGGGACCACCTTGTTTGGGCCTCCTCACCACTGAAATCTTGAGGGATTTCAGTGGTGAGGATGGTGCCTTGAGGTCCTAAGAAGGAGAGGGCCACCCCCTCTCCTTGTTGTCCTTGAAAAGGGCCATTTTTGCCTCATGTGTGAGCATCTTGTTTAAGTGTATGATGGCCATGCCTTAGCTGTTTTTTGTGCTTATTATGTCATAATATAGCTCTGTTTTTACTTGGTTTAGGCATACCATGCTTGTTTAGCATACATGTCTTGTAATGCCATCATTTGCCTTAACATGTACTTAGCATGTAGATCACCATGCTTACTTGTTTTAGCCAAGCTTTGTGAAGCTTTTAGGCTTGTTTTGCCATGCTTAAGGTTTGATGTAGGTTGTCTTAACCATGTTTGCCATGTTTTGTTAAGCCTCTTTGCATTCTTGGCTCGTAAGCCTCAAGTGTATAAACCATAAGCATGCATTACTTGCATTATTCCAGTGGTTTGGAACCATTTAACATGTCATTTCAGTCCTCATGACATGCTTGCATGCTTACATTTGATGCCCCTTTAATGTGTTAAAAAGTTGTTGTCTTATGCCCCTTGTTTAGGCCCTTGTGCATGATTGCATGTTTAAGCCATTTAGATGCCATCTAGATGTGTTATTGGCTTTGTCTTAATATGCTAAAACTCTTATTTTGGTTGCTTAATTCATGCCATGTTCGATTCTACTAAGTGTAGTTCAATACACCTTTGGCTTGCCTTGAATTTTGGCTTCGCTTGCATGCCTTGTTTGTCTTGTCTAGTTGGTTTGGCACCTTTCATGACTTGATTTTCAGAGCCTATAATGCATGCCATTTGTCCATGTTTGTATCCTCTTAAGTGTGCTCGAGAGTTGTTGCTATATGCCTAAGTGTTGGTCCTTGTGTGCATGCATGTTTGCAAGTCATTTTGCCTTCATTTCCATAGCACTTAGCCACTGTTTTGGATTTACTTACACCTTGCATGCTTTGATTGCATCATGTCTTGCATGTCCACTAGCTTGCATACTTGTTGATTGCTTGCTTGTTTGCATTGCCATGTTGCATACTAGCTCATATGTCTAGCTTGCATCGCATCGACATGCATGCTTAGCCTCTTGAATTGAGTATGATAGAGGTTAAGCTCCTTGTTTGTTTATGTGCATTTCATTTGAAATCAAAGAGCATACTTGGTTTCTTGAGCCATCACGCATTGAAATGCGCGATTGGTGGTCCGAGAACCAAGAACCATGTCCCTTTGAGTCATAAACATGATAAGGGATGTGTTGGTGCACACATTTGCTTGGAATGCATTGCTATGCCTTGTTTTTCCCTCTGCTGCTGTCAAAATAGGATTCTGCAGGAAGACTTGGCCGGTCGGCCATCTTTAGTGCCGACCGGCCAATAATTGGTGGCCGGTGATCATTTCCAGTGGCTGGTGATCATTCCATTTGGCCGGTGACCATTTCCCTTGGCCGGTGACGTCCCACAGGGTTCATAGAGTGCACCTTTGGAATTTTTCAATGATTAGAGAAGGAAAACAGTATGGACAGAGGCAACTTGCGCATAGCAGTGGACTTCCGAGTGAAGTCGAGCATGCATTGCATTGGGCCCTCTTCCCGAGGCTATTTTCTGTTTCATTAGATTAGTTAATTTGCTTAACTAGTTTAATCGGTCTGTAATATTTAATTAGCTCGTAGACTAGTTAAATCCGTATTATTCTTTCGGTCCCTCCGAACGAGGGCAAATTTGTAATAAGTGTGGGTGCGTGTGTGCATGTCTTCCAACCCCCACTTCTTTCTCCCTTTTACTTACCTGCTTTCAGTGGTTAGTATTAGGGCATATTTAACTTAGCATACCTTATGCTATGCATGTGTGCATCCATACATTTGTCTTACATGCACCGGGCTCGGCGCACCATACTAACAGCATAGTATTCCAAATCTAACTTGAATACATGCTACTTGTTGCATCCCACATGCCATACTAGGATTAGCCGAGCCTATTCTAGTGACACTTTGTATGCGTTGCATTAGCCACTTGACATGGATTTAGATCATGCATGATTGCTAACATGTTTATTGTTTTGGCTTGGAGTACACTGTAAGTGTTTTATGTTTTAGCATCTCGCATGAGTGTGAATGTTAAACATGACAGTATGCTTACCATGCGGCTAAATGCTTATTTGATTACCTACCTGAATGCCTGTGGGTGAAGGTTGGATTGTTTGAGTTGGGACAACTCGTTGAAATCTGTGTTTTAGCCTACTTGCGAGTAGCAAATTTCAAAACCATTTTCTAAACGAAACGGATATGCAATGCTTTGTTCCAAATTAGGCGATCTAGTCTATACTTGTTTTGCTGTGCGCATCACGTAGTAAATCTAGGCTAATAACCGGAATAAGAACGCATGTGTTTTCAAAAACGAGATATCATGGTTAGTAGAGGCCGATCTTCGGATCGGGCGAGAGGGGGTGCTCATAGCTAACCTTCCCCGATCGTACCCAAGTTCCCGAGCCGAGACAACTTTGGTGATGATGGACACGTGGCCTTAGGCAAACAAGTCAGGTTTCCTAAATTCCCCCATTAAAAAATATTTAGGTGGCGACTCTGTATCTGGCAAAGCAGTCCATGTTTGGCACTTCTTTTCTAAAAATCTGTTTTCTCAAAACGATTTGCCGGATTTGGACTCTTTGGTTCAGATTAAGAACCGTGACAAATTGAGTCCGAACTGTGGGGTGAGGCCCTCACGCGGGGCGCGTCCACAGGTACCCTCACTTAAATATTTTTTTTTGCTCACGTTTAGTAATTTGTTTAAGAATTGGCCGGAGGTAACTTCAGTTACTGGCCATCACGATACTTAACCCTTGGATACGGGGAGCAAGTCGTGGCATGATATTAATCAATTGTAAGGAATGTTACAAGATGAGTTATTGTTATTATTTTGGGGCATTACAACTTGGTTTTATGCTTACCCCTAGTGGATCTGTGCAGGAAAGAATGTGGTGATTACGTCTAGTTGAAGGCGTGGAGTATTTTGAGAGCAAGAGACTCTTTTTTTTTTTTTCTTCTTTTTTTTTTTGTGATTTTATTTGCAAGCCAAGGGCTTAATGTGTTTGGGAGTTGACAACCTTTTGTAAAACCAGTCTTAAGCCTTGGAATTTGTAGCCTCTGGCATTTACCTTGTTGATTATTTCTTTTACGTTCGTGTGTGTTACACATGCTATGGATTCATCTTTTTAGGAGATTGAATATGTATTGTATGTGAACACTTTAATAAACCTCTCTTATGAAATGAAATACAAATTGAGGGAGTTGATTAATCAAGATAGGATCATGTATTAGAGAGAATTATCATGTCTATTATTTGGGGGCGTTACATTTTTATCTTAGAACATGAACAAAAAGTGATGGCTTAGTTTAAAAAATATTTCATAATTATAAATTTAAATTGTATCATTTTTTTATTTAATCTTTCTCTCAATAGAATTAGATCGTTTGATAATTATAATTTCTAGCTAATTTTTTTATATTTTCATTTAAATATTTTAAAATTATATATAATTAAACATTCATTTTGATTTTTCTTTTAAATCTCAAATAAGATGTAATTTAGACATGGCTAAAATTTTATTTTTGACTTTTCATTTACAATTTTTTTAATTTTAAAAAATAGTTAAGCCAATAGTTTAATACATATATATATATATATATATTTTATGCTACTTTTTAAAATTTTAAAATTAAAAATAAATAAAGACTTAAATATGAGTAAAAAATGACATAATTAAAAATATATGTAGTTTTTAGGCACAGAATATGTATTTTTGGACATGGCATAAAAATATGCACTGCACATGTATATTTTTTAATTTTTTTATACATGTGTTTATTTACCATTAGTGGGTGATATCACATACCAATGATAATGTGGTATTACCATTATATTGAATTTTTAATCAAATTTTGTATAAAAAAATAATTTATCATTACATAATTTATTTTAAGGCTTATATCCATATTTTTTTGTATTGTCCATGATACACTAGTTATAAATAACATTATTTTTTTTTATGTTTCTCGAAATCAATCGTAAAAACTTGCGTGAAATATTTTTGTAAAAATTATTATAATTAATAAGTGCCCCCTCTAATTTAATTTTCTGGCTCCGCCACTGGTTACGAGGTTTGTCAATCCTTTTGAATTTTTTTTTTTTTTTTACACACACACAACACAATCCACTTCCATACTTCTTTGATTGATTTTCTATCATTCATTCATAACCTCATTGTACTTGTATGCAGGGACAGAACTACTCATAGACTAAGGGTGGTCGTGGCCCCCCGCCCTTTGCAATACTCCTTATAGATATAGTGCAACTTAATAACAAGTAAAACCATTTTGGATATATGGCCTCTCTTATATCATGCCTTTCTATTTATATTTCTATTCCTCTCTTTGTTTTTCTCTTTAGGTTATGATTAGATATAGAATTTAGGTAAAGATTTGTGAAAACAACGAACAAAGTGTGAGAAATGTGAATAAAATATAAATTAAATTTTTACTCCATTTCTCTCACATTTTTCTTTCCTATCATTACTCAAATTTATGATCTAAGCACAACTATAATGGCCCTCTTCCACCATTTTTGATTGAGCACATATGAAGGGTTATGAGCTTAATCAATATTGTAATAATTATTTTTTAATTAAGTTATTTAAACGATAGAAAAAAATTGTTTAAATCTGTCTCAACTGGACCTTCCCTCATGTGGAAACTATCATAATACCTTCTTATCAGCCCCCTCAAAGATGGAATCCTGGTTCTGTCCCTACTTGTATGCTCTCTGTGTGATAAAAAATGGGTAGGATTTCACCCACCGATCGATCTGCTAGTTGACCACCCAAGAGTGGTCCAACCTCCTTTGTTTGCCTGCTTCTGTTGCTACTTTGGTTAACTATTCCCGAACAAAAAGAAATATTCAGTTACATGTTCCCGAACAAATAAACAATGTTCAGGCCTGTGTTCCCGAATTTCAGTCATATGTTCAGGAGTTCAATTTTGAAAAAATGATGAACAATTTTCATTATTTTTGCTATTTTTTTCAAGAAACTTACCTTACAAGGCCAATCTCCTATGAGCTAAGAACACCATCAAAGTTTTGAACCTCTTCTGAGTTTTTATTGTTGTACTTCTCTCGTTTTATGGAATTATGGTTGCCGGAAAAACTTCAACTCATTGTCATTGCTAGAGAAGTACATGTAATCAAATGGTTGCTACACCGTTGAATAAGTGCAATTTAAAATGTCAATTTTATTGAATAAGTGCTAGTGGTTATTTTATCTTATTTTATTTTTTTTACAGATTGCTTTTGCGTGGGCCATTGTGGATATTTATTTTTGTGTACAGAAGACATTTATTTTTCTACAACCCTCTATTTTGAAAATCCAATGTTTTTCTATGTAATATTTAATTTAGATGGATTATACTTGGTTGGTGTGGATTTATATGATATTTGGAATATAATGTTACAAGTTAAAGTTTTTGAATAGTTGATAATGAAATGGGTATTATTGATAATGGATTTAGATAATAATTGATAGATGTATTATTTTGTATATGTGCAGGTTACAAGTTGCATTGATAATTGTAGCACTTGAGCCCTTTAAAGCTTTTGGTAAATGTATTTGAATCCTTTATTTTATTTTGGGAATCTTTGGTGTTGTTGTACCTTAGTTTTGGAGGTGTACAAATTGATTTAAACTTGTTGAGATTGCTCGTTCATGCTCGTTCGCGTTGAAAAGTTGTTTGGAAACTTGAAAATCATGTTCTGGGGTCGACATCGGTCTTGGTGGTGTCGACATCTTCTTTCTTATTAGCCACAAGGGTTGACACCAAAGCTGGGAAGGGTTGACCCTTGTTCTGAATTTGTTCCCTGCATTTTGGTGTCGACACCGGTCTTGGTGGTGTCGACACCTTCTCTTTTTATTGGCCTCAAGGGTCGACACCAATCTGAGGAAGGGTCGACCCTTGTTCTGAAATTACCCACTGTATTTTGGTGTCAACACCAGCCTAGGAAAGGGTTGACACCTGTAGTGCAGTCACACTTAGTGTTCCAGATTTCTTCTTGGGTGTCGACACCTGTGTTGTAAAGGGTCGACACCTGCGACTTTTTCCTATATTTTTCTCACAGTTTGGACCTACTTTTTGGGGATATTTTGACTAGATATTTTGAGTTGACTTTGGGGCTTATATCTATTTTTGACCTAGTACTATATAAAGGCCCTCACTTGACCTTTTCTCACACTTTTTCTTCCCTTTCCTCCCTCTAAACCGTGAAACACCTTCTCTCTCTCTCTCAAAAGGCACTTTTCACTCTTAGATTCCTAGATCTACTTGCTTGAAGACCTCTACTCACCTTGTTCCTTTGAGATAAAGCGTAGAGCTTGTCGAGGGTTTCATTTTGATCGGAGCAAAGCTTGGTTTCTCCTCTGTCGATTTTTGGGCTTTTCTTCCTTCTTCCCCTTCTAAACTTGAGGTAAAGATATTCTACTCTCTTATATGGGTTTTAACATTGATATTGTCATCTTGTATAGATGGTGTGACTTGAGAAGGTTTTTGGTAAATTTTTGGTTAGTTCCTATGTATATAAAAGAGGGGTTTCCTATTTGAGTCCTTTATAGGCATGAGGGGTCTTGAATATGTTAAGGCTTGAGAGGAATTGATGAAATTTGGTCTTTGGTATAATATTTGATAAAGTGGGGAGATTTGCCCTAATTTGATTAAATAAGTTATTTTGTATAAATAACAAGATTGGTTCGGAAATTTTGGAATTAAAGGAACATGTGATTAAATGCTGTGGTTGGATTTATGAATTACTCACCTTTGGAAAAGTTGATAAATTATCTATTGTTAGATTTATTTATCTGTTTAGAAATATCTGCTTTGGTCTATCGGTGGAGGATAGCCATGAATGTTGTAGAAATTGCATGATGATTAGGTAAATTGAAACTAATCGATTGGTTTATGTCATTGTATATGACAAGCTATTTAAATACATTGCATATGTATTTTGTTTGGGAGAAGAAAATGGGATGTACTCCATGGTTTGGGAGGAGATAGGGGATGTACTCTCAAACCTGTTTGGGAGGAGATAGGGGATGGACTCCATTGATAACTAAGTTGGCCGGAGTGTCCAAGGTGAAAGTCCCGAAATCTTGCTTACATTTGTATAACGTAAATGAATTGAAGTATTGAAGTATTATTAATATGATATGTAGTCTCATTTTGAATTGAAGCATGAAAGAGTTAATGATATGAGTTGTAGTCTCATTTTAAATTGATTATGATTGAAGTGTTGATAGTATGAGTTATAATCTTATTTTGAACTTTTCAGGTAAACAATGAACCATATCTATGAATTGATTTGGATAATGAAACGGAAATGAATTGAAATATGGTTGTGAATATGGATTGGTTATGGAAGAGATGTACGTTGGTTTATTGGAGTTAAACATTTATCAAATACTAATGTTTTAGTTAATTCTCATATTATGTTTAGCGTATCTCTACTGGACTTTGGCTCACCCTATATGGGACATCATTTTCAAGTACAGGTGATATGCCGCCTCCAAGGATGTAACTTGGGAGGTTTAAAAGCTGAAGGCTTACTTTTGTAGTTATCTTTTGTATTACATGTAATTCAAGCCAAGGGCTTAATATGTTAAGAGTTAGAACTCTCTTTTGTTGAAACCAAGTGTTGACTTGGAAAGTTGTAAGCTTGTAGGGTATTTACTTTTATTGTCAACGTGTAATATTTTTTGTAATGGATACTTTGATAAATGAATACATGTTTATTTCTCCTATGTTTATGGTTGTCATGAATGATTGGTTTATATGTATTATTTTGGGGGCATTACAATAATAAATAATGTATATAATTTAGAAATTAATGAAAAATATTCAATTTATGTATTTTAAAAAAAAATTTAATAAATAGAATTTTTGGCGACTAAACATTTAGTAGCCAAAAAATAAAAAGGGAACTTGTTGGCGACTAAATAGTTAGTAGCCAAAAAAAATAAAAGTTTTTGGCGACTAAAAAATTAGTAGCTGAAAAGGAGCACCATGATTTTAGCGACTAAAAAATTGGTAGCTAAAAAGGAATGCCACGTTTTTAGCGACTAAATATTTTAGTCTCTAAAACAAAAAAGCACATTTATTGAAAACTTTGGGCGACTAAATTTTTGGTTGCCAATTGCTGACTTTCGGCAACTAAAAAAATTAGTCGCCAATACTTTTCCTATTGACGACTAATTGTGTAGTCGCCAATTAAGGACTTTCGGCGACAAAATATTTTCAATGCCTTCCTCGACAATCTTTTCGCGACCAAGCCGGCGACCAAACTATTTAGTTGGAAAAGCTTTTTGGCAATTAAAATCTGACTTTTGGCGACTAAAAACTTAATCGCCAAAAGTGCAATTTCTTGTAGTGCACCATTGCCGCCAGAATATTGCTGCCAAAGGGTTTTCAAGATTTTGAGGGTAGGTAGGTTTTGAAGGTGAGATTCGGGAAAGATGGATGAGTGGTGATAAAGGTGGGCGCTCTAATAAACCTTAACTCATGATGTAGTGGGTATGTGGGCTTAATTGTGAGATGGAGTGTCTTAAAATTATTGATGTCTTTTTTAGTAATTTCATTTGAGGTTATTATTGTAATAAAAAAAACTAAAAAATAGAAGGTCTAAAATAATTGATGGGATACTAATAACATCACTCTTTTATAAATCTAAAAAATTGGTGTGAGATTTTATTAGAGTTTCCAAAAGTCTTCTTATTGAAATGTCACTTTACTATAATATATAGTATTGATAGATAGATAAATAGTATTAGATTGCATACTAGAATTTTTTACTAATCTTTTTGTTACACATAATCTTAAAAGATCTCTCCACTATAAATCTATCCATTATTTCATCAGACCTTATAGTTGAAATTAGTCTCTGTATCACTTGTCCTATTTTACTAAGAGCAATCATCCTTAGTTATCTCCAATAATTTCTCAATTCTTATTAAAAAATACTCCCTAATCATAAATTTGCTAAAACTTTCACCCAATATAACTATAAACTGTATTCTAAAATTTCTCCTAAATCTCTTCCTCGCATAAATTTTTTAAAAACTCTCTTTCTAAACGTGAATTTGTAAAAACTGTGTGAATCTAATAAATAAATAACTCAAAAAATTTCTCTTCAACCAAACCTTATAATCCAAATATGTGGTACAAATATCCTCTCTGTCTCTCCAAAATTGATTCCATAACTTATAAAACATCTTCAAATTTCTAGAGATAATTTTAGATTGGACCCAAAGCCCTTATTCAAACAACTTCAATGGGATCAAAGTGGAGAAAATCAATATTAAATAAAAAAAAATGAGATTTTTATCACACATCAGTAGTTAATAATTTTTGAATAATATATTGGAAGTGTTTTTATAATTATCAATAAAGGTCAAAATTTCAGATATGATTCATGAAGAAAATCATAAAATATCAACACCAAAATAAAATATATATATATATATGTATATATATATATGTTTTAAGAATAATTGCTAGCAACACATTTTCTATGCTATGAATAACAACCAAAAAATTCAGCTTGAGTACACGCTATATGTCTTGTCACAATATATCAAAAGGAGATAAAATTGAATTGATAATTAATCAAATAAAATATTTAAAAAATACAAAATAGTTGTCTTGAATTGGCTCAAAATTCAAAACGACGTCGTTTTAAAATTTTTTTTTATTTTATTTATTATTATTATTATTTTTTTAATCTAGAAGAACTTGTTGATTCATTAGTAGAATGTGTTTCAGAGGAGAAGAAGAAAATGATCAATATGTTTGCTAGAATATTCGCCAAATGATCAATATGTGTGCTTTATTCTGGTTTTTCTGAAAATGATCAATATGTTTGCTAGAAGAAAATGATCATTTGCTAGAATCTCAGTCTTCTTCTGAAACAAAAACAAAAACTCAAAAAAGAAAAAAAATAACAAACCCAGCAACAGTGCTCTACAAACTCAGAAACAGAGGAATCAAAATCAAAAACAAAAACTCAAAAAAAAAAAAAAATTAACAAACCCAACAACAGACAAATCAACAAACTCACATGAAAATCAAAATTAAAATCTAAATCAACAAACCCACATGAAAATCTAAATCTAAATCTAAATCAAAAACTCAAAAAAATCTCACAAAAAAAACCACTTGCAGAACTTTATGAACCAAAAAAAAACCATTTCTCTGTAATGAAGACCCAGAAGAGAGAGAGAGAGAGAGAGAGAGAGAGAGATATGGTGATTTTGGATCTGTGATGGTGATCTTGAGGAATTGATTTTGGATCTTGAGGTGATGGTGATCTTGGATTTGTGATGTTGTTTGTTGTTTGTCTGTGATGGTGATGGTGATCTTGAGGAAGATGAAGCTGTGTGTTGATTTTGGTCATAAAGATTCCAAACGAAGAATGAGAGAGAGTGAAGCTCTGTGTCTTCTTCTTTCTAAAGATAGAAACAACAAACAACACAGAGAAAGAGAGTAAAAGAAAGGGTCAAAAAAAAAAAAAATTGAAAACGACGTCGTTTTCAATTCCAGGCCAATCGAGCCTTGGATTTTTCGAGCTCTCAATCTTTATTGTAAAAAATATTAAAAATTGCTAAACAATTGCATTATTTGTTTGATTTTTCAATGACTTTTGTCACTGTTGAAAATAGTAAAACTAAATCCATACCTTCTATGAAATTCAACATCATGGGGAGAAGAACTGAATGGGGATAAAGGTTATGCCAATAGAGCCCCTAAAAATAGTATTAGGTAAAAATCACCAATTCACAATACGAGTGACTATGAGTTGTATCATGAAAATTCACTAATAGAAATATAAAAAGAATTCCAATAAAATCACACAAAGAATGAACTTTTCATGAGACAGTCAATCCAATACAGTAAAATCTTGTGACTTTAGCATCTTAGTACCTCCTCTAACGTCTGCATTTTAGTATCACCATGGATGTTTTGATAGATTGAAATGTATACATAAATTTCTATAATTTTAGTGTGTGTTTGGACGGACTGGATAAAAAGGGATTGGAATATTCCGGACTTTAGTCCTGGGATACATTGTCCCCTGCCTATTTGGTTGAATTGGATTTGTATCCCAGATTTGTTTAATCATGGAATTAGATGTCAGGAAATGACTATTTGGTTGGATAGGATATGAATCCTATGTTTGTTTGAGAAGTTATGGAGATAAATGTTCAAATAACTATTTTACCCTTTTCAATTATTTACTAAATAATGGTAGTATTAAACATATCTTTAATATTTTAATTATTTTTAACTAGATTAAATAAAAATTTATTTTATTTTATTTTTTACACAATTAAATAAATTTACTTTTTAAAAATTAAATAAATTAGATAAATAAAATATCAATAAAAATATATATTTTTGTAATTAAAATTTTAAATAAATTTATTTTAAATAAATTTTAATAATTAAATAATTAAATTAAATAAAACATCTATTAAAATTTAAATAATGAAATTAATAAAATATGAAAAAAAATTTAAAATAAAATATCAACAAAATATCTATAAAAAATTATTTTAAAAATTAAATAAATAAAAGATCAATAAAAATTAAATAAAATTATTTTATTTTTCAATTGAGACATTTAAATTTTATTGAATTTTACTAAATATAATACATAATTAAATAGTAGAGAGTCAAAATGGTAATTTCACTACCTAATCCCATATCTCACTTATCCCTCCATTTGTGTCCCCCCCTCTCCCTGGGACACAATATAGTCCAATGGATTTGGGACTATTAGTCCGGTGTCAAAATTTTGAACCAAACAACGGACTACTAATCCGAATGAACTAATAGTCCAATCTCACCCATCAATCCCTCAAAACAAACACCACCTTATAGTTCTCCATAAACACAAATGCAATTAACACCTATATATAGTGGGAGGATATGATGTGTGTAACTTTAGATTAGTGGGAGAGAGGAGAGATTTTAGGAAAGAGAAATGATTCAATGGTGCTACATGTATCAATTGATACAGTTCTGCTGGGTAGCTCAAAAGTAGGTGGCCCGAATGGCTCGAAAATACAAAACGACGTCGTTTTGCATTTTTTTTTCCTTTTTCTTTCCGTCTTCGTCTTCCTTTTCCTCTCTTTTCTGTCTTAAACATTTGTGAACATTGACAAACAGAACCTCCTTCCCAAAACTTCCTTCATCTTCTTCTTCCTCTACTTTCTTTCCCTAAAAACTATCAAACCCATCACAAAATTGAAGCAAACCTACTTTCTCTCTCTAAAAACTATGAAACCCATCACAAAATTGAAATCAAAATCAAAATCAAACACACCCACCAATCAAACCCAAAAATCAAACCAACCCACCACGAGAGAGAGAGAGAGAGAGAGAGAGAGAGATCTTCCCAAGAGATACACACAGATACAAGAGGGATCTTCCCCCTGCATCATCATCAACACACACATACACAAGAGATACACACAAAGATCTTCCCCTCCCTCTTCTCTCTTCCTCCCTCTTTCTCTTTTCTCTCTCTGTTTTCAGCGATATAAGAGGGAAAAAAAAATAAAAAAAAATACCCAAAACGATATCGTTTTGGGTATTCGAGCCAATTCAGGCAAAATGTTTCTCGAGCTACCAAGGATTATTGCAATTGATATATCGATTAGTTCATCAACATATGTCATAACATTACAACTTCAAAACTATGGACCCCACCCATTATACAATCTAGAAAGACTCAAAACTTCTAAAATTATATCATATCATCCATTAATACATTAATTTCTATACCAATTAATATGTATAGCTTTATTCAAAAAGATTAGGAGAGAGATTTTAAAAATTTATAATTCAAAATTTGTTCACATGATTATGAGGTGATTAAGAGGATAAATTCGAGGAATTTGTAATTCAAAATTTTGTTAGCATAATATTGGGTTTTGTTTTTGTAAATAAATAAATAAAAATTGGGATGAAATATTTGATATAGATAAATATAGAATAATAGTACAACACCCGTTTACTTTTATATGCATAAATTTGTGAATATTACCATCTCAAGTGTTTAAAATCCCGATGAAATAATTATTCTCAAAATAATAATAAAAAGTTAAAAATGTGCCAAATAAATTATCTTTTATATCTTAGAAATTTTAAGCAAACTATTTGTGAAAAATTTACATGGTAGCCTTTTTCTTATGGTAACCTGAAAAAATAGATTAAAACTATACGCATCAATTTATATATTAATTAGTGTACTAATTGATGATTTGACATAATTTTAAAGATTTGAAATCTTTATAATTTGTATAATGGGTGGGGTTCATAATTTTAAAATGATAATATTATAACATATATTAGTACATTAATTAATATATCAACTAATGTGTGTAGCACCACTGGAAAAAATATTATTGACTTAAAGAAATTCTCAATTTTGTCATTTTTTGTGGGAAGAATCTTCACTTTGGAAAGTTGTAGATGGAAACTTTTTTAATCATAGTAGTTTAGAATTAAAATATATATATATATATATTTAATTAGCATTTCTCCAATCATGTTAGAGTTATGTTTTCTTCTATGAAAAATATTGTTTTTTATTTTGACTATAACTAAGCTTTTTATTCATCATCATCATCATCATCATCATCTTCTTCTTCTTCTTTTATTTTTTTATTTTTATATATAAAATCACGTGTATAATATTGGTTTTTGCTAATTAAGAAAAATAAAAACACATAATTATATTAAAAAAATAAAGAAAAAATGTTAACATGAAATATCCAAATCATGTTAGAAAATATAATAAATACGCTATAGAAAACAAATTTATATGTTTAGAGACTTCCATTATAAATTAACTTATTTTATTTATAAAAAATATTATTAATTTTTTAGGTATTGAATTGATAAATTTACAACTATTTAACTCATATTTGTAGCTCCTCTTCCATAATGTGGGCATTATTCCCTTATTCATGTGAATTAGAAAATTTGAAGAATTACTTACCACTTAAAATATCTATATTCAATTATTTTGTAACTAATAGTAGCTAATTGTGAAGAATTACTTACCACTTAATTTTTAAAATTAATTTATATTCAATCAAATAAAACATGTCTAAATATTCTTAATTTTAATTTTTATTATGAAAATTAATTTTTAATTTTTTATATTTTAAATACCTTAAGTTAGAAAATAATTAAATATAGGAAAACCCTATGGATCCCAAATAATCTACCGAATTTTCTATCAAACCTCTCACATGGGTGTGAGACCCACACAAATTCACATGTGTGTGGATCCCAAATCCACATGTGGTAGAAAATTTGATAGATTACTTGTGATTAAATTCAAAAACTTATGCCCTAATTATTTTTGTTTTTAATTTGGCCTTTTATTTTATAAACTTCCATGTATAGCACGGGTATTATACTAGTTAATATACTTTCCATTTGAAATTTATTAATTATGGAATATTTAGAGTTTTTCTATTTATTAAATAAGAGTTGGCCAATAGAATTTTTGCAATTGTTTAAAATAAAATAAAAATTAAGAAATTTAGTTTCAGGTTTTGGAGCTCGCACGATGCTCCTGGCTAGAAATCTCATTTTCTTTAATATATGGTATAGATAATTTTTTATTAAGAAATCGACAAATCCTAATTAGGATCGTTGAGACACAAATAACAAATCAGAAAGAAAAAAAATCAAGTTAATCACACAAATATAATAACACAAGGATTGATGTAGTTCAATTTAGAATAAATTTACATCTATGATTACTGTAATTTCACAATAATCTAAAAATGATTACAACTTTCTTACACAATACAAGAAGTACCCCTCATCTATATAAGCATAAAAATTAAAATAATGCGAAAAGACCCCATGCCCCATTAAATCGAGAGCCCAATAACCAATACTTATCAGGCAGTAATTCTGGAATATAGACACGTGGTATTCCATAGTATTATGATTAGTAAACAAGATTGATAGTTAGAGTATTGTGTTGAGTAATTAGAAAATATGAAAAGACATATTAAATGATAATTGGTTAAAGAGTACAAACACGTACTACTTCGAGAATATTTAATAATTTTCCGGTGCACAACACCTTTCTCAATGTTCACTCTTTTTTAAGGCCCCATTCCCTCTCACTCTCTCTTTACTAGTCCTCACATCACACTGACCAAAATGGGTAGAGCAACCAAGTGGTTGAAGACCCTGTTTGGGATAAAGAAAGACAAAGAACAAAAGGAGAACTCAAATTTCGGTGACCGGAATGACAAGAACCGCTGGAGTGTTGGCCACTCTGGGAAAGACTCCAGTGGTTCGGGTCAGAATTCGGAAACCATACCACCAAACATCATGGCAGCCGAAAAACTGCAGAGAAAGCATGCAATGGAGGTTGCTGCCGCCACCTCCGCCGCAGCAGATGCAGCCGTCGCTGCCGCCAAGGCGGTGGCAGCTGCTGTTAGGCTCACTAGTAGCCACGGCAGAGCAACCATGTTTGGAGGTGGTGGCCGTGAAAGATGGGCTGCCGTCAAGATTCAGTCTGTTTTTCGTGGATATTTGGTAAACTTTTCATGTTCTTCTAGTGCTTTGTTTTGTGTTTTCAGAAAATGTTTTAGGGTAAATTACAGCGAAAGTTTCATTTTAATTATCTTAATTTTTATTTGAATAAGTTGAATCTTATTGTAATATGATCCCTTGTTAGTTAAGACTTTTTAATGGAAAAAAGTACGAGAGTGGAATTCAAAAAAAATTATACATAGCCTATTTTGGCAATTGGATTAAAAGCCAAAAGGTTGATTTTTTGATTTTTTTTTTTACTCACATCAACTCTTTATTTTTTTACATGTTTTTCAATAAAATTCAAAAAATTAACTTTTAACTTACTTCTCAAAATAGGCCTGTGCATATTTTTTCTTGGATTCCATTTTGGTTCCTTAATTTTTTACATGGACTTTTCCTTGCAAATGGTTATCTGCATATAGGATTGCAGACAAATTAAGCGAGTTTGACTTGTTTAAAACTCATTTGAATTCGATTAGTTTACTAAATGAACACGAGCTCGAGCTCAATTCTTAATAATTAAACCGAGCTTAAGTAGACCTAAACGTAAATTGATAAGACTTGTGAATATAAAGAAATGTATTATTATTTGTTTTTAAAAATATATCAAGTCAAGTTTTATTAATTTATTTTATTATTCTATTTGTGTTTGGTATTTGCTCAAATTTACATGTTTAATTGATAAATATTAATATAAACATAATTTTTTTTTTTAATCTTAATAAACAATTTAATTTAAGTTTAATTTTGTATTTTAAACTCAAGCTCATTTATATAATTGAATTGACTCAAGCCAAACTCAAAATGTTCAAATACAGCACTCCAGCTCGATTATTTAAATTCGATTCGATCTCAGGCTTGACTAATTCTTAATGAGAAATGTTAGGGATCATGAAAAAAATTTCATGAAAATGATAATGAAAGATTTATGACCTTTAGATTACTTTCATTAGTGTGTGGTGCTTTATTCGAAATGCAATCCAAATGTTACAAATCTTTTATGATCATTTTCATGAAAGACTTTTCATGATACCTAACATTGTTGATTCTTAATAAATGAGTTTAAACACTCAAAAATTTAATTCGATTCTTCTCATTTATTAGCTTACATGACAGATGGATAATATTACAATAAAATTAAAAGTATGAGATTGAATAAACTATAGTGACTAATGTTATTATTTGTCTAAACTACAGATGGATAGTATTGTATTGTATTTATTTTTAAAGTTTAAACAGGCGAGAAGAGCACTAAAGGCACTAAAAGGGTTAGTGAAGATACAAGCACATGTTAGAGGCTATTTGGTGCGTAAACAAGCCACTGCAATGTTTCGTAGTATGCAAGCTCTAATAAGAGCACAGGCCGCAGTTCGTGCCCAAAAATCTCTTGGCTTCATCAACACTGGCGACAATTTTCATCCTCAATTTCGAACCCCTAAATCTGTTGTAAGACTCAAAAATCTTGTAATACAAAAATTTAATGCATAATTGATCTGACACATAAAACAAATTAATGGATAGAATTTTACAAGATTGGTCGGTGAAACTCATTTTTGAAAAATCTTATCCACTAATTTATTTTATGTGTCTCAAACTGACTCATCACAAATGTTTTGATCACGAATGCCTCGTTTGCTAACACTTCCATTTCTTGTTTTTTTTTTTTTTTTTATATATTTTTAAAGATGTTAATTGAATTTTTTTTATTTGGAAACGAAAAAGTTGTTTTTATTTATTTTTAAAATAAGTTTTTACTTGTTCTTCCTCTATCACCACTGACCTCTAGCAACTCCAATTGACATTTGACGACCTCCGACCACCTTTCAACTGACTATGAGCGAGCTCCAAGCCACCTTGCATGTGACCAACTCTCAATCACCGCTCGTGGCCCTGGCCACCAACTTGAACAATCACCTCCAACCATTCCCATTGTCAGCTATCACATTCGTTCACTCTCTGTTGATGACCACTATATTTGCAACTCACCAAATATATTTATTTTTGTATACTTGACCATTTTTTGTTTTGCTTTTTATAAATTAAAAGAGTTTTTGTTAACAATTACCAATGCATTTCCACTATTATAGAAAGTCAAGAAAATAATAAGTGTATTGAACTAAACAATTTTTTTTCCTAGTGGTACCAAAATCCCCTTTCCTTTTCTTATTTTGCATTTCCGTCAATTTTATTTTTATATGATAATGTTATACAAATAAAATAATATTTAAAGGAAAATTCTATTATTCCAGAATTCTTGTACAACA
Source organism: Camellia granthamiana (assembly GCA_036172215.1). Classification (NCBI taxonomy): domain Eukaryota; kingdom Viridiplantae; phylum Streptophyta; class Magnoliopsida; order Ericales; family Theaceae; genus Camellia; species Camellia granthamiana. The sequence goes on along the minus strand of CM069904.1, from coordinate 136,145,938 downwards.
GTGGCACTTTTATAAATAAAATACATCTTGATAAATTTTAAATTTTGAAATGATAAGTTCACAATTCAAAATATCATTATATATACATATATTATATATACATATATGATAGCATATTACCTGTGCTATGCACGGGTTAAACAAACAATTAAAAATTAATTTTAAAATTAAATAATTATATAAAATTTATTAAAAATGTATAGAAAATAGTTTAGAATGAATTAAATTTTAACCATTTCATTAGAATATATATATATATATATGTATTGAAGTTGTTATATCATTAATTGTGTATTTTAAGTTCTCAATAAGAAATAGATGTCATAATTTAATTGGTAAAAATGAAAAAAATAAAATAAATTACAAAAATTGTATTTCTGATAAAATAAAAATACTTATCAGCCTGTAAGTTTTTCAGATTTATTGTATTCTATGTTAAAGTTTGTCCAATTATATATTGCTACAATTTTCATTCATATTTTCTATTTAAATATTTTTAAATTACAAATAAATAAATTTTATTTGGACTCTTTTTTTAAATCTCAAATTATTAAATCAAAAAAAAAAAAAACAATTAGATAAGTTGGTAGTTTTATACCATGTATATTTTATGTCAGGCATGTTTAATTTTTAAAAATAAAAAATAGAAGCCTTAGATAAATATACAGTTAAAAACACATGCATTTTTAAACACAACACATGTATTTTTTGATGTGGCATAAAAATTTGCTTACATGTGTCATGCGGATTTTTTTTTATTTAATAAATGTGCTATAAATATTTTGAGGCCTAAAAAATTTAATTTTTTAGACACCACATGTATTCTTCAGTTTTCAAAAAAAAAAATATATAAAATTTTGAAGTAATATTTTTCAATGGGTTAATTACACTAATAGTTCTTATAGTTTGGGATTTGTGTCACTTTGGTCCCTGACTTTTCAATTGTGACACATTTGACCCTGAATTTTGAATCTTGTTCCAAATAAGGACAATTGAAATTATTATTAGATTTTTTAAGGGTAAAATAATCAATTTGATAAAATATAAACCAATTTGACAAAAAGAAATGTCAAAAAAATATTTTTAATTTTTTTAAAATTATTTTTATCCACCAATGATAAAATTATGTAAAATTAATAAAAATTACATGATTAATTTTTTAAAATTAATTTTACATGATCATCATCCAAACATATAATAAAAATTACTTTGGTAAAAAAAAAAATAAATGTCTAAAAGATTTATCAATTTTACATAATTTTATTTCTAGTAGGTAGAAATAATTTTTAAAAATTCAAAAATATTTGTTTGACATTTAGTTTTGTCAAATTAGTTTATATTTTATCAAATTGACAATTTTATCCTTGAAAAATCTAATTATATATTCAATTGTCCTTATTTGGAACAATATTCAAAATTCAGGGTTAAATGTGCCACAATTGAAAAGTCAGGGACCAAAGTGACATAAGCCCCGAACTATAGGGACTATGTGTAATTTGCCCTTTTTCAAATTATATAAGACTAAGATTATATTTGAAATTTCCTTTCAAAGATTTTAAAATTTCAAATTAGATATGAGTTAGATATGATTTTTTTTTTTATTACTTTCTATATTAAGATTTTTAAATTCTAAAATCATAGATATGATTAGATGGACTAATATTTTCATGCCATTTGTATTTCTTTAAGGTTCACAAGTTTTTAAAAAATTAAGAAATTTAAATAAATGTTTTAGAACTAATAAAAAATTGATTTTGCTTAATATATAATATAGATATAGATAGATTAGTCAATCCTACATAGAGTAGGTTTTTATTTGATAAAATGATTTTAAAAAAAAAATCAAATCAAATCAAATGAACTCAATGAATATGAGGCATGGTGTCTCTAATTATGCCAAGATTTTAACAATTCTTATCTCCTGCGCCACAAATTTTTTTTAATGAAATTTATGATTTTGAGTAATATTTTTGTATGAGTGAATTTCTGATCACACTACCACCTCAGTATTCAGCTGGAAAGCACTGGTAGAACAGATGACACCTAGCTGACCTGCAACAGAAAGAGAAGATTCCGACAGTGGTTCGTCCACCCAGGGGCACTTCGACGATCAAGTCAGTATATCTCTCAAAGATAATCAATAGTGCTAAACTCACTGTTCAGAATATAAATTGCGTACCTTAGACCCATGGGGGTGCCTCTCTTTTATAGTTAACTCAATCTTAGTCCCACTAGAAGCCTTGCTTCAATGGATTTTAGCTCAGTGCTTATCCTGAACTCTTCAATAGATAAAGATAAACTCCCTAAGAGTTTTATCCTTATCCAGGTTGAGTTCCTTCCTCATTCTAGGACTCTTGTCCCCTATCCACTTATCCAAGATTCTAATATCTTCGGAGATAATTTCGGCCTGGCCGAGATAACCTCGGCGTTACGACCAGGACACGTGGCACCTCGGCTGACACGTCGGCATCACCTCGGCCACGTGTTGGTACTCAGAAAATATATCCCCACAACTGCCCCCTAGGTTCAATTATCTCGGCATTCTGAGGTGATGGGACCTATATCAGTACTTCCTTCCAGTATGTCAGCTCAAAATTTCTCAGTCGAGATCGTCATTCAGGCCGACATGTCTTTTACAGAACAAGAATTTCCAATTGCTCTTTCATGCGTATGAGCCGTCGTGCACAACAACTCAACCGTTTCAGCCACACGTCTTTCTCTTACTGGATCGTACCGGATACGCGCCTGTAAGTCGTCTCACGCCTGCAGGCGCCGTCTGACAATTCCGTCGATTTAGGCACATTGATTGCCTTTCTGCCGCCGTTTCAAGTTTTTAACAAAATTTCTTTTCCTCTTTCGTTCTTTCACTTTACATCGTCTTTGTAGCTCTCTCTCTCTCTCTCTAGCTTTTCCTTCCAAATCTTCCATTGTTCAAGCTTTTCCAGCTCTGCAACTCACTCCGTTCACCACTTCTGGCGTGATTTTCACCGATTTCCCGCTTTTGCAACCGTCGTCGGACTTCGGCAATCCCCATACCGGCCTCTATTTTTCTGGTATGCCACTGTTCCTCCTGGTTTTATTTCTTGTTGCTATTGCTGTTTTGCTCAAGTATTCAATTTATGAATCGTGTATCTGAGTATGTTTATTTCATGATTTTGCTTTTGCCAATGTCTTGAATACACACACTGCTCACAACCCTCTTGTACTTTTGCCACTGTTCTTGGCCTTACACCCCTGCACTCACTCTAGCACAGTGGTCTTGATAGTTCATCGTTGTTCTTGATTCTGAAACACATTCTTGCTTTTCTGTTTTCTGTGACTTTGCCAGATTCGTGCCTTCAATCTCCGTTTCCACAGATCTAGGTTTGGGATTTGTTTGTAGAACCCACAAATCTTTAGGAAAAACTGAAACGATCCCCACAAATTCTTACCGCAGCTTACTTTTAGGTTTTCGCCGAGGTCCTTAAAACCCTCAAAAACCTTCCTTCTGAAACCCAACTGCAACAGTCTAGGCCGACATCATGGGTATGTGGAACTATAGGGTAGACACCCCGACCAAACTAGAGTATTTTAGGTGAGAGTTTTCTATTCCTGCCGACGTCCACCTTAGGTTGGCAGGGGAGGAAGACTCTATTATGCCCAATGTAAATCTTATGTCTTTCCCAATGGTGGCTTTTGTCGAATGTGGACTTAGGTTTCCACTTGATCCCCTTTTCCGACAAGTCCTTCACTACTATAAATTGAACCCAATGCAACTTGTCATCAACTCTTACCGAGTTATCAATGGCATAATTGGCTTAGCCAAGAACGAAAACGCTAGGATTACCCTTGCCGATATTCAATATTGTTATACCATGTGTCGCCTGAAATCAGAAAAAGGCCATATCTACTACCTCAAGCCGAGGTCAACTGAGTACAAGCTTATTGCCGACCTCCCAGACTCGAACAAGGGTGCTGGGGACGATTACTTCATCGTTTCGGGCAACTGGGAGTTTCAGCCCGATAATGACCTCCACCTTTATCCCCTAAGCCGAACAGTTTTCGGGGAAGGAGCTGGTAAGGGCCAAGTGTCACTTTTTCTTGCTCTCTCTCTTCATGTTTTTGATACTTTTGTTCTGACGTCTGTGCTCTTCTTTTTGCAGTTCTTCCTCAGCCATCAAAGGGCTTCCGTCAGTCTTTCTTCCCCAGCAAAGACTTGAAGAGGCTACTGGATTTGCCTATCCACAAACGAAAGGCCCCTCTTCTACTCAATTTCATTCCTACCTACAAGTCTGCTCTTCCCGACGTCCCAAAGAAGAAGAAAAGCCTCTCTCCGCTGTCTGCCACAACTCCATCAACAGCTTCCACATCTCGGCCAGATCAAGGATCGACCTCTGATCCAGCGGAGCAGCCGTCAACCTCAGCTCCATACCTGATCCCACCATCTCAACGACAACGTCGGCGAAGAACTGTTTTTGCTGCTGAGATGGGCCGTCAGAAGGTAGTTGATAAAGATCTTTTGGCTAATATTCCTGACTCAGTTGATGCTCAACCAGCACCAACCCAGCCAAAGCCAAAACAAAAAAGGATAAAGAAGACGCAGCCGAAGGCAACGGTGACTCAGGTTGATACCGAGCACACCTTGCCGATCTCTAAATTGGCCGAGAGCGACAAGACCCATTCTGCTACAGAGAAGAGACCAACCGAGGCCCAACCATCCGAATCCACAAGATCACAGAGGCCGAGGTCGTCTTCTGCAACAGCTTCGGGTTCTATGAAGTTCGACTCCCTTTGGGTCCCCAAAATTACACTGGAGGATAGGCCAGTCCGAGCTGGCGACAGTGCCGATGACATTAACGTCGGCGTCGCTCTTAGTACCGCTTTGCTTCTTCCCGGAGATCTCGACCGGAACGCCGATATGAGCGAGTATGAAAACGTTGCTCTGATGCTCCAGCACTCTGTTCAAGTAAGTCTCTCTATTCGGTACTTGGGTTCTTTCTTTACTTTTTCATACTTGGAGAATTTTACTAACTTCTGTTTTGTTCATTTTCAGGCCATCCAGCATGCTCATTCCTTCTCAATGCAAGTCTTTGAGAATCGGAAGGAGCTGGCTGACAAGAAGAGGGAGGTCTCTGGTCTGAAGAAGACTAATAAAAACTTGCAATCAAGAATGAAGACCTTGGAGGATCAAGCCGAGACAGCTATCAAAGCTAAGGATGACGCCAAGGAGAAGGCGAATTCTGCAGAGGCCATCAAGAAGGTTCTCGAGGCCGAAAATAAAGAGGCCGAGGAAAAGATGGCCCAGGCCCCGAAAGAACTTGAAGATGCCCTGGCCACAAAAGACGCCGAGATCAAGGAAGCTGATCAGAAGGGGTACAACGAGGGGGTGGCCGATGTCACGGCGGACTATGAAAAGCAGGTCAAGCAGGCATGTAACAAGGGTTTCACCCTTGGTTGGATGAGTTTAGTTAAAAAGCTCGAAATCCCCGATGACTCCCCCTTTAGGAACACTAACGTCCTTCCTCTGCCATTCCCTCCAACTCCAAGCCAATCCGACGACGATTCTGAGTCTGAAAAAGAGGCTCTGGTGAGGAAGTCGAAGGAAGCTGCTGGGGCCAAGTCCCCTACTCCAATTGAGCAAGTCCTGGACTTGACTCAAGACGAGGAAGGTGAGGAGGTTCCCAAGGACACTATACCTGAGAAGGCATCTTCGGACGTGCCTCTGGTCGACAAGAGCCTCGATCAAACCATTCAAGAAATAGATGCCGAGCTCGCGGCTGAGAAGGCTGCCGAGATGTCTTCCCAACAGTCTTATGAACTTCAAACCCAACTTGCTAGTGGTGCTGAAGAGTCTTAGTTTCGATGTTTTTTCTTTTGCATGTTTTTTCTTTTGCTTCTGTACTTTGCATTTTGGTTTTCCTTTGAAACAATGTAAGCTCTTCGCATGGCCGACGTGCCTTTTTTTGTAATCTCTGAACAATTACTCTTTTGGTAGGCCGAAGTGCCCTCTTTTGTACATAAATGCAACTTCTTTTGAATGCTTGTATCTTTATCATCCCTTTATTGTTTTTGTATGACTTTCATACTTGGAATAATTTTGTGTCTTCAATATACACCCTAGTCATGTGCCGCCTTCTCGGGGTGACATACCTCGGTTATACAAGCCAATGGTTTACCTCGGCAAGTACATAAATACCTTTCTTGGTACAATCTTGGTCTTCAACTTGTAAATTTTTCACAAATTTTCAACAAGTGTTCAATATAAACTTAGTTCAACTTCAACTTGTAAACTCAAGTTTCAACAAGTGTTAAACATAATCTCGGTTTAACTTCAACTTGTAAATTTTTCACAAATTTCAACAAGTGTTAAACATTATCTCGGCTAACTTCAACTTGTAAATTTTTCACAAATTTCAACAAGTGTTAAACATAATCTCGGTTTAACTTCAACTTATAAATTTTTCACAAATTTCAACAAGTGTTAAACATTATCTCAGCTAACTTCAACTTGTAAATTTTTCACAAATTTCAACAAGTGTTAGACATTATCTCGACTAACTTCAACTTGTAAATTTTTCACAAATTTCAACAAGTGTTAGACATTAATTTTTCACAAATTTCAACAAGTGTTAGACGTAACCATAGTTTAACTTCAACTTGTAAATTTTTCACAAAGTTCAACAAGTGTTAAACATTATCTCGGCTAACTTCAACTTGTAAATTTTTCACAAATTTTCAACAAGTGTTAAAACCATTTTCCAACTCTCTGCCCTCCAATGTGAACTTAAGTTCCACTTGGGTTCTCATTATACAAGTATTCTAGAAATATCATCGACTATCTTATCCGTCGCAAAAAAAATCAAGTTTTATTTATTACTTCAGCTAATAACAAAGAACAAGAAATTTAATGATAAAAAACTTGAGATTGCAAGTATTCTAGGGCCTTGGCAACTCTTTGCCCTCATCTTCGGCTAAGCCCGAGCCAAGAAGAAAGAAACGTTCTTTATCCCCCTCCTGGACAGAGATTTTCTTCAGTGCTTCTTCCCTCTTCTCGGCTGGCTCCTTGCCGACGTCCTCTAGGACTTCCACGTTCTCGTTTTTCGATCTCTGCCTTTTCTGGTTCTCGTATGCTGCAGGTGGATTTCATTGCTGCCATGGAGCAATTCTTTGCCTGCAGCTGATCTCCTCTGACCTCATCTATCCCATGTTCTGTTGGGAACCGCAATAGTTGATGCAATGTTGAAGGAACAGCCCCCATTGCATGCAACCATGGCCTTCCCAAGATAATATTGTAAGGGGAGGGTGTGTCGATTACGCTGAACTCTGTCTTTATCTTCCTCGTGCCAGCCTGCACATCTAGGCTTACTGTCCCCAGTGGCCATGTCGGTGTTCCATTGAACCTGACCATTGGGCCATTAGATTGTTCCATATCGTCTAGGTGAAGGTCAAGCTCCTTGTAACATCTCACATACATGATGTCACAAGAGCTGCCTTGGTCAATGAGGATGCGCTTCACTTGGCACTCCCCAACCTGAAAGGATACTACCAAGGCATCGTTGTGCGGATGTTGGACTATCTCCAGGTCGGCTTCAGTAAAGGACACTACTGGTCCCTGGTACTCCTCGGCCCGTGGTCTTTTCTTCCTTACTTGGTACACATGCTGTAAGTGCCTCACCTTCTAGGTCTCTCCCCGTATTTCGTTTTCGCTCACCTTTGAGTGAATTACATTAATTATCCGAGGTTCTCCTGCCTGCAGCTGCTGTGCTGGAGGAGGTGGAGCTGCCGGTGCTTGAGGTAGTCTTGCCTATTCTTCCCTTGTCCTGGCCTCATCTACGAGGTCCCTCAAATGGCCTTGCCTTACCAAGTCTTCTAGGTGTGCCTTCAGGGCTCTGCAACCCTAGGTCATATGCCTATCTTCGTTATGGTAAGCACAATGCTTACCAAGGCTTCGTCCCATAAATTCTTCTGGCACCCTAGCTGGTGCTCTGAAATAGGGCTGGGATCGGATTTTGTCCAGTACTTTGTGAATTGGGATTCGGAACACTGTTGTGACTGCCTGCGCAGCCCTCAGTCCTACCTCTTGCTTATTGGATCCATTGTTACCTCGGCCTCGCTTCGGCGAGCCGTTCCCTTTCTCTTGCTTTGTCTCCTTGGCTCCTGACGTGTCTTCCTCGGCTTTGGCATACTTCTCAATTCTGGCCATGAGCTCCTCCATGCTTTTTGGCAATGTCTTTGCCAGTGATTTTCGGAGTAGGCAGTTATCTTTCAGGTCGTTTTTAAATGACACGACGGCCACTTCTTGGTTGCATTCTGGTATTCGGTTGAACACCTCGTAATATCTCTTGGCGTAGGCCCTCAAGCTTTTGTCCTCGCCAATCTTCAAAGCCATTAGGGCGTCTACCCTCAAGGGCTGTAGTTTGTTTGTCATGAACCTAGCCACAAACATCTGGGCCAGGCCTTCCCAAGTCTTCACACTTCCCTTCGGCAGTTTGTGAAACCAATCTAATGCGATCTCCCCGAATGATGAGGGGAATACTTTGCAGAGCAACGGCTCGTTTCCAGTGTACAATCCGACGTTAAAGTTGGGGTCTGACTTCCCATCATATATCTGGAACCTTGGCATACTGAATCTCTTCGGGGCCTCTACTTTGTCTAACTCTACCGAGAACGGTGTTCTCGGTTTAATAGGGGAAGTTACCTCGGCATGATCTTGTTTCCTCTTGAGGTAATCTCTCAAGTCCTCTTTGGTCCAGCCAGGAGCTCGGCTATCTTCAGACTTCAGTCTTTTCGGCGCACTGCTCTTAGCTTTGTTGTGAGCCTTTTCGACATTTCTCCATGAGTTGTGTCGAAGCACAGCTCCTGCCTTTGAACATGCCGATGTTCTCTGGGGTTTGCTTCCTTGGCGCAATGCGTCCTTCGGGATTCTTCCCTTCTCGACTCTCCTCGCCCGACCTCCCTTGAAGGCTGGTGAGAGTGTTTTTTGCTTCTGGTGTGCTGCGGGGCTACTGGGATTGTTTTCTACCCTCCTTTCTAAGCATTGGCCGCTGGAATCGGCATGTCCTGTAGCAGGAATGGTGGTTGCATGACGTTGTTTTGCATCATGAAATTAACAACCGATTGCAGGTCGGCCAATTTGTTCGCCATCTCTTTCACCTCTTCATCCTTCCGCAGGCATTTATCCTTCCATACTCGGAGGTTATCCTCGTTGTAATATCTGCTTCGACCCGATTTCTTTGGTATGTCGTCCTCCTGGCCGACGTCTTTCTTGCCATGATTTTGACCCTGAGTCTCCTCGTTGTAACCATCTTCCTCCATGCTAAGGTCAACGTGTTTACCGTTCCCAGCAGGGATTTCGTCCCTAACCTTTTCCTTCTGTCCGTCGCTGGCCATCTATTCTTCTTTCTTTCCCACAGACGGCGCCAAATTGTGTGAGTGAATTTCTAATCACACTGCCACCTCGGTATTCAGCTGGAGAGCACTGGTAGAATAGATGACACCTAGCTGACTTGCAACAGAAAGAGAAGATTCCGGCAGTGGTTTGTCCACCCGGGGGCACTCCGACGATCAAGTCAGTATATCTCTCAAAGATAATCAATAGTCCTAAACTCACTGTTCAGAATATAAATTGCGTACCTTAGACCCATGGGGGTGCCTCTCTTTTATAGTTAACTCAATCTTAGTCCCACTAGAAGCCTTGTTTCAATGGACTTTAGCTCAGTGCTTATCCTGGACTCTTCAATAGATAAAGATAAACTCCCTAAGAGCTTTATCCTTATCTAGGTTGAGTTCCTTTCTCATTCTAGGACTCTTGTCCCCTATCCACTTATCCCGGACTCCGATATCTTCGGAGATAACCTCGGCGTTACGACCAGGACACGTGGCACCTCGGCTGACACGTCGGCATCACCTCGGCCACGTGTTGGTACTCAGAAAATATATCCCCACAATTTTTTATATATATTTTTCGAATGATAAAATTTGGAGAGATGATTACCTTAAAATCAAGATAGTATTTCAAGAACAAATTTTGTAAAATAGTAATGTATGGAAGATCAATCAACCAACCAATGTAAATTGTACAACGATTTAAAAGCAAATGTGTAAATATAGGTTATGATACATTATATCTAATCAACATCAAACATATACATAAATACAAAATGTATACATTTACACATATGCAAATATGTTTAACATTACATACATATACTATTATTTAGAAATACATTATACATACATATGCTTAACATTACATGTAAATACTCAAGCCAAAAGGTTCAAAAAGATAATACGAAAGGAAGAGATATTCAAACATTAATTAAAATGGAAATATACCAATTTCTAATAATAAAAATAGACAAATAAATGATTAAGTATAAAACTAACATCTTCTAAAATACATGTTGCATTAGATTGTTCGATTGTGTAGTGTTTTGCTTTTTTCTAAAATCCTTCTAATATTGAATTGCTATATATTGTTTAGAGTTTTTAAAATTCTTTGTTTTCTATCTTTACTTTATATTTTTGATTTTGGAAGGTTGAGAGGGAGGCAAATATATAGGATATGTTAATGATTTTCCATATTAATGGGGTATTTGAATTTTGAAATTCAAATTTAAAGGATAATTAGATTTTTTTATTTTTTATTTTTTTTTTAGTTGGGTTAAACAATAGAAAGTTTTTTAATTGTTTAAAAAAAAATTTAAAAAAAAGGAAAATTTGAATGAAAATTTGAAACTTCTACAAAAATTCTCATTTTTCTTAATATATATATAGATATCAATACTTACGTTTAAATATAAAAAGGCTCCTTTTGAATTTTGTCTTAGGCCCTAAAAAAGGTTTGGCCACTTCTGAATACACAAGTTTGAATAAGCAATTTGTGTAAAATTTTAATATATTTAATGAAATTCAATTATAGTACCTCATTGGTTTCTTTGTCATGGGCAAAGTTTTGCTTATGTCAAATGGAGGATACCATTAAAAAGAAGGTTGTGATGACCATTAGCTATAGCTGCTACTGCTTACTTTTCTAATTGGTTATTTCCCTTCTTGGAAATATAATGTGAAGCCTAGCACATGGGTGGAAACTGAAAAGGTCAAGAAAAATAAATAAAATGTAATATTACCTTTTTTATTAGAGAAAAAATAATATACGGAAATGTTTGAGAGCTCGACAGATTTGGCTCGAAAATTGGCTCGAGGAGAAGAGGAGGAGAGAAGGAGAAGAGGAGAAGAGGAGAAGAGAGGAGAAGAGGAGCTCCCCGGCGTCGCAGCTCCCCACCCCGGCGTCGTCGTAGCTCCCTGCCCCGGCCTCCGCCTCTGCTTCCTCCTCCGTCGCAGTCCCGGCGTAGCTGCTCGTCGCCTCGTCGCCTCGTTCGTCGCTGCTCCTCGCCGATCGTCGCACCACCGCCACCGCCACCGCCACCGCCTCGCCCCGCCTCCTCCTCCAGCAGATTTATGGCCCCCCTCCCCTCCCTCCTCCTCCCACTCCTCCTCCTCTTCCCTCCTCCTCCTCCTCCTCCTCCTCCCTTCTCTTCTTCTCCCTTCTTCTTCTTCTTCTTCTTCATTCGTTCTGAAACTGAAACAAAAACCAGAAAAAAACAAAAAAAAACAAAATCGACACCAAAACGACGTCATTTTGGTGTCGAGCCACAGTCTCGAGCTACGTAGCGGGGTCGAATAATATATTAGTGGACGTTGTTAATATTATTTAATGCATATATTTATTACCTTTTTTATTTTATATATATATATATTAGTGGACGTTGTTAATATTATTTAATGCATTGTTAACAAAAAAAAAAAAAAAAAAAAAAAAAAAAAAAAAAAAAAAAAATTTAAAAAATAGTAAACCTGGCAACACAATGACACCTAATTGAATTTGTTGGGAATTGATTACAAATGTTAGTTGTTTTTATCGATTTATGTAGCAAAGGTTTGATGATACGAGAAGTGAGTACAATATTGCAACAATTCATAGTAGAAGGCATCCAGCTTTTTTTGAGACTCGAACTAATGCAATTCATAAAACTCCAAAGATTGTGGAAGTTGACAAAGGTAGGTCCAAATCAAGATCCCAGAGATTCACCACCTCGGTGTCCGATTTCGGCAACGACCCACGTCGAGTTCTGACCCATTTATCAATACCCGAATGCCGGAGTTTTCATTGTGCTGCCGATTGGGGGTTTGCCACTACCCAAAATACCCCTAGGGTTTTCAATTGGAGTGGACCGCCCACACCGGCCAATGACATTTTCAGGTCTACAAGTGCCCCAAAGCAAAGGCCCGAGCTATGTCCAAAGAAGAAACTCTCACTGAATCAAATGATGGAGGCAAGGAAGAATAGGCTAAGTGAGGCTAGAATTCAAAGGTCAAGTTCAGAAATTCAAGAAATGATTAATTTCAAGAAAGCCGTGATTGGTAAGCTTGATAGATCTTCAGAGTTTATTAGGGAGAAAGCACAAGATCATTACATGAAGAGGAGGTGGTGACTAGTGAGAATGAGAAGGAAGGCATTGAAGAATAAGAAGATAGGTATGGCTTTAAATAATTGTATTCAAATATGTATTGATATTAATGATACAGTCATATATTGACTGATATCAATATAAAAATACATAGGTGAATATTGATTTCAAAAAAATCTAAAATCTTAATACATATCAATCAATATTTAAATTCTAGTTATATATATGATGCAACAATACTGCTAACATATAAGGGTTAGCCTGATGGTTAGGTTTGGGATTTGGAGGTGTGTTCCCTCTAAAATATCAAGTTTAAAATTTCCTAAATGTAATAAATAAAATAAAAAAAACACCCGAACATATATTGAATTTTATCCGAGTGTAGTGATCTTCTCCACGTCATGTGGTATGGAACATGTTATGTAGCATGAAATTGTATCCTTTAGAATGATTGTGGTCCATAAATATAGCATTTTGAGCACTATTTCTGGATTTTTAGTATTGTTGATAGCAATTCTAATTATATTTACCAATCAATTAATTGTTTTTTATGTTTTTTTTAAAATTCATATATGATGTTATAATAAAATTTAAGAAGTACAATTCCAATAAAAATATCAAATACAATACATAATTAATAATTAAAAAAAATTCAAAGTGGAATAAAAAAACTCAACAAATATACGAAGAATAAAACTTGCTAACAGATGAATTAAATATAACAGCTCCGATTTGTAACTTGAATTCGGAGGCTCGAATTTGGCTCAAATTCGGAGCAGAGGAAAAAGAGAAGAAGAAGAAGGAGGGAGGAGGAGGAGGAGGAGGAGGAGGAAGGAGGGAGGAGGAGGAGGAGAACTGAAGGGGAGGGGGCCATAAAAATGGGGCTGGAGGAGGAGTCCGAGCCTGAGGCGGGGCTGCGACGATCGGAGCTGCTGCGACGATCGGCGGCGTGCTGCGACGATCGGCGGCGGCAGGGCCCTCTCTCCTCTCCTCTCTCTCGCCTGTGTTGCATGGTTCAACGAAGAAGAAGAAGAAGAAAAGAAAGAAAGAAAAGGAAGAGAAAGAAAAAGAAAAAAAAAAAAAAAAAATCGAAACCCAAAACGACGTCGTTTTGGGTTTCGAGCTGAATTCGGGCCACGAAATTCGAGCTACCAGGAATTTTTCTAAATATAAAGATAGTGATTGCCAAGGTCTAGCTTTTTCAATTATACCTATACTGTTAATAAACACAAAAGAATATTCAGCTTGCTTGTTTTTTATTTTTCAAAAACACTGTTAAGAAAATTCTACTTTCTTATTTTTTGTATTTTTTTATTTTTACTGAATTTTTTTTAATATTTTAAGCAATTTTTTTAATTTTTACACACACGTAACATAAATACACACAAAAAGTATAATTTTTGTGAAAAAAAATATTTTAAAAATTCACTAAATATCAAAAATATATATATATAAAAAAAAATACGAGAATTCAGTATGCTTTTCATATTTTTATGTATTTATTAATTTTTTAAAATATTTTTCCACAAATTTTTTACTTTTTAGATACATCTAAATAAGGTGCATCTCAAAAAAAAAAAAAAAAAGTACTAAAAATTTTTAAAATATTCACTTAAACAAAAAAACACAAAAAATAAAAAACTCAATTTTTAAAAAACTTAATCCAAAAAACTCAAACCAAACACACACATTATTATTATAGCTGATATCTACAATCATTAAATATTTTTCTTTCAACTAACAGTCATATTAGAAATACAAAATATACATATATATATATTAAATTTTTTACCAATTTTTTACATGGGTATGAGACATGTACAAATTCAAGATTTTGTGATTGAGACACGAGACAAATATTCCAAACAAACATGAAAGTAAAAAGACTCTGAATATGCCAAAGGAATTAATTTTTAATATTAACTTTTATTGACTTATTTTAAGTCAATAGATTAACTTTTTAACAAATTTAAAAATATATATGTATATATATATTCCTAAGAAGCAGTCATTCTCGTAGCCTTTCTTTACCCTGTTGGTTTGACGATTCAAAGGGTCCCCAAGTCAAAATGGTTAGCATCACCTTAGAGCTATGTCTAATGCATGAAATGACATGTTATTGTTGAATTTTGGCATTGTTTGTTAAAATATTAAATTTTAGTAATTTAATTCCAATGCATAAATGTTATTTTTTGACGTAATCACTTTTTTCTTTACATACTTTCTTTTCAATTATCATTCTTCTAACTACCAACTAATTTTTAATTATTTCAATCACTATTTTTCTAACCATTTTAACAAAATAAAAAATAAAAAAAACTCTACATATCGCCAAGTGTCTAACATTTTAATCCCATTAATACAGGAAAAAAAAAATAAAAAATAAAAAGTAATCACATTCCAACCACACCCCATTCCCTCTTGTTTGTGAGCCAGCATATTTAACAATATGCTATGTATCAAATTTCACATAAGATATAACATTACCAAAATTTTACAACTGATATGCATTATAATTTTTTATTTATATTTATTTTAGCTATTGTATTGCACTACAAAAAAAGTAGCTTATGGGGTGCTAGCATCAAGGCATTTTAAAAAATATTGTGATATATCTCAATTGGCAAACGCGCTTTCCAACGCGTGATATCACCTAAATTAATAAGATGTTTTTTTGATAGTCCCAATGAGCTAAGGGTTGGTTTGGGGTGTCCTAAAAAAGTGTACTTTTTGTCTTTTTACGAAAAGATGTGCAGAAAAGTAGAGAGGTGATGTGATGGAAAAAAGATAAAAAGATAAAAAGATGGATTATATAGTAGATGCCAAACTTGGCCTAAGTCTGTTTAACTTAACAGAAACTTAACCCCATATCTATTCAAACCTTCCCAATTGCCAAATATAATAGATCAAAAATAACACAACTCAAATGGCTCTCTCTCTCTCTCTCTCTAAAATGGTTCTCTCTCACTAGCCCTAAAAGGAGTAGTGGATGCAACCAATAATGAAGACTTTCTAGAGTTTATAGATCTGCAGAGAGATGATGCTTCTAATCTTAACGGTTTCTTGTTCAATCTAGATCTCGATTTCGATTTGTGCACTAGGTCTTATGATTTGATATTTTCCATTGAGATTTTTCTATTTCCCTTAATCTTTACCGATCTAGGTCTCTATTTTTCATGGATTCAAGTATCCAATCACTCTTGATTTGGAGTTGCTGAGTTCATTTGAGTTACAGAGCTTTCATGGTAGCAATCTTGATTTGTATTCCATTTACTAGATTTCATATATGGTCAAATTTATTATTGAAATTATTTTATTTACATTTGATTAGGGTTTTGATTTTCATTCTAGGGCTTGTTCTTTATCGAGTCTGATCTAGACTTACTGTGAGTTCACTCAAGATTCAGAGATTTTTTCATCACTACACGGTAACGATCTGGATCTATGTTCCATTTACATAATTCTTGCTTAGGTTTCGATTTTCATTAGCAATCTAGGTTCTTATCTCTTCCATAAACGATGGCTCGAGCTTGGTTTGGATGATTTGGATCTGATCTAGGGTAATGCTTCTCTCAGGTATGGTTGTTTTCTATATTTTTTTAGTTCTTTCAGGTATTCGGCTTCAATAATTTTGATCTAGAGCTGTATTTGATTTAAATAGATTTTCTTGTTTGTTCCACAAATAGGTAGCTGTGGGAGCCGAATATTGGTACATGTAGGAAAGCCAAATGCATCTAAAGAAAATCAGGATATATATATTATATTCGGCTCCATCCTGGACGATCCCGAAGCCGAATAGATTAATCGGCCATAGAACCAGTTGAACAAAAAACCAAGTGGGAATTGGCATACGACAGAAGGGCCGAATGAACAATCATGCGATGGATTAAGAGTGGGCCCAACCCTAAGGCCCAAAAGCGAATATAAATAGAGGAACATCAACCAAAGAAAGGTAGGTGAGAACAGACTCAAGAAACTTAAGACACAAGCAAACAAGGGACATATACTAATTTTTCCGTCGGAGTGCTAATTCCAGCACCCCCGACTGGAGTGTTAATCCCCTTTTTAGGTGGCAATCAGAGGATCAGGAACACCTTTTAGGATCCAAAAGTATTTCCAAACCTACTTCTCCACAATTGGCGCCGTCTGTGGGAAAACTCAAGCATATCTATGGCGACCGTCACAGAAGATCCTCCGATAGTTGCTGGCGAAACTACACCAAGAGACGACCTCACTCTAAGAAACATGCTAGAACCGGAGAATATCACCACGCGACGTGCCTTGAACTTTGATTCAGTAGCTCAGACCTCACCTTCAACTTCAATGCATGAGACAAAGCAGACGATTATGGATCAAGCAAAGCAAAATGAACAACGGCTGGAGAACATGATGGCTGAGAACGAGTGCCAGCTCCAGGATTTGGCCTTGGAGGTGGCGAAATCCCAACAAGCCGCATGCTAAGACTGGGGTCGACCTTCGGAAAAGAAGGATGTTTGACGACGTCGACTTCAGAAACGCAATAATAACAGTGATTCAAACTCACCATTCCTGGAGCCCAGAAAGAAAGGACGCGTTGCTGTATGCAGCTCATCTGAAGAAAGTCCATATGTACGGCATAAACGAGGGAGAAGCGATGACTCGGATGAGGAAGATAAACATGGCCCTTTCGTGCGACGAATTGCAAGGGTTGTGCTACACAAAAAGTTCAAGGCACCGTCGTTCACCCTCTATGATGGAAAATCGGACCCCACTGATCACATTCGTCATTATAAGCAAGCAATAACGCTCCATGCTGATGACAAAACCCTCATGTGTCGAATATTTCCAAGCAGTCTAGGACCATGCTGATGACAAAACCCTCATGGTCCTAATGAGGTGGTACTATAAACTGAAGCCGGCATCGATTAAGAGCTTTCACCAACTCCAAAAGTCATTCAGGGTGAGATTCATCACTAATGAGGTCCAACCGAAGCAAACCGATTCTCTCTGGGCCATGCAAATTAAACCGGAAAAAACTCTTCGTGAATACTCAGCCCGCTATTGGGAGTGCTTTAATCTAGTAGATGATGCTTGCAATGACTCCATAGCCATCATCGCCTTTAAGATGAGATTATATCTTGATAGCCCTCTCCGCAGTTCATTAACCAGACAACCCCCCAAAACCGTCTAGGCGTTAATGAAGAAGGTCGAAGAATACTGCAAAGTGGAAGACGATGCCCTGCGGGTCAAAGCCGGACGTAAAGCCGTTGAGACGGCCACGACGGGAATTGTTCAGCCGATTAGCGTCGTGCCATGAAAAAGCCCTGAGCGGCGGAATCAACCTAAACGAGACAAAAGGCGTGACTCGCACCGATCAAACAACCAATGTTCACATCGAGCTAATGAATAGTATCAAGTGGATAGCAGGCGCATAAGGCGTTCAGGCAAGAGATACACGGAGCTAATAGAGCCGATCAATAAGATTCTGTTGAAAGTTCAACACCTTCCGTTCTTCAAGTGGCCGCCCAAGATGACGGGACCTCCCGATGTGAGAAGACAGGATAAACGGTGTGAGTATCATAAAGATCACGGTCATGACACCGATAGTTGTTATGCATTAAAAGATCACCTAGAAGAATTGGTGCAAGACAGCCGTCTTACGCAACATGTCCGAAAGAATAATTCAACAAATACAGTAGCTCTACGACCGGAATCACCTCCTCTTGGTGTAATTCATATGATATACAACTTGCCAACGTCATTCGAGGTGCATACAATTCGGTTGCAGTCTAGCCCCTATAGCCCAATGACGCCAGCGAAACAGCCCCATGACACTGGAAGGATTAGTTTCGATGATAGTGATTTAGTTGGAGTAACCCACCTCCGCATTGATCTCCTCGTCATCGAGCTACGCATAAATAGATTCACCATTGAGTGTGTTCTCATTGACCAGGGCAGCACTTCGGAAATAATGTATTACAAAACTTTCATCAAACTTGGCTTTACCGACTCGGACATGTCTCCGGCTGATTACCCATTATTCGGCTTCGATGCTAACCTGGAGTATCCTTTAGGCAAAATCACACTAAAAGTACGGGCTGGCACCAGATCAGTAGATGTAGAATTTCTGATTGTTAAGCTTCCTTCGCCGTATAATCTCATCATGGGCAGAACTTGGTTACATACAATACAAGCTGTGCCAAGCACCTACCACCAACTACTTCGTTTTTTGACTAAATACGGTATCGAACAAATTCGCGGCTTTTAGAAATTGGCACAGACATGCTATCTTCTTGCTGCAAAAAGACCAAGGAAGCTGGAAGTGCATTCAATTGAGGTATCGGATAGGGAGAGCCTCGAAGACATTGGGAGCATCCCAAGTGAAAAGGCAACCAAAGCCCTACATCGAGTCGAAATTGACGGAAGTCCTGACAAGTTCTTTACGATAAGCGCTTTCTTGGATAAAGTTGAAAGGCAGGAGTTGGTATCCTTCTTACTCAACAATATTTATGTGTTTGCATGGTCCCCATACGAGATGCCAGGAGTGGATCCATCAGTGGCCCAACACCGCTTAAACGTTGATCCGAAATGTAAGCCAATTATTTAGAAAAGTCGGCAGCTAGTCGCGGAGCATACTTCGGCCGTTGTTGAAGAAGTAGATCGGTTACTTGACGCCGGGGCGGTTCGCGAAGTAACCTATCCTACATGGTTGTCCAATACTGTGGTTGTAAAGAAGAAGAATTGCTTTTGGCGTGTTTGTGTGGATTTCACGAACTTAAACGAAGCTTGTCCCAAGGACTGATTTCCCCTGCCCAAAATAGACCAACTCGTAGATGCAACGGCACATCATCAACGCATGAGCTTCTTGGATGCCTACAGGGGTTATCATCAAATTGTCATGCATCCATAGGATCAAGAAAAAACCGTATTCCTCACCTTAAAAGGGACCTATTGCTACAAGTTCATGCCTTTTGGACTGAAGAATGCGGGGGCAACTTATCAAAGACTAGTGACTGCCATGTTCAAGGAACAACTCGGCTGTACCATGGAAGTATACATCGACGATATGGTGGTCAAATCTAAGGAAAAGCACTCCCATCCAGCCGCTTTGTCAAAGGCATTCGACGTCCTTCGAAAGTACAAGATGAAATTGAACGCTTCTAAGTGTGCATTCGGCATCAAATCCAGCAAATTCCTTGGCCACATCATTAACCACCGCGGAATCAAAGCCAATCCGAGGCAAATCACGAAAATTCTAGAGCTTGGATCATCTCGGTTAGTCAAAGAGGTTCAGAAGCTGATGGGAATGGCTGCTGCGCTCAACAGGTTTATCAATCGTTCCACAGATCGCTGCCGACAATTCTTTCACACACTTCGGCAAGGCAGAGCGTTTGATTGGGCCCCTGAGTGCTAGATCGCTTTGGACGGCTTAAAGTCTTATCTTAGATCAGTACCACTCTTGGCAACACCTGAGGCAGGCGATCCGCTCATTTTGTATCTGGCAGTATCCGACCGGGCGATCAGCACCGTATTGTTAAGGGAAGAACTTGGAGAGCAGCGACTAGTTTACTATGTGAGCAAAACTATGGCTAACGCCGAAACACGCTACCTTCCATTAGAAAAAATTATCCTTGCTCTCATCATGGCTGTAAGAAAACTGATACACTACTTTCAGGGGCATACCATTGGGGTACCAACGGAATATCCCCTCTGGTCAGCGCTTCGCAACGCGGAAGGGTCAGGGCACATTTCGAAATGGGCTCTCGAACTCGGCCAGTATGATATCCTGTTTCTACCCAAAACTTCCATCAAATGGCAAGTGTTTACTGACTTTGTGGCCGAATTCACAGGATCCCTCGCTGACGTTAAGTCTGATCAAGTGCAAACTAAGCCCAACTGGAGAATGTATGTTGGCGACATTTGGCATATGTATTGCAATAGGTCATCTAACCAACATGGCAGTGGGGCTGGCGTAGTAATCATGACCCCCGAAGGGGCAATAATCAAACAGGCCGTCAAACTGGGCTTCGATGCATCGAACAATGAGGCCGAATATGAAGCACTATTAACCAGCCTACGGAATGCACTTCACCTCGATGCGCGGCATCTGCTTGTTTTCTGTGACTCAAAGCTAATAATCAACCAGTTGAAAGGGGAGTATGCAGCCAAAAATGACCGCATGGCAGCCTATATGAAAATGGCGAATTCTTTGCTTGCGAAATTTGATCACCACGAACTGAATCAGATAACCTGGGATCAGAACACGCATGCAGATGCCCTGGCTTGCTTGGCCTCTGCCATCAACTCAGAAATTAAGCGGACAATCGAAGTAGGGTTCGTCCCTGAGCCGAGCATTGCTTCTTCAGAATCAATTCAGATCAACGTTATTGAACCGGGTCCAAGTTGGATGGACCCTATCACCACATTCCTATCTTCAGAGCAGCTCCCGATGGATAAGAAAGAAGCACACAAACTGCGAAACAAAGCCCTCCGATACTACTTGGATCCGTAGGGGAAGCTTTACAAAAAATCTCTCTCTAAGTTGTACTTAGAATATGTTCACCCGGATAAAGTTGAGGAACTTTTGTCTGAAATACATGAAGGCAGTTGTGGTGCCCATTTGGGCAGACGTTCTCTGGCCCATCGAGCCGTAACGCCGGGGTACTACTGGCGACCATGCGAACCGATACTGAGTGTTATGTCAAGAAATGTAAGCCATGCCAGAAGTTTTTCCCCTTAACTCATTTTCCTACAGAGGAGTTAAACTCTATCATTAGTCCTTGGCCGTTTGCTCAATGGGGGCTTGATATCGTTGGACCATTACCATGGGGCCCAGGCAACAAGCGATTCTTAATTGTTGCGATGGATTATTTCACAAAATGGGTTGAAGCAAAGGCACTATCACATATTCGAGATTTCGACGTTAAGTGTTTTGTATGGAAAAACATCATAACGAGATTCGGCATACCACGAGCACTTGTTTCAGACAACGGTACCTAGTTTGATTGTGGTGTGCATCGAGAATTGTGCAACACTTATGGTATCCGACCCTACTTTTCCTCATCGGCTTACCCCCAAAGTAACGGTGAAGTAGAGGCCACTAACAAGGTTATTTTGGACGGCATCAAGAAAAGGCTGGAGGAAGCTAAAGGCAGATGGGTCGAAGAGTTACCCAGCGTGCTATGGGCTCATCGCACTACTCCAAGGCGATCCACTGAGGAAACGTCGTTTGCTCTGTGCTTCGGAACCCAAGCAATCATCTCCCTGGAGATCGGTCTTCCAACCTTGAAATCGAAGGTTTTTGACATGGGCCGAAATGACATGATGTTCGCCTTGGACTTGACTCTGATTGAAGAATGCCGAGACCGTGCCCTTGCTTCCATGGCACGATACCAGCAACAGCTCGCTAAATTGTATAATCAACGTGTTCAGCTACGCCGTTATACACTAGGAGAATTGGTCTTCAAGAAAGTGCTTCATGCTGCTAGGAATCCCGCTGAAGAAAAATTGGGTCCTAACTGGGACCGCCCCTATCAGATTGACTTAATCGCAGGGACAGGGGAATATCGGCTCAAAGACATGGATGGAAGAAGTTTGCCGTGTCCGTGGAATTCTGCACACTTGCGCAAATTTTATCATTAAGTTAACTTGTACGGCACGACAGATTGTTTTGAATTTACGCCGTGTACATCTTTCTTTTCTCAATACAATGTTTTCTCTCCTGCCCAGTGAGTTATGGTTGCGTCAAAAAGCCACCGAATTCGGAGCGCCCTTCATGGAAATCATGATTGGTCAACATCAAAAGCCTCCGAATTCAAAGCGCCATTCGTGAACAACACGTTTGGACCAAATAAGCCTCCGAATTTGGAGCGCCCTTCGTGGAAATCGCGATTGGCCAACACAAAAAGCCTCCGAATTCGGACTGCCCTTCGTGAACGACACCTTTGGGCCGAATAAGCCTCCGAATTCGGAGCGCCCTTCATGGAAATCGCGATTGGCCAACACAAAAAAAAAAACCTCCAAATTCGGAGCCCCATTTGTGAATGACACGTTTGGGCCGAATAAGCCTCCGAATTCGGAGCATCCTTCGTGAACAACACGTTTGGGCCAAATAAGGCTTCAAATTCGGAGCTATATCTGTAAATGACACGTTTGGGCCGAATAAGCCCCTGAATTCGGAGCGCCCTTCGTGGAAATCGCAATTGACCAACACAAAAAGCCTATGAATTCAGAGCCTCATCCGTGAATGACACAATTGGGCCGAATAAGCCTCCGAATTCAGAGCTCATTTTGTGGATATTGTAATTGACAAGCGCAAACGCGATTGACGTAAAATAGTAGACATAACTTAATCTACAAGCATTGATCGAAATAACATATAAACATTTAGAATAAAATGTTTTATTCAATAGATCATGAGTACATGCTTTACATAAAAACGGAACAATTTATATCAAAATTATTCGGCTCCATCCTCGTCATCAGTCTTCTCGGCATCGAAAGCCTCAAACGGAAAAGTATAACTCTGATACAAGGGTGACGCTGGATCAACGCCCGTGGCCTAGAGAGCCTTGATCTATCCATGCTTAAATCCGCAATTTTCGCATTGATCTTCTCTATTCCAATTTTTCGGCCATCATGGAAGCCTTTTTCATAGGACCTGGCCTTCACAGCTTCTATTGCGAACATACTAGCCGTTTCTCGGTCGACAATCGCGTGATCCAAAATTCGCCAATTTACTCGCTCCGCGACAATCGGATTCACTTGACTCGCCGAATGAGTCTCAGAGGTCTTAGCTTTCTCCAACTCATTTTCAGCCTTCTCCACGCGGGCTTGCAAGCTCTGAATGCGAGCATCCTTTTGCTCTATCTCTCTTCACGCGGCACAAAGATGCATGCCGATTTAATATGAGGTATACAAACCCTTTACTGCTCCATGGACGCCCTCTTGAAAAACTTCATAATCAGCCCGACCGACCATGGACTGCTGAACTTTTGGCGGAAAAATCTGTCGAGCGAACTCGACTGCTACATTTGGGTCGCAGATAATTGAATCTGCTTCCGTCATCGGTTTGCTCCCAACGAAAACTGAAAAACTCAACGGGCGCGGTGTCACACTGGTTTCTCCTCTTGAGCGAAGGGAGTTACCTCGTTGCTGTTTTTCCTTTTTGGGTGGCCTACTTCGACAACATGGGGAATGACGCTTCTCACGCTCCTTCGACGTCCTATTCCCCGTGCGTGTAGACTCGCTACCTCGATTCATCTCCGCGTCCAGTTCCGCCAGTATCCTAGATTCCCATCTGTTGTTGAAGAATAGTCTTCTTGCCATCTACAGTCGTCCGCACTGCTTTTTTCCTCTCCCAATTTGTTGGATTTGAACGTAACAATGGCACCTCCGCCCACGCAGCCCCCACCCAATTTTATTTATTATGGGTGCAGCACTCCCAAGGTGATCTCATCAATGCTTGCTTTCAAAGCCTTACGCCGATAAGTTCATGTGCCCCAGCCATGAACTTGAACCACCGATATTCGGCTTTCCAGTTCATTCATTAGCTGGGGCAAGGGCAGATTCGTTAATCTAATCGGCTAAATTTCAAGGCCTTGCGTCAATAAATTAATGAACCGCTGGTATTCGACATTCCAATTCATTCATTAGCTGGGGCAAGGGCAGATTCATTAATCTAATCGGCTAAATTTCAAGGCCTTGCATCGATAAGTTAATTTGCCCCAGCCAATCCATGAACCATCGATATTCGGCGTTCCAATTCATTCATTAGCTGGGGCAAGGGCAGATTCGTTAATATAAACGGCTAAATTTCAAGGCCTTGCACCGATAAGTTAATATGCCCCAACCACTCCATGAACCGCCGATATTCGGCGTTCTGGTTCATTCATTAGCTGGTGCAAGGGCAGATTCGTTAATCTAATCGACTAAATTTCAAAGCCTTGCGCCGATAAGTTAATGTGCCCCAGCCAATCCATGAACCATCGATATTCAGCGTTCCAGTTCATTCATTAGTTGGGGAAATGGCAGATTCGTTAATCTAATCGGCAAAATTTCAAGGCCTTGCGCCGACAAGTTAATGTGCCCCAATCACTCCATGAACTGCCGGTATTCGGCGTTCCAGTTCATTCATTAGCTGGGGCAAGGGTAGATTTGTTAATCTAATCGGCTAAATTTCAAAGCTTTGCGCCAATAAGTTAATGTGCCCCAGCCAATCCATGAACCACCAATATTCGGTGTTCCAGTTCATTCATTAACTGGGGCAAAGGCAGATTCATTAATTTATTCGGCTAAATTCCAAAGATACGCAGTTATTTTATCGGATGTTTAATTTACTCATCTCCCTTGGGCCAATAAGTTAATGTGCCCCAGCCATTCCATGAACCACTGATATTCGGCGTTCCAGTTCATTCATTAACTGGGGCAAAGGCAGATTCATTAATTTATTCGGATAAATTGCAAAGATACGCATTTATTTTATCGGATGTTTAATTTACTCATCTCATGATCTTACATCCTATTAGATTATTAACTAGCACATGCAGCAGGCAGAAAAGCAAAGGAAATTTTCATTAATAAATTGAGTACAGATAGTAGTCATTTTACACATGAAAATTACCCTACATTTAACTTCTAACCGAAGTAAATAAACAAAAATCTACTAACAAAAATCAAAATATCACCCTAGTCAATCTTCAGGGTTAGACTCCAGCGGCTCAACGTCTACCTGCTCATATGGAATCGGCTGCGCCAATGTCACATTAGCGGCAGTGAGGGCTTTGAGCCAGCCGTGTTTGAAGCCCCGATTCTCGAACTTGGGTACTTCCTCCACATAGTTCTCTAAGGCGGCATCCTTCCCAACTTGGAACGCTTTGGAAATCTTGGATTTGGCTATTTCCTTTGCCTTCTTCAACTCTTCCAAATCGGCTTCTAGTTTGGCAATTACCTCCTTGGCTAACTTGAGCGCGTCTTCGCTCGCGTTTGCCCTCTCTTCGGTGGCCAACCTGAGTTAGTCAGAACTCTTTGCCTTTTCTGCCTCAGCATCGACTCTTGCACGTTCTTCTACCGCTTTCGCCGCTTCGGACTCGGCTCTTAGTGAGGCCTCCACGGCCTTGCTCTTTTCATTTTCAATTTCGACTTTCAGAAAGCTGATCTGTTCAATAGCATCATGTTGACGGCGTCCGATCTCAGCTATCCTGCCCGCCGTCTGCAAAATAAGGAATTAGAGTTAAAAAATAAAAATAAAAAATATAGGCGGAAGACTGCAAATAAGGCTCAAGTCATGTACCAATATGGCCGATTGAGCGGCTAATGTTATTGACAGCAAATCTAGCTCTGCCCGAAAAGTTACTCTGTCAACCGGCAGGGAAATTAAAGAAGCCATGCTCAAGGCCACAGCCAGATTTTTCAGAGCCGACGCATCAAAAGCAATCGGTACGTTCATTATCCTTGGTTGAACGATGAACGGCACAACCGAGTCTGACTCCTCTATGCGCGGCCGTTTATCGGTTAGGTTTTCCTTAGAGTCGGCTTCGCACTCGGCGGGACGCTTTTCCTCACTCTACTCGGCCTTCTGATCCCCTTGTTCGACAATTTGCTCCATTTTAGCCATTTCAATCTGAGTCGTTTCTTCCACAGTAATAGGCGGAGAAGACTCAATCACCGTAACAGGGAGAGGTTCAAATCTGTTGGTTTCGACTCCCCTCCGAGCGGCAATCCTTTCGACATTTTTCCTCTTGGCCAGCTACGTGAGCAACTCCCCAACCATGTTCTCAGGATATGCGCCGGGAAGGTCCCCTAAGTCGGTAAAAATATCTTCAAAACATCCACTTGGCCTGAAGTGCATGGAGGGTTGGATAGATTAAGGTCGGTTTCCTTAAAAGCCAAGTTTAGAGCCTCATCAACTTCTTCGGCATCCAAGGTGGACTAATTTGGCTGCTCGGCAACTTCTTCAGCTACTTGTTCTTCCGCCTGCTCCGAATCAGAAGCTTTCAAACCAATCTGCCTTAGGTTTTTGAAGTTGGAGAAGATAAGGGCCATGAGCTGCTGTTTGCCCCTTAAAATCAGAATGTTATCTACGGTCGAAAACGTAAAGTAAGTCAGCTCGTATCTCAGAAGTATGTGGACCGCCCTCCCTTGCTTCTGGAGGTTTGGACGGCCAAAGAACTGGAGTGCAGTTTTGATTTCTGTAAGTACAGTGTCGTCGGCCAAAACTAGAACTTTCTTCAAATCGTTGCCTGCATAAATAAAACGATAAGTGCATGGAAGGAAAGCCGGGTAAATATATAGCAAATACACATAAGGAACTATACGGCCACCTGGTCTGCCTTTTCGTCTAGGCACAGAATCTAGACAATTTTCGCCCTTGCCGAATTCCTAGTTGCCTTGGACAACGACCATGACATTGTCAACACACTTGCCAAAGCTGGCGAGTATGGTCACCAAATGATGGTCAGTGTCCTTAGCCCTGAGAAAGTAACGCCCCTGCGAGCCAGAAGATTTGGCCAAGGCATAACAATGCCGAATAGCAGGGATACCAAGATTGATCCTAATGCATCAGTTCAACTCTACAATTCCCATTATGATTCGGTAAAAATTTACATTAGGTTGGAAAGGGATTAGACCCCAGTGGCGAAGGACGACCCTTAAAAATGGGTGAAGGGGGAAACGAACTCCGCTCTCAGCAATTAATAGGAGAGAAAAGATGATTGTACTCTCATCAGTCCTCTCCATATCAATTATGCTCTCTACCACGAGTGACAGATGGAAGTTGTCAGGAATGGAAAAATTACGTCGAAAACCAGAAACTCGATCCGCAGAAAGAAGGGCTTTCAAATGTTTTGTTCCTAGCCAGTTTATGGAGTATGCTAAACTAAAAACAAACAAGGAAATGGGATTCGAAATGGAGGAGAAGAGAGCTTACAAGAAGCAGAGAAGACAATGAGAAATTGGAGGAAGTTGCAGAGGTCACGAAATGAATGAGGTATATTGAAAGGCAAACTAGAAGCTTTGCGTATTCAAAAAATATATATTCGAAGGGACAACATAGTTTCAAATCGCATTAAATGAAGAAGGTGTACGAAGGGGCGGAAAATTGTAATGACGCCTAAAAAGCATATGCGTTCTGACACTTGTGTTGGAATGAGGTTAACCGCCGTATTTTTTGACTTCTCAAGTTCGAAACCAAACACGCCGACTAACTAGTGTTAGTAGGATGTTTGGAGGGTAATTGTAGGAGCCGAATATCGGTACATGTAGGAAAGCCAAATGCATCTGAAGAAAATCAGGATATATATATTATATTCGGCTTTATCCTGGACGATCCCGAAGTCGAATAGATTAATCGGCCATAGAACCAGTTGAACAAAATGCTGAGTGGGAATTGGCATACGACAGAAGGGCCGAATGAGCAATCATGCGATGGATTAAAAGTGGGGCCGACCCTAAGGCCCAAAAGTGAATATAAATAGAGGAACATCAACCAAAGAAAGGTAGGTGAGAACAGACCCAAGAAACTTAAGACATAAGCAAACAAGAGACATATACTAACTTATTCGTCGGAGTGCTAATTCTGGCACTCCCGACTGGAGTGTTAATCCCCTTTTCAGGTGGCAATCAGAGGATCAGGAACGTTCTTCAGGATCCAAGAGTATTTCCAAACCCACTTCTCCACAGTAGCTAAGAAATTTTCTATGTTTTTCTCTTACTTTTTCTCCATTTCTTCTCTTTATTCGATGATCTCACTACATGTGTGTTTATATAGTTTTATATGTTTATCTAAGACATCTTTGAAGAACATTAATCATCACTGGTTTTGTTGGTTTTCTTAAACAAGGATTAGTGCTTAGATTGTTGACTAGTTTTTGGTCATATAGTACTAAAACCTTCTAATTTGGATATATGTTCTTGAATTCTTTGTGTTTTCTCAATGAATTTACTCCTTTATAGCTACGGGGAAGAAGATTGAGACAATAAGTTTCAGGGAGAGAAACCATTTGAGAACTTGAGCTATTAGAGGGAAGAGGGCACCTAGGACATAAGGGTTGGATTATTAAATTCAGTGAAATTGACACGGTAAAGCAAGTAAGCTTAATAGGACCAATCTGTTATTTTTGTTTTTTCAATTCATACAGAATGAATAACCCAACAAAGGATTGGATTGGCCTAATTTTAAGGTTTCCTTACAGTGGTTAATGAAATAGTGTTAAATTATGTGTAAAAAAAGAAATGTTAAGTTAATGATGCCCTTGGTTTCAAGCGCAAAGCCAACTGGATAGTTCAACTTTGGAATAGTTAACTGGTCTTAGTTACAGATTTCAGAGTATTTATTTTTTAGAAAACATGTTACATTGTAAGGATATCCAGTGGTATTGGTTATATAAGTCCTTTTTACCATGCTTACCTCATTCTAATTGCAACTTAAATTATGTTCCAATTATTGAAAGGATTTAATCTAAAAATACCCATGTGGGTGAAAGCACTAAAACTTAGTTAAATTAGTTTGCTTTTGTGTGTTATTTTTATCTAACCCTTCCTCTGCTATCTTATTATTTGTTGTGTGTATAATTGAAGTATCTTTCTTCGTATCATACTTGTATTCTTTTAATGATCTTTTTAATTAAAATCAAGTTCAACCATTTGATATATTCTTTTGATCTTTTTAATTGAAGTATCTTATGTTGGATTTGTTTATTTTTGTGGCTTCTGAACTTCTTTTACTTTACAGCAGTTATATGGGAAAATTTAGTATGAGGCTGTGTATTTTGAACAATATGGGAAAATTTAGTATGAGGCTGTGTATTTTGAACAATTTGACAACGTAATTGTTAAATCTACTAGTTGAATGAAGCATCGCACAAAATATGATCTCAAAATTAGTTTTGTTTATTGCAATGGACATTATTTTCTTGGAAATGTGTTCAATACAATAATGCCTGCAATTACTTTACTATTTTTTTTCTATTTTCTTCTTCTCATCTTCTTGGCTTGCCAAAATATTGATTTTTCATTGCTTACCATGGACACACTTTTAATTTCTTTCCTTTATTTTTTAGCTTCATAAATGTTAATTGCATTTATAGTTTTTATAATAGTCTTCATCATGATACTTTGATAGCATTTTCATAATAAATCTTTTCCAATTTTGGGGATCTCATATCAAGTTATATCGAAAAGGTAACTTCTTCAAATTCATGCCATCTGCATATTGTTTTTTGGGTTGTAACATTCATATGTCATCTAATAAAAGTGAAATCTACCCTATTTTCCCATATACTTGGTTCCCATATATTATTGTTGCTTGATTTATGTGTTCATAAAGGTTACTAGATTATTGTCTATGGCTTATTCGAGTTGTTTGCTTCAATGGGGTCCACTGATTGGTTGTTATGATGACCTATCTGTAATACATATTGTTCAATGGCTATTAGATTTGTGATTTTATTATTTTTGTACTATGGAACTCTAATGATGGTCCTTCTCAGTTGTTATTGATCTTTTACCTTTTCTGCTTATTCTAGTCATCGAGTTCATATAGTTTGAGAAAACATGTTACAATGTCATTGATTCAACACCATCTCCCAGTTGAAAGAAATGGTCGTGCATTACAGCCCGTGTCGCCTACAAGTTATAGTAGCTCAATGGAGGTAATATGCCATTCATTTCTTAAATAATCTCGTATATTTTCTAATAAAACGTGTCGTTTTAATGAAATGTGTTGTTTTTAAAAATCTGTAATTAACAACTATATGAATTGTTGGTTGGATCTCTTGCTTGTCTTCTCATGTTGGTATAGCCTTATGTTCCCTGTCTAGGATGGAATTATTAATCTTCATAAGTAATAATGAATCAATCCATTTTCTTGTAGGATTCCCAAGAAATTCTTCGATTTCTTTCGGAATGTTTTGTGAATAGCCAGGACATTGAGAAATATCCAGAAAGACATTTTGACAATCAATCTCTCTCTTCCAATAGTATTATAAGTATATATTTATGTGATGAACGTGAAGTTTTTTGAATGTGGGTGCTTACATGTGCTAAACCTAAATTTTGTTTCTAAGCTCCAAGATAGGAATGTAATAATGGCTCGACCCGGCCCGGCCTATCTGGGCTCGGGCAGGCCTTACGGGCTCCCGCCTTTTTAGCCTGTCGGGCCAGGCAAGGCCATGGGCCGAAAAGTGGGGCCCAGGCCCAAGTCCAGGCCCACTCATAATAGGGCCTAGGGCCAGGCCGGTGGGCTGTGCTTGGGCCGTGAGCCGAGCCTAGTCGGGCCTTTTTTTTTTTTTTTGAAAAAACGAACAATAAATATATTAGCTATGTAGATTATTTATTAGGGATAAAAAATAAAAGAAAAATTATACTAGATTATTTTAGTTAAGATTAATGAGATGTTTTGTTTGGTTATGTTTCATGGTGGTATTTAAATTTAATTATGTATAACTTATTTTTTTTTTTTTTATGGACTTATAACTAAAAAAATATGCAATTATGTAATTTTTTTTCTTTCGAAATTAATAATTTTATATATATGAAAATGAAACTTTCAATATTATAATATTAAATTAATTATATAACATTTATTAAATGAATAATTTTTATTTCAAAATGAAATAAAATATTATAAAAATTTATATCATTAAATAAAATAGGTATAGATTATTGATGATGGTAGAGCAATTGCATCACTATAAGTCAAGTATATCCCTACTAGGTTGGCACCTACTAGCCTACCAATCATTTGCATTATACTCCACATCAATAATCTAATACCCAAAAAAAAAAAAAAAAAAGAAGAAATGAAATGGTAAAAACAAATTGTTTGAATATTTATATATATATTTTTAAGTCTGGAGAGGTGCTCAGGTGCAGAACATAGATATATTTTTTTCATTCAATGAATGTGAGTGAAAAGTGAGTTGAGTGATACAAACATAGTGCAGGGGTAGGCCGTAGGGGGCAACAAGGGCGGCCAGCAGCAATTGAGCTGCAGTAATTTTTTTATATTTTATTTTTTTTTCATTCATTGAAACAGTAACTTGAACTTAATTGTGAGTAAGAGTGATGTGATGCATAAAAGGGGGCAAGGTAGGGGGTAGGCTGGGCAGAGGCATCGGTCTAGAATTATATATATATATATATATATTTCATTCATTCATTACAAGAAAATGACCGCTGTTTTGTTTTGTTTTTTCTTTTTTATTTTTTTAATTTTTGCATGATCAATCTTTTATTTATTTTTTTAAATTATTTAACCTTTGCAAGTTGCCTTTTATTTATTTTTTTGAAATTTGATCATTGGCAAAAAGAGGGCCAGGTGGGTGGGCCAGGCCGCCCGCAGGACCTAAATTTTTTTTGGGCCGAGCCAAGCTGGGCTTCAAATGGAAGGCCCAGGCCCAAGCCCAAGGTACTAGGATGGACTTGAGCTTGGGCCTAACCAGGTTGAAATGGGCTAGGCCCACCTCAGGCCTCAAGCAGGCTTTAGATCGCCTATAGGGCTCAGGCCATTTTTATACCACTACTCCAAGATATATATATATATATATTTATTTTCTATTTTGGAACCATGTAGCTAGTTTGTTGGCTAAACCATGTAGTCTGTTGTAGTTCCTTTGTCAAAAATATTTTATAAGAAAAAATTTATTTTAGGATCAGTTTATTTTATGTATAGAGAATTTTGATGTTGACTTTTGAATTTTAGTCACAAATCATTTATTATTCACAATGATTATAATTTGCTAACTTTTGATTTTATTTTTTTTTTTGGGAGCGGAGGTTAGTTTTTTTATTTTTTAATGATTGATTGGCCAGCTTGTTCCTTGAAATAAGCATTGGCCCATGAATCAGTAATTTGTACAATTTTGCTGACTATTTCTTCTCTCTGGATCTGAATTTGCGAATTTGGGTGTAGGCTTTATAATTGAACTGATCAGAACTTAATGTCAGAGGGCCTTTTATTTGTTGTAAGTTTGTTTATCTGTTGATTGGGCACTACAAAAAATTAAGGTTTTAGAGATTAAAATTTAGGGACAAAATTATTTTTTAGGGACTAAATATTTTTGTTGCGAAAAACGTCGTTATTATATTTTTAGCAACAAAAATTAGATATTAGTGATGAATTATTAACTTTTTGTGACCAAATTTTTTGTCTAAAAAAAAAAAAAAACTATTTTGAGACCAAATTATTTTGTCTCTAAAAGTGTATTTGTTAGTGATATTTTTAAAATTTTGTCGCTAAAAGCCTTATTTTTTACTTTTCAGGACGACTTTTTAGCGATTATCTTCACGATGATAGAAATTAGTCCCTAAATGTCTTTTATAACAAAATTTTCACTTTTAGAGACCAAAAAAATTGATCTCTAAAACTCTTATATATTGTAGTGGGGTGTGCTCTCATTTTCATTTTATTTTTGAACAGGGTGTTATAGTGTCAACAAACCGACTTCTACTAGTTGTAAAGTAAAGATTTGGAGGTTTGCACTAAACAACAAAATGGGGGGTGATTTGAAGAAAATTCAAACTATTTGACAATATATGATTGAGATTTGGAAAGTTGTAGGGTTGAATCTCCAAGGAGATAAACTAGAATTTTTATGGTCTTCAATTTGGCATTGTAATTCAAATTTGAGCCAATTTGTGTTATTTTATATTAATTATTAGCTAATTCTCATTTTCTGTTCCTAGTTAAATTTATATAAATTCTCAGTTAATTCTCAATCTCTATTCCTAGTTAAATTCTCAATTAATTGGGTTGTGTTCTTAAAAACACAAAAACAAAAAATGACGTTTTTTTTGAAAAAAAAATGCCGCTAAATGATGTCATCATGGCATCACATCTGAGGCAAGTATTAAAAATGAAGAAAGGTGGCTTTTTTTTCAAAAAAAGACCACTAAATGACGTCATCATTACATCATACGTTAATTATGATAGAAAAATAAGTGGTTGTCAAAGATTTTGCGACGTTTTAAAAAACGTTGTCTAATATTTTTAGCGACGCTTTTGAAACGTTGCTAAGCTATTGCGGCAGCCATATCTACGATGAAAATGTTAAACGTCGCAAAAACCTATTGTGGCGTTTTTCAAGCCTATAGCGGTGTTTTTGAAATACCGCTAAAAGTCAAATTTCTTGCAATGTTGAAGACGCTATTATTAACCCATGGGGAGCATTATATTTTCTAAATCGAATAATTATTGGTTGGTTCAAGACACCACGCGGCTATATTGCTTTATCATACTCTCTTATATTTCTTAATCATCTAACACAAATTCATGAGTCTCACATCCTCCACCAATCACAATACCATTGAAACAGTACGTGGTGATGCCCCAAGACCCATCAATAACTTCTCTTCTAAACCATGGTCATGTCATCATGATGAAATGAAAGTATTTGGCACATAGAGAAAATGAAAGACTATTTTGGCAATTGGGTTAAAAGTCAGTTTTTTGACTTTTTTAGATCATATCATCTTTTTATTTTTTTACACATTTGTTTGAAAAAAGCCAAAAAAAACTTAAAAAATTGACTTTTAATCTACTTCTCAAATAGGCTGGAAATAGCCTTTGATGGATTTTGGGAAATTCCTTCCGACTCATATTGAGCTTGTTACACATTTTTTTATAACAAATGTTATATAATCTTCTAATATAATAATTTATAATTTACGAAAAAAATAACATTATCATTAAAAAAAAATTGTGGTTATTAGTGGTGGAGCTAGAAAAATAATTCAGAATGGGCACTTATTAATTAAAATTTCAAAAAAAAAATTTCTCGTAATCAGTAACAATAGATAATAATTTTTAAATCAGTATTAAGCACAAAATCTTAAATATTTAATATAAAAAATTTTAAATTTTTATTTTTACAATTGACCTTGTGAAAAATCAGAATTAGAAATATATGGTATTACTTGGCAGTGTCTGGCAAGTTGGGTTTGGGGGATTTTTTTGTTACAATTCACAAAAAGACAAAATAAGTTAAAATAGCTCATGAGACACAATGTCAAATCAAACACATAATCATTTTATTTTTTTCTCTCACAAACATTACATCTAATTATAAAAAAATCAAATCATCTTTCTAAACACAAACATTTTAGCATACTAAAATAACCAAAAATTAAAATAGCCTACTTCTCAAATGAGGCCATTATAGCCAATGTAAAAAAGCCTTGTATGTCTTATGATAGATAATATAATAATATATAAATAACAATGATACCACATATCATCGATATATGGTATCACTAAGTGTAACAAGTAACAAGTCCGCGAGGGACCTCGCTACAGTTCGGACTCGATTTGTCACGGTTCTTAATCTGAACCAAAGAGTCCAAATCCGGCAAATCGTTTTGAGAAAACAGATTTTTGAAAGAAGTGCCAAACATGGACTGCTTTGCTAGATACAGAGTCGCCACCTAAATATTTTATTTTTCGGAAATTTAGGAAACCCTGACTCGTGCCTAAGGCCACGTGTCCGTCATCACCAAAGTTGCCTCGGCTCGGGAACTTGGGTACGATTGGGGAAGGTCACTTCGTGAGCACCCCCGCTCGCCCGATCAAAGATCGGCCTCTACTAACCATGATATCTAGTTTTGAAAACATTATGCGTTCTTATTTCGGTTATTAGCCTAGATTTACTATGTGATGCGCACAGCATACAAGTATAGACTGGGTCGCCTGAATTGGAACAAAACATTTCCTGCTTATTTTTTAAAGTGATTTGCTACTCGCAAGTAGGCTTAAAATGTAGATTTTGCCACCCTCAGGTGGGCTTTAGAAAAGATGGTTTTGCCACTATCTAGTGGGCTTAAGACTCACAGTCAATGTATTGTTCCAATCCAAACAACCCAACCTTCACCCACAGGCATTCAGGTAGTTATATCACGTAAGCACATAGCCTCATGGTAAGCATGCTATCATGGCAGTCACTCACACGCATGCAAGGATGCTAAAGCATAAAACTTACCGAGTACTCCAAGCCAAAACAGAAGCTAATTAGAAATCCATGCATGATCCTAAATATACAGAAATGCCTAATGCAACACATGCAACAATGCAACTATAGCAGGCTCGGCTATTCTAGACATGGCATATGAGATGCAACAGCTAACAAGTATTCAACTTGGAATTGAAATACAAGTGCAGTTAGTATGATGCGCCGAGCCCGGTGCACGCAAAACAGATGAATGAATGCAAACATGCTATCATATTGTATGCTAATTGAAACATGCCCTAATCTAACCATCATAAGCTGGTAAATAAAAGGGAGAAAGACGTGGGGTTGGAAGACATACATCACACGCACGCACACTTATTACAATATTGCCCTCGCTCGGAGGGTCCGAATAAATAATATACAGTCCCAAATGAATAAATAATACAGTCCCGAATAAATACAAAAATCCTAATTAATTAACAAATTAACTAAGAAAGCAGTAAACTAGTATGCAGGCTGGGGACTGCCTCAGCTCTGCTTCGGATGATGGATGATGCATGTTCGGATTGCTTTGGTCAGAAAATCCCTTGCGATGCCCCGGTTAGCCTCTGTTTGCAATTGTTCTTGGAATGCGTGCCAAGCTCTAGAAGGCTGCTGATTCTTGATTTGCTGCAACAGAGAGCAAGAAAAGGGCATGGCAATGTATTTTCACATATGTATGCATGCCTCGATCCTCGTGCCACCAATCACGCATTTCGATGCATGATGGTCGAGGAGTGGAATTGCACAACTCAATATGGGATGAATGCACATGAAAACACAACAAGACCGAGGCTCCATCATGGATAATTCGGAGTGTCGGTGACCGGGAATTGAGACACGTTCCGTTACTCGGCGTACGAAACGTCCCTCGTTTCCCGTGCTTGGGCTAACTCCTATCCCAAGCACAATGCAATATGCATGACATGCATGAATGCAACTAATATATAACCTAACATACACAATGCTATGGAATGGCATACACGATGCACGAGGTAACATGGCACACACCATGCACTAGCATACAACCTAGCATACACAATGCTATGAAATGAAATGGCATACACAATGCATAATGGACTTACACCAACACAAGTGGACCTCAGCCACACTCACATAGGAGGCCATTAGATGAAAATGAGGCACTCGAGATGCGTACACACGTGCACGCAAACCGAGGACCGGACCTATGGCACAAAGGCCACTCTAACAAAGCATGGCAAGGCATGGAATATGGCATACAAGCATGCAAATTTCAGTACCAAAATATGATGCAAAACAGCCCCGAAACATGGAAACATGGCACCCGATGCATGAGATGAGACTCGAAACTCGAAACTAAGCGCATGGAATGACCTATGGCTATGCAAAGCATGCATTATTTGAACATGAAGTGTGAAGAAAAAATCAAGACAGTCCCGAAACAAGCATATTTACAGTTTTAATCAAGGCCAAATAGTGAACACAAATAGGACTAAGCTAGCATGCAAAAATGGCCCCGAAAGAGAGATAATGAAGCAAATAACAGCTGATGCCCCTAAATGGCAAAGATCCCTTCAACAAAGTTGAAGAGGGGCTCAAAATGAAGCACTTTACAGTTTACAACAAGCCACGAAAACAAACACAAATATGGCTAAACTATTATGCAAGAAATGGGCCAAAAGGGAGACAAAGAAGCAAGTGATGGTTGATGGCCTCAAACAGAGGAGGGTCCTTCAACAAAGTTGAATAGGGGCCCAAAACATGGTATTTTACAGTTTATGACCAAGCCCAAAACAGTGCACAAGCAAGCTTAAAATACTATACAAAATAAGGCATAAAAGAGAGCTTTAACACAAAGAGCAAAAAGGGAGCCTCAAACAGTGAAAGACCCTTGATCAAACATGAAGAGTGGGTCAAAATATGACTATTTACAGTTCAGACCAGAGCCCAAAAATACAAGCACAAGGGGCTAACAAAGCATGCAAAAATAGGGCCAAAAGAGAGATAAAGAGGCAAGTGACAGATGGAAGCCTCAAAAAGTGAAGATTCCTTTAACAATGTTGAAGAGGGGCTCAAAAAAAACAACTTTACAGTTTATAACCAAGCTCAAAACAATTTACAAATAGGTCTAAAATACTATGTAAAAATAGGCCTAAAAGAGGGTTTAAACACAAAGGGTAAGAAGGAAGCCTCAAACAGGGAAAGTCCCTTAATCAAACATGAAAAGGAGGTAAAAATATGACTATTTCCAGTTAGAGTCAGAGCCCAAAAATGTAAGCACAAGGAGCTAGAATATAGATCAAAATAATGCATAAAAGAGGGAAAATGGGACCCACCCTTGTAGAACCAATCTTTAGCAACCTTTGGACCAAGTTTGGGAGCTTTTACCCTCTGGAAGACAGCCTCAAGCTACTGGAATGGATGTTGGAGGTATTGTGCTATGGCTTGTAGAGTAAAGGGTGTAGGAAGCTTAAGGTTTTGAAGTATGGAAGAGAGGGAGAGGGAGAGTCAACGCAAGAGGCTTAAACCAATTTTTTGTAACCCTTAAAACTGAAGGGGAGGGGCTGGTTTTATAGGCAAAGGAGTGGAAAAAAAGGGGGGGAATTTCAAATTCAAGTTTCCCCCCAAAAGGCCAAACCCTCGGACATGGGTGAAGTGCAAAACAAAATACATGGCTGGAACACACTTGGGACAAGGATCATGGCCGGCCAACTCAAAAGGGCAAAAAAAGGCCATTCACCAAATAGGTGGCCGGCCTGCTAGATTTTCTGGCCGGCCTACTACTTTTCAGAACAAAAAATGGTTCTATCGGGAAGAAAGGTGGCCGGCCAGTGATTGGGAAGTACAATGGTGGCCATTCAAGTGTCCAAATTGAAGCCCCAGAAGTTAGCTTTCCAATGGAGCAAACCTTGCATTAAAATTTCTCCTGTGGAAAAAGTTATGCCCTTTTTGGTGAAGCCGCGCAGATTTCGGTCCAACCAGAGTGATGTCCTACTTCAATCAACTATATCTCCCCCGTCCGGAATTGGATTTAGGAGATTCTTGAGTGCAAAATGAAGCCCCAGAAGTGTTATTTCCAACGGTGGTGGCCTCATAGCTTGATTCCAAGTATGCAAATGAATAGGCCCGATTTGGCGAGGGCTGCTCGACTCTTTCTTAACGGTTCATGGCCATTTTCTCCCCCAACTGGATTTCTTCCCTTTTCTCCTCTTTTCTTCAACTCTAAACCCCCTAAGTAAGGTGTTTTGAAATATTTTTCAATGATTTCATCTCTCTTTCATTCATTTCTACTTTGTCCTTGTTCGGTTTACCGAAAAACGCAACATTTAACAAAATGCGAGCCTCGGAACATCGTAAAAACTTTATTTCAAAAACGTTTTGAAAGAGAGGGTTTTAAGGTCTAAAATCTTTTGATCAAGATCGTTTTGGTCCAAAAGGGGGTATGAAGTTGAGCTTTGACTCTCTCTCTTTGCCGAAGAAATTGAACCTTTGCCCTGCACATCTTCCAAAACCATCAGTCGCGTTCAAGTCTTAAAGGTGGTTAAAAATAGGGTGTCTACATTTGCCCCTCTTTGACAGAACTCGGAAGTCAAGAAGTGACGGGAGTGAATGTCAAAGCCCAGAGACGACCCATTTTTGACAAGGCCGAAGACTTGGACAAACAAACAAAATATAGATAAATAAATGGCTGTGCCCGCAGGCTGCCTACGTATCCTTTTTGCGAGGAATCAAACCAGCGTAGTTCAGGGGCAGGATGCAAAATGATATGCAGGAAGATTTTGATAATTGGACTTATATGCTACGCGAAGCCGGTTTGAAAGTTGGACTTATACGCTACGCGAAGCCGGATATCACTCATGATCATGCAAAGAGAGCTGTAATGAAGCAATTTATGCAAAATAAATGCAACATTTTAAGCGAATGCTAGGCAAACAAGTAAACTCGAACCAAACTATACCTCATGCAAAAAGGATGTAAGAAAATTATGGAATCTTCACGAACATGTGCGATAGATACACAAAGGTGAACGAAGTGTGTAATTGATGCACGAAGCGAGCGTGTGTGATAGATACACAAAGCGAACGTGTGATAGATACACAAAGTGAAGTGAGTGTGATGGATACACTATATGAAGCAAAGTGTGATGGATACACTAGGTGAGTGTGTGATAGATACACAAAGCGAACGTGTGATAGATACACAAAGTGAAGCGAGTGTGATGGATACACTAAAGGTGAACACAAAGTGTGATAGATGCACTTAGTGAACAAATATGATTGATATACTGAAGGTGAACACGAAGTGTGATAGATGCACTTGGTGAACAAGTATGATAGATATACTGAAGGTGAACACGAAGTGTGATAGATGCACTTAGTGAACAAGTATGATGGATATACTAAAGGTGAACACGAAATGTGATAGATGCACTTAGTGAACAAAGTATGATTGATATACTAAACGGTGAACGAGAAGTGTGATAGATGCACTTAGTGAACAAGTATGATGGATATACTAAAGGGTGAACACGAAGTGTGATAGATGCACTTAGTGAACAAAGTGTGATTGATACACTAAAAGCGAACACAAGGTGTGATAGATGCACTAAGTGAATAGAGTGTGATTGATACACTAAAAGCGAACACAAAGTGTGATAGATGCACTAAGTGAACAAGTGTGATGGATACACTAAAGGTGAACGCGAAATGTGATAGATGCACTTAGTGAACAGAGTATGATTGATATACTAAATGGTGAACACGAAGTGTGATAGATGCACTTAGTGAACAAGTATGATGGATATACTAAAGGGTGAACACGAAGTATGATAGATGCACTTAGTGAACAAGTATGATGGATATACTAAAGGTGAACACGAAATGTGATAGATGCACTTAGTGAACAAAGTATGATTGATATACTAAACGGTGAACACGAAGTGTGATAGATGCACTTAGTGAACAAGTATGATGGATATACTAAAGGGTGAACACGAAGTGTGATAGATACACTTAGTGAACAAAGTGTGATTGATACACTAAAAGCGAACACAAGGTGTGATAGATGCACTAAGTGAACAGAGTGTGATTGATACACTAAAAGTGAACACAAAGTGTGATAGATGTACTAAGTGAACAGAGTGTGATTGATACACTAAAAGTGAACACAAAGTGTGATAGATGCACTACGTGAACAGAGTATGATAGATATACTGAATGTGAACACGAAGTGTGATAGATGCACTTAGTGAACAAGTATGATTGATATACTAAAGGCGAACACAAAGTGTGATAGATGCACTATGTGAACAGAGTATGATAGATATACTGAATGTGAACACGAAGTGTGATAGATGCACTTAGTGAACAAGTATGATTGATATACTAAAGGTGAACACAAAGTGTGATAGATGCACTATGTGAACAGAGTGTGATTGATACACTAAATGCAAACACAAAGTGTGATAGATGCTGTCACGACCCAAACCCGGCCCTATGGGTTTAGCACCGTAACCGGCCAGTAATCCGAGATTACCGAAGGCCTGCTTAACAGTAGTACAGTAAAACAGAGTTCAGGGCCTGGCGGAAGCCAATACAGTAAATAAATAAATAATGTCCATTGAGCTGTGACAGTCTGTATGCCAAAAAGATTTTTCATGCATTCACACATTCAAACAGTACAGTCTATACAAAATTTACAGTCACACAGTAAAGGGACCTTATCCCTTGGTAACAGTACAGTTAGTAGCTGACAGCCTATACAGTAATCCAAAACAGAACGGAGACAGACGGGGAAAAACAAAACACCCCAAAGCCATAACATGGCAACTCGGAACCTCGCAGTGAGGCACATAGGCTGGCTTGACAAAACTGGAGTCTAACCCACGCTCCTAGCTCCGATCTGGTGGCTGAACACCTACATATATATATATATAAACAGTGAGCTAAGCCCAGTGAATAACATAATGCGTAAAGAGGTTAAGAATGAAATGTCCTTACAGTAATGAAAACAGTTCATTAAACAATATTCCAGTCTTTCAGTCAGAATAGTTATTCAGTCATATGTGGTACATCCATTAGCATAGCAGTAAACAGTAGGTCTTAAAGACCGAACAGTAATGATGGCCATCAATCAGTAAACAGGAATGGTTCCACGAGGGAACCGACAGAGATCTCTGTAACAGTAACAATAACAGTATACAATAGTTGCTAAGGATGCCACAATACATTTCAGAATATAGGACATACATTCAATCAATTAACAATAATTATTTCAGAAAACAGTTCTGTTAAACAGTCAGAAAACATTCTCAGTTGAACATATCTTTACACAATTGTTACTCACAGAGTTTGGGCTACAGTATGCTAGAGCGTGTCTCCCCAGTCGCCAACCCTACACAGTTCACAAGTTGAACACACACTAAGCTACACAGTTGGGAAATATCATAATTTAATCCATAATTTGCCTTGGTGTGTTCTACATCTATACCCTCATTAAGATGTCTTAAACTAGGCCTAAGAATGCCTAGAATGGGATGAGGATGCAAAAATACACTTAGAAAACATTTTGCAAAGTTTGCTGAAAATAGGAGCCTCGCTCGAGCGAGCCTTCCTTCGCTCGAGCGAGCTTCCAAAATCAAAGGCTTCGCTCGAGCGAGAAATCCTTCGCTCGAGCGAGCTGTCGAAACAGTAAAAGTACTGGATGCTGAAAGTTTACGCTCGAGCCACCAATCCTACGCTCGAGCGTAGCATCGAACAAAGGTTGGTCGCTCGAGCGAAGAAGCCAAATTCTGGAATTTCCAGATTTGTTTCCTAAGCTCAAACCAAGCATTCTTTCACTCAAAACTCGACCTCTTGGGCCCAAATTCTGGAAAACACCTCTAGATTCAATATACAACAAGTTTCAAAGCTCAATTTGTGAATTCAAAGCCCAAGAGTGAGTCAATTAAAACCATTTTTCAAACCCATTTTCATGAACATGGAGAAATGCAAACATGCATGAAATCCAACCATTTCAAAGCTCCAATTTGATGTTCTAGTGAGCCATTAATACCAAAAAACAAGTTGAAATCATGGACTAAGCTTAAACATGAGCATGCATGTACAATTTTACCATGGATTCAACTCAAAACTCATCAATTCAAGCATGCATGCATGAATTAAACTCCAAATCAACACTTTAGAACCAATTTATATCTTAACTCTATAATTTAACTTGACTCATGCAAGAAAACCTTAAATGCAACAATGGGAGATTCACTTACCTTGCCTAAGTCTTCAATTACAAGTGTAGAGGCTTAAACAAGCAAGAACTCTTCTAATTTCCTTAATTTCCAAGCAATATCATAAAAATGAACTCAATTCTCTTTTGCTCCCTCTCTTGGTTGGCTAGAGTGAAGGAAAGGGGCTGAGAAATGTTCTAATTCAAGTGTGTATAAGGTTCAAAGAACAAGAATAAACAAGCCCACTCAATGGCAAATTCCGTAATTATGGCAACTTAGGTGTCTAACTTATTTTAATCTAATTTAGTCATACCTAATCACATTTCTGATAAATATACCATAAAATCACATAAATCCTACTGATCATGAAACACTAAACAATTCTCAGTTCGGCCGCTGATAAGGCCTTCAATTTGTAGTTTAAACATAAAAACACGAACAGATAATCAAATAATCGAAAAGATAAAAATGCAATACAATAAACATGCTCAGTTAATTCGGTTTCAATTTTTAATCAGTCCGTTCAGTACTCCAGTTAGTTCAATTATCAGTCATAAGCATTCCAGTTTAGCAGTAATCAGTATGTAATTCAGTAATTTATCGATAAACGGTATGGGGTTGTTACAGTCTCCCCTCCTTATAAGGAGTTTAGTCCTCTAAACTCGAGTTACCTTCATTCTGGAAGAAAACAGGATCCAGTGGAAACAAATCAGGATACCTCCTAGCCATGTCATCTTCCCTTTCCCAAGTGGCATATACGCTACCATGGTTCTGCCAGTCAACTTTCACTAACGGGATCTCTTTGTTTCTCAGTTTCTTGATCCGTCTGTTTACAATCTGTATAGGCCGTTCCTCGTAAGTGTAGTCATCACTTAACACTACCCGAGTAGGCTCAATTACATGAAAGGGATCCCGGAGATAATCTCTCAACATCGAAATGTGGAAAACATTATGCATGTGCTCCATTTCAGGAGGGAGCGCAACTTGATACGCCACCGGATTAATTTTCTCAATAATCTCATATGGTCCGACGTATCTCGGCGCTAGCTTGCCCTTGACTCCAAAACGAGTCTGGCCTTTCATCGGTGTCACTTTCACAAAAACGTGATCACCCACTTCATATTCTCTGTCTTGCCTTCTGACATCTGCATAACTTTTCTGTCTGCTCTGTGCAGTTTTTAGTCTCTGTTGTATCAGTTTCACTTTCTCAGTCGTTTCATATACAATCTCGGGCCCAAGCAAAGGCCCATCTCCAACTTCTACCCAGCAAATCGGAGATCTACATTTCCTGCCATACAATGCCTTGAAAGGCGCCATACCAATACTCGAATGGTAGCTGTTGTTGTAGGCGAATTCAGCCAATGGCAAATGGCTTTCCCAGTTTCCCTGAAAATCAAGGACACACATTCTCAATAGGTCCTCCAAAGTCTGGATGGTCCTTTCTGACTGTCCATCAGTCTGAGGATGATAGGCACTACTCAGCCTCAATTCAGTACCCAGTGCAGTCTGTAGGCTTTGCCAAAACCTCGATGTAAACTTCGAATCCCTGTCAGAAACAATGGACACAGGCACTCCATGCAGTCTCACAATTTCATCAATATAGATAACAGCCAATTTGTCCGCATTATAGATTGTCTTAACTGGTAAGAAGTGAGTAGATTTGGTTAGTCTATCAACAATAACCCAAATTGAATCCATACCTTTCCTGGAGCGAGGTAACCCAACGATGAAATCCATCGTGATATGCTCCCATTTCCACTCTGGTATGGGTAAGGGTTGCAACAATCCAGCAGGTCGTTGATGTTCAGCTTTGACTTGTTGGCAATGAAGACATTTGGACACAAAGTCGGCAATTTCTTTCTTCATTCCCGGCCACCAGAAATTCTGTTTCAGATCTTGGTACATCTTTGTATTCCCCGGGTGGATAGACAATTTTGAATTGTGGCCCTCTTGCAGAATTCTTCTTTTCAGTTCAGTGTCATTCGGCACACACAGTCTTTCTCGAAATTTCAGTACATTGTTCTCAAATTTGAACCCCGGTCTCGGTTTAATTTCCCTTTCTTCGATGATCTTCTTCAAGAAGTCATCCTGTTGCTGTTTCTCTTTAATTTCTCCTATCAAGGCTGGTTGAGCAGAAATAGCAGCTATTGTTCCACCTTGTTCTCTCAAAACAATTTCAATTTTAGATTTTTCAAGATCATGAAGCAATTCTTTCTGCCCGGTAAACAACCAAGCTAAG
Source organism: Camellia granthamiana (assembly GCA_036172215.1). Taxonomy (NCBI): domain Eukaryota; kingdom Viridiplantae; phylum Streptophyta; class Magnoliopsida; order Ericales; family Theaceae; genus Camellia; species Camellia granthamiana. The sequence continues at coordinate 136,101,088 of CM069904.1, read as the reverse complement.
TTGGCAATTGACTTTCGGCTCAATGCATCGGCAACAGTGTTGGCTTTTCCCGGATGGTACAGAATCTGTAGGTCATAGTCTTTGATCAGTTCTAGCCATCTGCGTTGTCTCATATTTAATTCTTTCTGTGTGAAGAAATATTTTAAGCTCTTGTGGTCGGTATAAACTTCACATGTCGCCCCATACAGATAGTGATGCCAAATTTTCAATGCAAACACTACTGCTGCAAGTTCCAAATCATGGGTCTGGTAGTTCTTTTTATGTGGTCTCAACTGTCGGGAAGCATAAGCAATAACTCTACCATTCTGCATTAAAACACACCCCAAACCCTTATGAGAAGCATCACTAAATACAGTATAACCATCCGTACCTGAAGGTAGAGTAAGGACCGGTGCAGTCACAAGTCGGGTTTTCAACTCTTGAAATGCTGACTCCCTTTGGTCTGTCCAGTCAAATGATGTCCCCTTCTGAGTTAACTGAGTCAATGGTAAGGCAATTTTGGAGAAATCCTTGACAAATCTTCTGTAATATCCAGCCAATCCCAAAAAGCTTCGGACTTCAGTCACATTTGTTGGTCTAGGCCAGTTCACTACAGCTTCAATTTTCTGCGGATCAACAGAAATTCCATCTTTGCTAACAACATGCCCCAAAAACATAACATGATCAAGCCAAAACTCACATTTAGACAGTTTAGCATACAGTTTCTGTTCCCTTAGGGTCTGCAGGGCAAGTCTCAGATGGTGTTCATGTTCTTCTCTACTCTTTGAATAAATCAGTATGTCATCAATAAATACTACAATGAAATCATCAAGGTATGGTTTAAAAATTCTGTTCATAAGGTCCATAAAAGCAGCAGGGGCATTCGTGACTCCGAATGGCATAACTAAAAATTCATAATGGCCATACCTCGTTCTAAAAGCAGTTTTATCAACGTCTTCCGGTTTAACCTTCAGTTGATGATACCCTGATCTGAGATCAATCTTGGAAAACACTTGTGCACCCTGTAACTGATCAAATAAATCATCAATACGTGGCAATGGGTATTTATTTTTCACAGTTACCTTGTTCAATTCACGGTAATCAATGCACAATCTCAGTGAGCCATCTTTCTTCTTCACAAACAAAACAGGTGCGCCCCATGGTGAAGTACTGGGCCTGATAAACTTCTTGTCTAACAGTTCTTGCAATTGCACTTTCAACTCCTTCAGTTCGGTTGGGGCCATTCTGTAAGGAGCTTTAGACACTGGCTGTGTTCCCGGAATCACATCGACGGTAAATTCAATCTCCCTGTCAATCAAATCCCCTGGCAGATCATCTGGCAATACATCTGGGAATTCTCTGACTATAGGAATACAATTCACATCAGTTTTAACACTATCATCAGTAGACACAGTCAGCACAGAACACAGATATCCTTTACACCCCTTTCTAATCAGTTTAACAACTTTCACAGAAGAAATCAGATACGGAGGAGGTACTACTCCACTCCCATTAAACACAAATTCAGGCAAACCAGGTGGACGAAAAACCACTTGTTTTGTTACACAGTCTATAGTGGCATGATATTTTTGTAACCAGTCCATCCCCAATATTACATCAAAATGATCGATGTTCAATGGCAGTAAATCAATAAACAGATGCATATCCCCAACAATAATTTCACAAGCAGGATACATATATGCACATGTCATGGATCCCCCAACAGGTGATGATACATCTAGCAGATAATTCATGGGTTCTAAGGGTCTATTCAATTTCCGTGAAAAAGCATGCGACACATAAGAATGTGTAGACCCCGAATCAATCAATACATATGCATTTTGTGTACAAATAGAGAGGATACCTGACACAACGGTCTCAGTATTTTGCACGTCTCCCGATACTAGGGCAAACACTCGGCCCTGCCTCATAGGCTCTTTCCCGGTAGCTTTGGGGTTAGGCTTTGGTGCTGCAGTTGATGCTGCTGCGCTTGGTGCAGCTTTGCTACTGGCTTGCGGAGCAGAGGGACAGTCTCTAACCATGTGGCCCACTTTGCCACATCTGTAACAGGCTCCAGATATTTTGTGACAAACCCCTTTGTGCTTGTTGCCACATTCAGAGCAGGGTGGAATGAACCCACTCCCTTGGCTGGGGCTAGTTGTTGACCCCGTATTCTGTTTCTTGTTGGAAGGGTTGTGCTTGCCTTTCTTGAATTTGAAACCCTGCCTTTTTCCATGCCATTCAGTTGTTGGTGTTTCAGATTGTTTCACAGCTTCGATGTTCGACTCGGCCATTAATGCCCGGTCGAGAACACCCACAAAAGTCGGTAGTTTCAGAACATTTATTTGGTCAAGTATTGCGACATTAAGGCCACCCTCAAACTTTCTGGCCTTCTTGTAGTCAGTGTCCACCATATGTGGTGCATATCTGGCAAGCTCGGTAAATTTCGTTTCATATTCAGCAACAGACATTGTGCCCTGTCTCAGTTGTTCAAATTCAGTCACCTTTCTATCCCTGACACACTGTGGAAAGTACTTTTCAAAGAAGGACTCCTTGAACTGAGCCCAAGTCATAACAGTATTTGTATCATGGATCAACATCCACCACCTTCTAGCTTCTTCTTGTAGGGTGAAGGTAGCTAACAGTACTTTATTCGCTTCTGAGCACGGGAACACTTCAAATAGTTTTTCTGTTTCAAGCACCTAAGCTTCAGCCTTTAGCGGTTCAAGGCCTCCCTGAAAGGATGGCGGTTTCATCTTGCTGAATTTATGGGTGAGAGCAATTATGTCCCCATCATTCACATTTGCATTTGGTTCCGGCTGTACCGGAGGAGGAGGAGGTGGGGGCTGTTGATTTTGTTGTTGCTCAAGTCTAGTAGTTATCAATTCCATCATTCTTTCCATTCTTGCCATTCTTGCCTCAGTAGATGAGGATTTAGGTTCATTTGCATTGTCCATTTCACTATAAACAGTTATAACAGTTATAGCAATTATAACATAAACAGTTGCATATTTAGTCAGTTATCACATTAACATGTATTCAGTCATAACATAGCCACACACTTTTCAAGTTCATGAAATGCCCTAATCACTTTTCTAGGACACCCTATAGCTCATTTGGACATGTGTGTGGGATATAACTCGTGGTTAAGTATCGCTCTGATACCACTCTGTCACGACCCAAACCCGGCCCTATGGGTTTAGCACCGTAACCGGCCAGTAATCCGAGATTACCGAAGGCCTGCTTAACAGTAGTACAGTAAAACAGAGTTCAGGGCCTGGCGGAAGCCAATACAGTAAATAAATAAATAATGTCCATTGAGCTGTGACAGTCTGTATGCCAAAAAGATTTTTCATGCATTCACACATTCAAACAGTACAGTCTATACAAAATTTACAGTCACACAGTAAAGGGACCTTATCCCTTGGTAACAGTACAGTTAGTAGCTGACAGCCTATACAGTAATCCAAAACAAAACGGAGACAGACGGGGAAAAACAAAACACCCCAAAGCCATAACATGGCAACTCGGAACCTCGCAGTAAGGCACATAGGCTGGCTTGACAAAACTGGAGTCTAACCCACGCTCCTAGCTCCGATCTGGTGGCTGAGCACCTACATATATATATATATATAAATAGTGAGCTAAGCCCAATGAATAACATAATGCGTAAAGAGGTTAAGAATGAAATGTCCTTACAGTAATGAAAACAGTTCATTAAATAATATTCCAGTCTTTCAGTCAGAACAGTTATTCAGTCATATGTGGTACATCCATTAGCATAGCAGTAAACAGTAGGTCTTAAAGACCGAACAGTAATGATGGCCATCAATCAGTAAACAGGAATGGTTCCACGAGAGAACCGACAGAGATCTCTGTAACAGTAACAATAACAGTATACAATAGTTGCTAAGGATGCCACAATACATTTCAGAATATAGGACATACATTCAATCAATTAACAATAATTATTTCAGAAAACAGTTCTGTTAAACAGTCAGAAAACATTCTCAGTTGAACATATCTTTACACAATTGTTACTCACAGAGTTTGGGCTACAGTATGCTAGAGCGTGTCTCCCCAGTCGCCAACCCTACACAGTTCACAGGTTGAACACACACTAAGCTACACAGTTGGGAAATATCATAATTTAATCCCTAATTTGCCTTGGTGTGTTCTACATCTATATCCTCATTAAGATGTCTTAAACTAGGCCTAAGAATGCCTAGAATGGGATGAGGATGCAAAAATACACTTAGAAAACATTTTGCAAAGTTTGCTGAAAATAGGAGCCTCGCTCGAGCGAGCCTTCCTTCGCTCGAGCGAGCTTCCAAAATCAAAGGCTTCGCTCGAGCGAGAAATCCTTCGCTCGAGCGAGCTGTCGAAACAGTAAAAGTACTGGATGCTGAAAGTTTACGCTCGAGCCACCAATCCTACGCTCGAGCGTAGCATCGAACAAAGGTTGGTCGCTCGAGCGAAGAAGCCAAATTCTGGAATTTCCAAATTTGTCTCCTAAGCTCAAACCAAGCATTCTTTCACTCAAAACTCGACCTCTTGGGCCCAAATTCTGGAAAACACCTCTAGATTCAATATACAACAAGTTTCAAAGCTCAATTTGTGAATTCAAAGCCCAAGAGTGAGTCAATTAAAACCATTTTTCAAACCCATTTTCATGAACATGGAGAAATGCAAACATGCATGAAATCCAACCATTTCAAAGCTCCAATTTGATGTTCTAGTGAGCCATTAATACCAAAAACAAGTTGAAATCATGGACTAAGCTTAAACATGAGCATGCATGTACAATTTTACCATGGATTCAACTCAAAACTCATCAATTCAAGCATGCATGCATGAATTAAACTCCAAATCAACACTTTAGAACCAATTTATATCTTAACTCTATAATTTAACTTGACTCATGCAAGAAAACCTTAAATGCAACAATGGGAGATTCACTTACCTTGCCTAAGTCTTCAATTACAAGTGTAGAGGCTTAAACAAGCAAGAACTCTTCTAATTTCCTTAATTTCCAAGCAATATCATAAAAATGAACTCAATTCTCTCTTGCTCCCTCTCTTGGTTGGCTAGAGTGAAGGAAAGGGGCTGAGAAATGTTCTAATTCAAGTGTGTATAAGGTTCAAAGAACAAGAATAAACAAGCCCACTCAATGGCAAATTCCGTAATTATGGCAACTTAGGTGTCTAACTTATTTTAATCTAATTTAGTCATACCTAATCACATTTCTGATAAATATACCATAAAATCACATAAATCCTACTGATCATGAAACACTAAACAATTCTCAGTTCGGCCGCCGATAAGGCCTTCAATTTGTAGTTTAAACATAAAAACACGAACAGATAATCAAATAATCGAAAAGATAAAAATGCAATACAATAAACATGCTCAGTTAATTCGGTTTCAATTTTTAATCAGTCCGTTCAGTACTCCAGTTAGTTCAATTATCAGTCATAAGCATTCCAGTTTAGCAGTAATCAGTATGTAATTCCGTAATTTATCGATAAACGGTATGGGGTTGTTACAGATGCACTATGTGAACAGAGTATGATAGATATATTGAATGAATGAAGTGTGATTGATACACTAACTAAATGAAGTGTGATTGATACACTAAAGTGAATATATGCGTGATAGATACACAAAAGGATAATGTGTGTGATAGATACACAGAATGAATGAAGTGTGATTGATACACTAAAGTGAAGAGAGTGTGATTGATACACAAAATGAGAATGTGTGATAGATACAAAGCGAGTGTGTGTGATTGATACACAATATGAACAAAGTGTGATTGATACACTGAATGAATGATCTTAAACGGAACTTCTTTGAATGAACCGTACATACAATATCGTGCATGACTGAGAAAGAAACTTGATAGGTACAATGTATTACAATGCATGATGCTTACGGAAAGCAATAAATGGACAAAGCGGCGCTTTAGAAAGCACCTCATGAGGTGAGTGGCGGTGAACCGCTCTTCTCCGACGGGGATTTCCCCTTGTGCTCTTCAAACACTTTACCTTTAACTCACAGTACAAAGGCTCTGGAATGCCGGCAAGGGTTCTACAGGTAGAACACTTTGGATGCTACCATTCTTCCTGTTCATATTCACAACTTTCCCTATTCTCCAACGGGGTGACAGACTAGGTTGGTTCAGTATCCAGAATTGAGGTGCATACACGCTATCTCAACCTATGGGGCTTCCATACAGATTTCAAGTCGAGGACACGCCTCTGGGTATTTAAACCAGACTTTAGTCTCGGAAATCCCGAACCTTTGCGTTCTAGGTCACGGCCATTCGAACTCTAGTTTCCACCATCGCAGTTGGTCTCCCAGGAACTCATTGCAAAACACGGCCAAGATGTCCCTGGCACGAAACGGTACTCGAGGAGAGCACTTCTAATCGCCATTCTGGCTTGAAGCAGACTTGATCTTGAGATTGAGGTAGAGTCACACTCATACTTCGGAGCATTGGCAAGACCTGAAGAGGTACACACGGGATGCAATCTCGGAACTTACTGAAGTTGGAACAAACTCAGATGCCTGACATTTTCCCCTTTTGCTTTTGCTTTGCAGTCCGGAACCATTATAGCTTCAGATAGGTCCTGGTTCTACTGTTCTCTCATGACCTGGGTTGAACCCTGCGGTTTTGTGAAAGAACAAATTCTGTTTTGCACAAATGTGGAGAACGACACGGCACTCGAAGCACAAAACAATTTTATTTTTGAAATTGAGAGATGAGTTTTCGACCAGGTATTGAGCCTACGACTAAACACAGCAAAACGACTCAACAAGGAAATAAAAGGCACACAACCTAGACACATCGAGTAACACTCGAAACGACTCAAAACAAGAATTGAGATAAAACAAAAAGACACGACACTTAGACGTGCACAGGGAGCCTGTTTCACCGGGTAGTGTTTCCCACCCTTTCTCATTTGTGATTCTCACATCACTCTGGCACTCAATCTCTTGTTTTCTGAAAAAGCCCTTTTCTCACTTTTTCTCTCATCGCACATCTCTCTATTATTTAATCTCTCATTTTTTTATCCCTCCCCTGGGTGGTTGATGGATAAACAGAAAGTTGCGGGGTCTTGCCCCTAGCATTCCGCTAGATTCTTCCTTCTGCTTACAATAGTGAACTTTCCCACAGAGGGGTTGTGCTACAACTGGGTGTGTAGCACATCTGCAGTTGACATCGGTCGACGATGCTCTGCTGGGGAGTTTGGACGTGATCAGATCTGTCCAGATGAGGGAGTGGAATATCTGGCCCCATTCCAGTTCGTGCTTCGCACTTGGCTTGATACCTCATTGCTTGGAGGATGTGAGAGCTTTCTGCCCTTTTGCTGTTAGCTTCAGTTGTGCCCTCTTCTGGCAGGTAGAGTGTCCTTCTTGGCAAGTATGTTGACAATGGGGGAAAGACAGGAAGCCTGACTCAATTGTGCCCCTAGTTCATCGTTTTGACCATTTTTTTTTTTGGTTTTCTACTAAAACAATTTTAACCAAAATGAGAGTTAGATTAACGCGCTTGTTCAATTTTTCTGATTCAAAATCATGTAAGTTAGGTTATGAGCACTGAAAATTTTTCCTTTTTGGGTCCAAGAAAAAGGTCCAGTTTTTGGAAAAATTGAATAATTTTCGAGAAAATTAGTCAACTTCATTAAAAATTCTCAAAAACTATTTTTGCAAACGGCCACTGCTCAACGAGCATAGAACCCACTCTCGAGATGCACAACCTCAGATTCGAAGGAAAATTGCCCCTTGCTTGAGGGGAGCTGCGTGGCAACAGAAAGTTGCCCCTTGTTTGAACGGCACTGCAGCGCATTGAATGGCAACGGAAAGTTGCCCCTTGTTTGAATGGCACCGCAGCGCATTGAATGGCAACGGAAAGTTGCCCCTTGTTTGAATGGCACCGCAGCGCATTGTAGTCAGTCCTCAGAGTGACGAACACAACCAAATTCTCGGATACAGAGAAGGCGAAGATGATCAAAACCATTACATGGGCACAATCAATTTGAAGTGTTTTACGGCTGGACTTCAGAATGAAGTTGCCTACGTATCCCAAAGATGGGAATCAATCCTTACGTAGTTCGGGGTTAAGGTACGCTCGGGTATTAACCTCTCCTTTTTAGGCTCTAACTTTTGCCAAGGCGCCTGTCGCGGGTTTTCGACCTTGCGAGCTTTGTTCTTCTTTCTTTTTTTTCTCTTTTTTTCTTTTTTTTCTCTTTTCTTCTTCTTTTTTTTTTTTTTGCTTTTCTTCTTTTTCTCTTTTCTTCTTTTTTCTTTTTTGCTTTTTGTATATATCTTTTCTTGCTCTAACTTTTGCCTGGGTCGCCCTTTTCGGGTTTTCGGCCCAGTGAGCCTCTCAAAGGGTAAAAGTGTAACAAGTCCATGCCAAATGATTTTAGGATCTCGAAGCCATCCGTATCCAAAAAAGTGGCTGTTGTATCAATTTGCAGAAGGATCCATCTTTGGCTCTTCGAGTACATCGGACATTTTCGCCCCTAGTTCGAGGGGTGTTTCTGTTCTAGCTTCGCAAGCTTCTTCTGATGAGGTCTGATCTTCTTGATCTGACTTTGGTGCCTCTTGGTCGAGGGCTGTTTCAAATCTGGCCACACAGGCCTCACATCGCGGTTGACCGTTGAACACTCTGAATCCAAGGTCAAGGTTTGAAAGCAAGGGCTCAAGTCTCGAGGCTGAGAGTGATCCTAAGCTGCACAATCTCAAGAGTGATTCCACACAGGTCTTCGCAGGACCGCGCAGAACATTTTTTTTTTGAAAATTTTTAAGAAAGCGACAAATTGCTCGCACCGAAGATAGTGTGAAACCAGTCTGGATCAAGCCAGGGTCCTTCTCAGTACTCACGCTAACAAGCATGATTTCATTCATTAAGGGCTTAGCACGCCTCTTTTTCTCTCATTTGATCAAAGTTTTGCTAATCCCGAGGAATTCCTTCCTCTTCGTTTTCACTGCAGTGTTCAAAAGGTTTTGAAAAACTTAGGTCATTACAATGACTTCAAGGCACAGAAAAGACAGAGTCCTTAGTCAAATACTATCATCTCCTTCAGAACTTCCGGCATAACTGGCACAAGGCAGAAGCAAACGCGCGAGCGTAAAAAATCACTGTTGTTTCATTCATAAACTACTGGCGCAACTGGCTCCCTGGTAGAAACAGACTCAAAACAAAATAAAAAGACAAACGCAAAACAAAATGGTGACGCTCGAGGTAACACCCCCGGAATCACCCGACTCCTATACAACAGGACTGACTCGATACAACAAGACAGACCCAAAACAAAAGAGACTGACTCAAAACAAAAAGACAGACTCAAAAACAAAACAACAAGACTGACCCAATACCCAAGTCAGAAAGCACAAAAGCTAGCATTCGCAAATGCTCAAAACAGTGCATGCCATCCACCATATCTGGAGTTAATCGAGCGTCGCCTGCAGGTGGTTCATTCTCCGATCTCATCACATTATCCCCCACAGGTTCACTGGTCGAGTGCCGATAGACTTTGTTGGACTGGCGCAGGGATGACCCTGTTGTCAAACAGATCTTGTACATCATGGCGCAGACGAAAGCAACTGTCAGTGTCATGACCGGTTTGTTGATGGTACGCACAGTACCTAGTATGGTCATGCTTTGGAGGGAGAGGATCAGGTAAAGGCTGTTGTTCCAATGGTTTCAGATGTCCTTTCCGGATTAAGGCCTCTAGAGCCTTTGACAAAGGTATATAAAGTGGGGTGAAAACCCTCTTGACTCGAGGTGGATATTTGGCCGTCTGTGAGCTACTTCCGGACGCACCGGTGAATGGGGTAGCTTTTTTTGATGTGGTGGTGGTGACCATGCCCACTTCAGAAGATCTTGCAGCTACATCACCACTGGTGGTCGCATTCAAACTGCGAGAAAACGCCCGCCTAGGCTGCTCCTTCTCCTGGTCAATGAGGCCCTGCTTCATAGCATCCTCGATCTGTACTCCCATCTCGTGCAAATCTGAAAAGGTAGGGAAGGGGAGCACGATCATTTTTTGTATTAGTTTGGGCTGGAGGTTGCGCACAACCATCCGTATTTGATCCTTATCCGTTGGCCTAATGGTCATCATTGAGGCTTTGGCCCTCCAGCGGACCACGAATTCTGAGAAGCTCTCCTTAGGCTCCTGCCTCGTCGTCTCAAGATCACGGGTCATAATCTCGATTTGGGTATTGTACGAATATTGTGCGACGAAGGCCTCGACCATCTCCTTCCAGCTTCGTTTCACTGAATCCTCCAATTTGGCGTACCAGATGGCCGCAATACCTGACAAGGTCTTGCCAAAAAGGGAGAGCTTCTGTAATCTTGTCAAGCCCATCAGGCGCAGAACATCTAAAAACAAACTCAGGTGGACCATAGGATCTCCTGACCCGTCAAAACGGTCGATGTGAGGCATCTTGAACCTATCCGGCAGTGTCACAGCTGCGTCGGTGTACCCGTCCTCAATGTCCCGGATAGACTTTACCCCCTAGGATTTTTTGAACAACTTTTCAAGCTTGCTCAACTTCAACGCTGTAGGGTCGACCTCGAACTCGAAGGGAGAGTCCGGTAGATTGGTAGGTGTTTTGGACAGCTGGGGTAAAATTGGGAGCGGAGCCGGCCCTACCGAAATGTCCGTACCTTCCTGGACATTGGGTGTTTCCCCGGGTGTCTGAACCCCTGGTGGTGGTGGAGCTTGATGCGAAGCAGATGCTCCGTTCTGCTGTTGCAACCTAGTGATGAGCTCGGCTTGCTGAGCCATGATTGCAGCCTGCAGCTTGGAAAATTCCGCCTGGCGGACAGGGTCTTGCTGCATGAGTTTCATACTTTCTTGCATCTGGCGCATCATTGCCTTCATCCCTGATGTGTTCTGCTGATCCATCTGACTGACTAGTACCTATCTCTGCAGTAGAAACTGAGACCTCAGCCTGACTGCTCACTGGTGGGGTGGATAAGGGCCACTGATCTGGTAACTGCTGAACCGGTGATTTGTGCCTGACTGGCCCTTTTACCCTGCCTCTGGCAAAGGAACACTGATTGCCCTTGAACTGAATCTCTGACCTGACAAAGTCTATCAGCACAAGTTCGATGAACCTCAGGGGATATCGGAGCCTTCTGAAGCTATGGTTCCAGGACTACCTAGCAAAAGAGAAAACAGACAGCACCTCAGCTCAACTTCACCAAAACAGATACGAGTGTAGCAGGATGACTGTGCCCTCTACTGAATTCTGCCCCCAAAATTCAGCCTCAAATCTGATACCCTCAGGTAAAATGAATCCCAAAATACTGAACTGGTGCCCGCAGGCCTGATGCCCAAACTTGTAAACTGATACATGCATTCCTGTAGAGATGCACTCTAAAAGCACATAGCAGATAAGTGAGAGCCAAAACACCCCTATGTTGGGGTAGGGTTTCCCTGTCCTATTTTGTCAGGAGCTAGGGTTTCACTACGCACGCAGCGGTTTCAAACAACCTATCGGGTAAGCAACCTGTTCTAGTTTGGAATGGTCACTATGGATCCGAATATGCACTAGGTCGAATGGTCAAAAAGGGTGCCCCGGTAAAACCGGGGTTTGTGTTCCCATACTGGCAGAGCCCACAACCGGTCAGCCTTATGGTCATGCCTTGACAAGACAAGCCTCCGGCAAACCGTTCAGGAATAGCAGATGGCAAACACGGTGTCCTAGGCGCACCAATACAAATGCAATGCAAAGAAACACACAAGTGTAGTCAAAACCAGATATCATGAGTTCGAGTCAAGTTCTCTAAATCCCCAGCAGAGTCGCCAGAAACTGTAACAAGTAACAAGTCCGCGAGGGACCTCGCTACAGTTCGGACTCGATTCGTCACGGTTCTTAATCTGAACCAAAGAGTCCAAATCCGGCAAATCGTTTTGAGAAAACAGATTTTTGAAAGAAGTGCCAAACATGGACTACTTTGCCAGACACAGAGTCGCCACCTAAATATTTTATTTTTGGGAAATTTAAGAAACCCTGACTCGTGCCTAAGGCCACGTGTTCGTCATCACCAAAGTTGCCTCGGCTCGGGAACTTGGGTACGATTGGGGAAGGTCACTTCGTGAGCACCCCCGCTCGCCCGATCAAAGATCGGCCTCTACTAACCATGATATCTAGTTTTGAAAACATTATGCGTTCTTATTCCGGTTATTAGCCTAGATTTACTATGTGATGCGCACAGCATACAAGTATAGACTGGGTCGCCTGAATTGGAACAAAACATTTCCTGCTTATTTTTTAAAGTGATTTGCTACTCGCAAGTAGGCTTAAAATGTAGATTTTGCCACCCTCAGGTGGGCTTTAGAAAAGATGGTTTTGCCACTATCTAGTGGGCTTAAGACTCACAGTCAATGTATTGTTCCAATCCAAACAACCCAACCTTCACCCACAGGCATTCAGGCAGTTATATCACGTAAGCACATAGCCTCATGGTAAGCATGCTATCATGGCAGTCACTCACACGCATGCAAGGATGCTAAAGCATAAAACTTACCGAGTACTCCAAGCCAAAACAGAAGCTAATTAGAAATCCATGCATGATCCTAAATATACAGAAATGCCTAATGCAACACATGCAACAATGCAACTATAGCAGGCTCGGCTATTCTAGACATGGCATATGAGATGCAACAGCTAACAAGTATTCAACTTGGAATTGAAATACAAGTGCAGTTAGTATGATGCGCCGAGCCCGGTGCACGCAAAACAGATGAATGAATGCAAACATGCTATCATATTGTATGCTAATTGAAACATGCCCTAATCTAACCATCATAAGCTGGTAAATAAAAGGGAGAAAGACGTGGGGTTGGAAGACATACATCACACGCACGCACACTTATTACAACATTGCCCTCGCTCGGAGGGTCCGAATAAATAATATACAGTCCCAAATGAATAAATAATACAGTCCCGAATAAATACAAAAATCCTAATTAATTAACAAATTAACTAAGAAAGCAGTAAACTAGTATGCAGGCTGGGGACTGCCTCAACTCTGCTTCGGATGATGGATGATGCATGTTCGGGTTGCTTTGGTCAGAAAATCCCTTGCGATGCCCCGGTTAGCCTCTGTTTGCAATTGTTCTTGGAATGCGTGCCAAGCTCTGGAAGGCTGCTGATTCTTGATTTGCTGCAACAGAGAGCAAGAAAGAGGCATGGCAATGTATTTTCACATATGTATGCATGCCTCGATCCTCGTGCCACCAATCACGCATCTCGATGCATGATGGCCGAGGAGTGGAATTGCACAACTCAATATGGGATGAATGCACATGAAAACACAACAAGACCGAGGCTCCATCATGGATAATTCGGAGTGTCGGTGACCGAGAATTGAGACACGTTCCGTTACTCGGCGTACGAAACGTCCCTCGTTTCCCGTGCTTGGGCTAACTCCTATCCCAAGCACAATGCAATATGCATGACATGCATGAATGCAACTAATATATAACCTAACATACACAATGTTATGGAATGGCATACACGATGCACGAGGTAACATGGCATACACAATGCACTAGCATACAACCTAGCATACACAATGCTATGAAATGAAATGGCATACACAATGTATAATGGACTTACACCAACACAAGTGGACCTCAACCACACTCACATAGGAGGCCATTAGATGAAAATGAGACACTCGAGATACGTGCACACGAGCACGCAAACCAAGGACCGGACCTATGGCACAAAGGCCACTCTAACAAAGCATGGCAAGGCATGGAATATGGCATACAAGCATGCAAATTTCAGTACCAAAATATGATGCAAAACAGCCCCGAAACATGGAAACATGGCACCCGATGCATGAGATGAGACTCGAAACTCGAAACTAGGCGCATGGAATGACCTATGGCTATGCAAAGCATGCATTATTTGAACATGAAGTGTGAAGACAGAATTAAGACAGTCCCGAAACAAGAATATTTCCAGTTTTAAGCAAGGCCAAACAGTGAACACAAATAGGACTAAGCTAGCATGCAAAAATGGCTCCGAAAGAGAGATAATGAAGTAAGTAACAGATGCTGGCCATAAATGGAAAAGAGCCCTTCAACAAAGTTGAAGAGGGGCTCAAAATGAAGCACTTTACAGTTTAGAACAAGCCACGAAAACAAACACAAATATGGCTAAACTATTATGCAAGAAATGGGCCAAAAGGGAGACAAAGAAGCAAGTGATGGTTGATGGCCTCAAACAGAAGAGGGCCCTTCAACAAAGTTGAAGAGGGGCCCAAAAAATGGTATTTTACAGTTTATGATCAAGCCTAAAACAGTGCACAAGCAAGCTTAAAATACTATACAAAATAAGGCATAAAAGAGAGCTTTAACACAAAGAGCAAAAAGGGAGCCTCAAACAGTGAAAGACCCTTGGTCAAACATGAATATTGGATCAAAATATGACTATTTACAGTTCGGACCAGAGCCCAAAAATACAAGCACAAGGGGCTAACAAAGCATGCAAAAATAGGGCCAAAAGAGAGATAAAGAGGCAAGTGACAGATGGAAGCCTCAAACAGTGAAGAGCCCTTGAAGAGGGGCTCAAAAAAAACAACTTTACAGTTTATAACCAAGCTCAAAACAGTTTAAAAATAGGCCTAAAATACTATGCAAAAATAGGCCTAAAAGAGGGTTTAAACACAAAAGGTAAGAAGGAAGCCTCAAACAGGGAAAGGCCCTTAATCAAACATGAAAAGGAGGTAAAAATATGACTATTTCCAATTAGAGTCAGAGCCCAAAAATGTAAGCACAAGGAGCTAGAATATAGATCAAAATAATGCACAAAAGAGGGAAAATGGGACTCACCCTTGTAGAACCAATCTTTAGCAACCTTTGGACCAAGTTTGGGAGCTTTTAACCTCTGGAAGACAGCCTCAAGCTGCTGGAATGGATGTTGGAGGTATTGTGCTATGGCTTGTAGAGTAAAGGGTGTAGGAAGCTTAAGGTTTTGAAGTGTGGAAGAGAGGGAGAGGGAGAGTCAATGCAAGAGGCTTAGACCAATTTTTTGTAACCCTTAAAACTGAAGGGGAGGGACTGGTTTTATAGGCAAAGGAGTGGAAAAAAAGGGGAGGAATTTCAAATTCAAGTTTCCCCCCAAAAGGCCAAACCCTCGGATATGGGTCAAGTGCAAAACAAAATACATGGCTGGAACACACTTGGGACAAGGATCATGGCCGGCCAGCTCAAAAGGGCAAAAAAAGTCCATTCACCAAATAGGTGGCCGGCCTGCTAGATTTTCTGGCCGGCCTGCTACTTTTCAGAACAAAAAATGGTTCTGCCGGGAAGAAAGGTGGCCAGCCAGTGATTGGGAAGTCCAATGGTGGCCATTCAAGTGTCCAAATTGAAGCCCCGGAAGTTAGCTTTCCAATGGCGCAAACCTTGCATTAAAATTCCTCCTGTGGAAAAAGTTATGCCCTTTTTGGTGAAGCCGCGCAGATTTCGGTCCAA
Source organism: Camellia granthamiana (assembly GCA_036172215.1). Lineage (NCBI taxonomy): Eukaryota > Viridiplantae > Streptophyta > Magnoliopsida > Ericales > Theaceae > Camellia > Camellia granthamiana. The sequence goes on along the minus strand of CM069904.1, from coordinate 136,085,600 downwards.
CCAGAGTGATGCCCTACTTCAATCAACTATATCTCCCCCGTCCGGAATTGGATTTAGGAGATTCTTGAGTACAAAATGAAGCCCCGGAAGTGTTATTTCCAATGGTGGTGGCCTCATAGCTTGATTCCAAGTATGCAAATGAATAGGCCCGATTTGGCGAGGGCTGCTTGACTCTTTCTTAACGGTTCATGGCCATTTTCTCCCCCAACTGGATTTCTTCCCTTTTCTCCTCTTTTCTTCAACTCTAAAGCCCCTAAGTAAGGTATTTTAAAAGATTTTTCAAAGATTTCATCTCTCTTTCATTCATTTCTACTTTGTCCTTGCTCGGTTTACCGAAAAACGCAACATTTAACAAAATGCGAGCCTCGGAACATCGTAAAAACTTTATTTCAAAAACGTTTTGAAAGAGAGGGTTTTAAGGTTTAAAATCTTTTGATCAAGATCGTTTTGGTCCAAAAGGGGGTATGAAGTTGAGCTTTGACTCTCTCTCTTTGCCGAAGAAATTGAACCTTTGCCCTGCACATCTTCCAAAACCATCAGTCGCGTTCAAGTCTTAAAGGTGGTCAAAAATGGGGTGTCTACACTAAGCAATAGTAAAATAATGCATAGAAAGACAATCTCACTTATCAAATATAATTAACAATTCAATAATCTATCATTTTCATAGTGGGGTTAACTATGTTTACATATAAGTGGTGATTTGATATCATTGTTGTACTGGATTTTTTTTTTATAAAACTTTCATACATAATAATGTGGCTTATTGTATTTCTTTATTTACAATCAAAATAACCATTATTATTTTTGTAATTTGAAAAATGTCATTAAGAAGTCATTCTAAATATTATTTTTATATAAATTTATTTATTTATTAATTATTTTCCTTATATGCAAAAATAAATAAATAAATAAAATGAGGGGCATGTGCCTCCCGGTCCCTTCGTACTTCCACCACTGATGATTATGATAATTTGTCTTTTAAAAATATTTTGATGAAAAAATGTATATCATAACCACAAAAAGGCAACTTTATTTTTGAATCAGGAACTATCATAACTCTGCCATAAGATTAAATAATAATTGTTACAAAAAGATGCGTAATATATATTAAAAAAAATACGTAACAAGATAGATATTGTGTACATTCTCAGGCCCCGTTTATTTTTAGAGATAGAATGGAGGGAATTGATAGTGAGGGGATTGTTAGTGAAGGGATTGATAGTGAAGGGATTAAGTAAAATTGTATTTGTTTTGATGATAGTTGTTAGTGTAGGGATTGTTAAATTATTTTTATATAAAATAAATATAAAATAATAAAACAAATAAAAAAAATACAAAAACATTAACCATTAATGTTTTAAAAAAAATACCCAATATGTAAAAAAAATTTAAAAAATAAAATAAAATAAAAAATTTTCAAAAAAAAAAATAAAACAAATAAAATAATGATTTTTACTTAACAAAAAATACAAAAAATCAAATATTAATGTTCAAAAAAAAAGCCCGACATGTAAAAAATAAAATAAAAAATTTCTAGTTCGCCAGACTATTTTTCTAATATCAAGTCCTGGAGGCCCATCTAAATTCCCTTGGAGAGGCCCATCCTAATCTGGAGCTCACTATCAACCCCCTCTCCATCTCTTAAAACAAGCACAATATTAATGAGTCCCACCTCAATACCAATTACAATCTCCTCCTAACTCTCCAAACAAACGGGCTTAAGGTTCTCCTTTGGTAGGATTACGATTCTTTGTTGGGTCATGCTATCTGTCATTAGAAGTAAATAAAGGCAAAATATTTGTATTTCCATAACACTTTTATATATTCTTAAATATTTAGATAAATTACACTCATTTCTTTTGATATTTGAAAAAAAATACAAATAATTTCACACTTTTAATATAATTATATTGACCTTCATTTTAGTAAAACTAAATCGATTGAAACTAATGTAAATGATGGGTGAATATTGAAATAAAATATATATATATATATACATTTGAGTAGAAAAGAGATTTTTTTTAGATGGTTAGTAGACGAGATGAAAATATCATTTTTGCATTCATGCAATTAACGATTTATTAATAAAAAAATAACAAACTGTTATTAGCACAATTATATCAAAAGTTTGTGAGATTCACTATATATTTTTTAAACCTTGGGAGAGGTGAGTATAATTTACTTTAAATATTTTTTTTTTATAAATTTCAATATATTTTTTATATATATTTATATACTTTTTAGTTGATCGTCTCATGATTCTCCTAAGGGTTAAATCCCAAAAGAAGGTTATGAAGAGTTGAATTAGGAGATAAGGCCCCGTTTGGGTAGTGGGTTGGGGCTAAAATAGCCACAAAAGACAAAACAGGCTATTTTAGCCCCAAAAAAACAAAACATCACATCCAACCCATAATCATTATATTCTTCTCTCACAAAAAAACTCAAAAAAGCCAAAAAGTCAAAAAGCCAACCCACTTCCCAAACCCATTAGTGTTTTGTAAAGGTGAGAAGGCTAATTCACATAAATACTAATTTAACAATTAATAACTGTTGATAAAAAAAAATTAAAAAAAAAATCAATGACTTTCAGGCTTATGAACAAAAATGTTTGAGAACTCTAAATTAAGAGTTCTTAGGCCCCATTTGTCAAGTGGGTTGGGGTTAAAATAGCCACAAAAGACAAAACAGGCTATTTTAGTTCAAAAAAAACAAAACATCACATCTAACCCATAATCATTACACTCTTCTCTCACAAAAAAACTCAAAAAAGCCAAAAAGCTAAAAAGTCCTTCCCAAACCAAGCTTTTAAGCCCAGGCTAAAATAGCCAAAAAAGCCAAAAAGCCAAAAAGCCAACCCACTTCTCAAACGGTGCCTTAAAGAGCTTTAATAAGTGGAATCCGCTCATTGATATGATGTTTTGGATATTTTTATTTTTATTTTTATTTTTATTTTTATTTTTATTTTCTCATTACCACATAAATAGAGTCTAATTTAAAACACTACTTTTATAACTTTCTACCACCACTCGCTTATGACAGGACTACCAGCTAGTGGTACAAACTTTGGTTGATAGATCAACCATGGTGGTATTGCTTTAGAGTGAATGTTTGGTGGGTGGGGTGCAGGGTGTAGAGTTCAGTTATTTGGTTGGTTGAGAAATACAAGCATTGAAGCTGCTTTTTGATGCTAGTTAAAAAAATTAATTTATTGATTAAAAAAATTTGATAAAAAAATAATGTTAAGAAAAATTAATTCATTTGAAAATTACTATTTTTCATACCACCATACTCTATATTCTTTCATATTTTATTGTTGGGCAAATAACGTTGATAGTCTCTATATTTTGATTTTTGTATAATTTTGATTCTTATAATTTTAATTAATTCAATTTTGACATTGAATTTATAATTTTGTTTCAATTTAGTCCAATTGCTTATAATTGTTAAAATTTTTAGGGAAAATTATACAAATAGTCCATGTACTTTACATTATTTGTCAATTTGGTCCATGTAGTTTCAATTTGCTCGATTTTGTCCCTTAATTTAACAGATTATGTCATTTTAGTCCAATAAATAACGGTTGTTAAGCTAATTTAACTGAAAGTCAAACAATATGTCAATTTGATCCCTGTATTTCCTACAATATGTCGATTTAGTTCCTATCAAAATCGAGAAAATTGAAACTATAAGGACCAAATTGACACATCATGTAAAGTATAGGGATTAAATTGACACATTATTTGACATTCTGTTAAATTAATTTAATAACCGTTATTTATTTGACTAAAATGATACAATCCGTTAAATTAATGGACAAAATCAAGCAAATTGAAACTATAAGAACTAAATTGACACATCGTTTAAAGTACAGGGACTATTTACCTAATTTACCCAAATTTTTAATGAAAAATATATACGCAAGTAACATAATGTATGCTTTTAATGAAAAATATACACGCAATTTTGGTCCTAAAACTTTTTTTAAATAAAAAAAAATTACCAAAGACAAAAAATAAGCCAATAAAAAAATAAACCCCAAACACTCATTGATGTGTGGAGTGGAGTGGTATTTTGAATTTCAAATTATTTTATTTTTGTGTCAAAATTATTTTTGTCCAGTAGTTGAAATGGAAAGTGTTAAGAGGATCCTCAACGCTGGGATAGATAATGAGTTTGTTTTGTTATAATTTGATAAGGAATATATTTTAACAATCTTACTACAATGGTACAACATAAATCTTTTTAACATTTGAAAATTTTTCATAAAATATCAAATTAAAATGCTATATACAGGTCTTTAAAAAAAAGATATAAAGATTTTATAGATAAACCTTATGGTATATTTGACATAATATTTATATATAAGTAATATATAACAAGGTATCTACTTTCTCAACAGAGGGGCCAGAATTTTTTTTTTTTTTGGGGGGGGGGGGGGGACCAACTTATTAATATTGTAAATAGTGAAAAATCCAACTCCTGGAAGGGATATGGGTTAATTTTTAAATTTTTTGACTATTTTAATTTGGGATTAAAAAAATTTCATTTGGGATGTGCTTTTTTGATTTTTTGACTTTTGTGAGAGAAAAAATAAAATGATTATGATTTGGATGTGACATTTTATCTTATTAATTTTTTAGTCTATTTTATCTTTTTATAGCTAAAATAATCAAAAAAATTTATGCCAAACAGCCTAAGGTTCATTATTGATAAAATAATGATATGTATTAGGCCCGCCCGGGGGGGTTTGTATTAATAGTGAAATCCAACTCCTGGTAGGGATATGGGTTAATTTTTTAATTTTTTGACTTTTGTGAGAGAAAAAATAAAATGATTATGATTTGAATGTGACATTTTGTCTTATTAACTTTTTAGTCTATTTTGTCTTTTTATGGCTAAAATAATCAAAAAAATTTATGCCAAACATAGCCTAAGGTTCATTATTGATAAAATAGTGGGGGTCTCACCCCCAGTGAGGTGGCGAGCCCCCACTGGCCGAAACTTAGAAAAAAAAAAAAAAAAAAACTGTTTTTTTGGACCAATCCCCCAGTGACACCTCACTGGGGGTAGAAATCATTTTCATTAGGCTAATTTGGGAACATGGTTAAAAGCCAATTTTTGACTTTTTTGGATTATATCACCTCTCTACTTTTTTATACATTTTTTCAAAAAAGTAAAAAAAAAAAAAAATCAAAAAAAATCTGTTTTTAACCAACTTTTCAAAATAATTAAGACCACATTGTTTGATTTAAAAAATTTTAAAATAATTCTGAATTTTTAATTCGTATTTTGTTGTTTTTAGTTAACGTTTTAATTTTTTAATCAATTTACAAATATTAAGTAATTTTCATATTTTTTAAATATATACTAATTTCTTTAAAAAAAATTATAAATATTTTACTTTTTAAATATATTAAATTAAGTAAAATTAAAATATCTTATCAAAATATTTAAAAAAATTACTAAAAAAATATAATTTTAAAATTTTAAAAATTATTATTAAAAATTCAAAACTAAATAGAATAAGCTTAAACAGCTCAAACAAGTAGAGATTGAGCCCTCATTTCACATGTTAGTTTTTGGGATTATCAGGTTAAAATAATCACACAAAAAAATAAAATAAGTTAAAAAGTTAATAAAATAAAATATTACATTCCAATCATAATTATTTTATTTTTCTTTTATAAAAATCCAAAAAAATCCAAAAAATTAATCCAAACAAAACTTTTTAACCTTAAACTAAAATAATTTAAAAAAAAAAAAAGCTAAATTATGCAAATGGTCTCTCTAGTTTACCTTTTTTTTATTTTGGTCCCAGTTATTGTAATTTGATCAATTTTATCAAATTAAAATAATAAGAATCAAAATAAAAATAAATAAATAAATTACAAAAACCGCCACTATAATTTGTCCAAAAAAAAAAAAAAATTAAAAACCAACTCACACTCTAAACGAAGCCAGAGAGAGTGACAATAGAAACAGCATAAAAAAGTCTAGTGCAAAGTCCTTTGGGAAAACGACACAGACAGACCTGCAGAGAATTAAGGATGAGAAGCGGTGGTTGTGCAGTACAGCAATCGTTGTTTCGAAAAGTATTGTACGTCTCTTAATTTTAAAATTTTAATTGAACTTTAATGATTTTAACAAAAAATAAAAAAATAAAATTAAAATATCACGTTACAACGAGATTCCCTCTATTAGAATTTATTAAAACTTCCAATTATTTTTGTATTTTAAATTTGACAAGACTCACTTTCAATAATTTCAATAGTGTACTTTTTTAATTTTATTGAGTAAACTATATTTATAAAATATTAAATTAATTATATATTGATAATTTTTTTATTAAATAACATATTTGTATTCAATTTTATAATTAAAATTATATTTATCATTCAATTTTTTTTTTATACAAACGTGATCTAATATATCCAATCAATTTAATTTTTTATAAATATATTGTTAAGTTTTTATAATTGACAATCCCGTTTGACAAAATTCCGTTTAGTTGTAATTTTATTCACTCATTTATTTCAGTGAGATTATGAGTGTTTAGATGTGAATTTAACTCGAATTGTACCTTTGTAAAAGAGTTTGTGATATTGAAACTTTCATGTTTGTCACTTCACTGATTATGTACAGGGATCGAGTTGTTTGACACCAAAGGAAAAAGCAAAAAGAAAAAAATGAAAATGCAATCGAAGTTTTTTGACTACTCGAGCGGTCATTTGTACACTCAAATGAAAAAAAGGAGCATCTAGTATTTTTACAAAGCATTTGAACTTTTGGGAAGAAAGTTTTACCGCTCAAGCGGTGAAAGTTACGCTTGAGCAATCAACCTATGCGTTTCGCACTGCTTTTAGTTACACCGCTCAAGTGGTGACATGTGCATTCAAGCGGTTTTCGCGAGTCAGGTTACTATAAAGTACGCTATTTGCTTGTTTTAGGGTTTGAGCCATCCAGTTTTTCATAGAGGAAAAAAAAAATAAAATGTTTTACATTGGAAGGTGCTTTATGAGCATTTTCTTAATGATTTAAGAGTAATCAATGGATCCGTGAACTTTATATCAATGTCATCAAGGGGTTTGTTAGAATTCTTTTATTTACAAAAGAGAGAATTGTTCTTCAATGGATTCTGGAGAACTTGGGCCTGAAGTTTTGGTGGATTCCTGAGTAGCTCATCGTCATGAATTCAACATCAGAGTTGTGGATTCAATGTTGGACAAGACAATTCCGTGGTGAAGACGGTGGTAGAAGAGGCACATTGAAGTTAGTTCAATTCGAGCATGAATTCGCTAGATAATTGAAGGTACACTAATTTTTTTTTATTTTTTATTTTTTGTCTTCTTAGTAGATTGTTTTCTAGCTTTGGCCTGTGATTTTTTTTATTACAATTAAAGATGTTCCAATTGTGATTTTTCACATTAAATTATTGTGTCAATTTGTCTTTAATTATTTGATTGAGATTATTGTTTAAAATCAATACATAATCACAAATCAATATATCAAAAATTTAGATTTTTCATATATTATAATTTACAAATCTTAGAACGTGAACAATTTGAATAATCAAGTTGGAATGGGCCAACAGCCACATTATTTCCGAGAATAAATGACAATAGGGTTGGTTAGTGGTGGTATGGACATGTGGTGGTCATGGTTGGTGGAAGAGATAAGATTTATAATTTTGTATTACTTTGAAATAAGAGTAGCATTAGGTAAGTATCCATTCGATTCATCAAAATTGAGCCTCCGTTTGGAAAGTAGGTTGGCTTTTTAGCTTTTTGACTTTTTTGGCTATTTGAGCCTAGGCTCAAAAGCATGGTTTGGAAGGGCTTTTTGGTTTTTTGACTTTTTTGACTTTTTTTGTGAGAGAAGAGTGTAATAATTATAGGTTGGATATGATGTTTTGTCTGTTGTAGCTCAAATAGCCTATTCTGTGTTTTGTGGCTCAAAGAGCCCAAATGAGCTCTTCCCAAACGACACATGGCCTGAACTATTTTGCCATAGAATGGACAGTTTTGATGATCCGAGTGGACCGAAATAGATGTAATTTTTAAAATTTGTTGAAACTCAAATGGATAGTAAATGAGAGGTCATCTGACCCAAACCGATTTGCAAACACCTATTGTTTGGTAGAGATGTGACAAAATTTTACTTAAGAAAATGAATGATAATGCATTGACAATTGAGACCTTTTATTTATTTTAAAATATGACAATTTGTTTGTTTGTTTGTTTGTTTTTTTTGTTTTTTTTTCATCCTAGAAAATGATACTATTTTTAAAGAAAAAAAATATATATACTGAATTCTAAACTATTTGCAGTCCATAAATTAAGGTCCAAAAGTCAGTATAAGTTATAAGTAGGGATGCAAGAAAAATTGAAAAGATCGACCAAACCGATTGAACCTAACCAAACCGTCCGTATTCGGTCTGTGTTTAACAAGAATTAGTTTGTGGGATTTTTAAATTTGATTTTTTTCAACTTTCGGTTCAGTATCGATTTAAGCACTTTATACACTAAGCTAAACCGAAACCGATCGCTTCACCATATATTATATTTATATAATATATATATATATAATTTAATAATATTGATAAGTATAATAAATTATTAATCTCAATTAATTAACCATATCATCCCTATAACCGAAGTTAATATACCCTTATTATATATAATTTTAACTCTAACTTACTATTCTTGAAGTCTTAGTATTTATTGTTAGTTTTTGTTAGTATTTTTGTTAATCTAGAAATTATAAAATATTTATTAAATGGATGGATATGATATATTTAAAATAGTTGACAAATGACTAATTCAATATTTTTACATAAATGAGTAACTATACTAAAAAATGACTTAAATTTGAAAGATACTAAACCGATTAAACCACACCAAATTAAACCGTTTCAATTTGTGCGGTGTGATAGAAGAAGTGGTCTGTATCGGTACTCAAAATAATAAAACTGACGTTATTGATTCAGTGAAAATTTTTACCTAAATACCAACGATACCGAACCGATTACATTTCTAACTACAAGTTATCAAATTACTCTCTCTATTTTTTTACATATCTTTTCATAAAAAAAATTAAAAAATCAATTAAAATAATCAATTTTGAAAGAAAGCCTAAATATGTACCTACCAAAACCCCTTGGGGTACGAGGAGGCCACACTATCTTCTCTTAGGCTCAAATAATGGGTTAACTGGTTGATGGCCCAACAGTATTATTATTTGGGGGCCCGAAAGATGGTGAATAGTTATTGGATTTTCATTCCATATGCTTAGAAGACCCCCCAAAAAAAATAAAATAAATCAGTTGGTATATTGGCAGAACGCATAAAGAAAAGAAAAGAAAAAAAAAAAAAAAAAAAAGTGATTTTGATATTAAAAAATAATAATTTGGACAAAAATGCAGTCAATCCCATACTCTTAACATAATTACATTGACCCCCATTTTACTAAGACTAAATTGATTGAAATTAAAACAGATGGTGTAGATATTAAAATAAATAAAAATAAATATATATTTTAGTAGGATATAAGTAACATTATTTTTGTATTCATACAACTAACAAATTACCAAACCAAACCAAGCCTTAAATATCATCAAATGGGGTATGTTACATGAATCATTCTTCTCCACGCGGCCCTATCAAATGTCATTTCATTAGTCAAATTAAGTAGATCTATATCTCTATTTACAACACTAACCAACGTTAATCTAGGCATACCCCGTCCCCAAACACTTTCATCTACTGTTACAGTATCGCATCTCTTCACTACTACCTCTGTTGGTCTCCGTTGAATATGACCAAACTATTTCAATCGATTCTCTCTCAACTTATCTCCTATCAGTGTTACTCCTACAAATTTCCGAATATACTCATTCCTAATTCTGTCTTGTCTAGTCTTGCTAGACATCAACCTTAGCATTTTTATCTCAGCTACACTCATCTTATCTACATGTTGTTTCTTAGTTGCCCAACACTTCGTCCCATACAACATCACTAGTCTAATAGCCGTTCTATAGAACTTACCTTTAAGTCTAGTGGGTATTCGTTTATCGCACAATATCCCAAACGCACTTCCCCACTTACACCATCTTGCCTTAATCCTATAGGCCACATCCGTATCAATCTCCCCGATGTTGTGATAATCGACCCTAAATAACAAAACGATTCACTCTTAGGCAGTTCTTGGTTCTCAATCTTCACTTCTCCTTTGCTTTCATTGTTACTATTACTAAATGTACACACCATGTACTCTGTCTTAGTTTTACTTATCCGGAATCCTTTAAATTCAAGAGCTTTTCTCCAAATCTCCAACTTTGTATTAACTTCTTCTTTAGTCTCATCCACTAACACTATATCGTTTGCAAAAAGCATACACCATGGCATGTCATCTTGGATATTTTTTGTCAACTCATCCATAACTAAAGCAAAAAAATAAGGACTTTGTAGATCCTTGGTGTAACCTTACAGTGATAAGAAATTCATTTGTCTCTTTAGCAGACGATTTAATAGTGGTCACCACCCCTTCATACATGTCCCTAATCACATCAATGTAACCTTTTGTCACTCCTTTCTTCGCTAACACCTACCATATTATATCGCAGGGCACTCTATCATATGCTTTCTCAAGGTCGATAAATACCAAATGAATGTCTCTTTTCTTTTCTCTATAATTTTTTATTACTCTCCTTAAAAGATAGATCGTTCCATTGTTGACCTGCCATGCATAAACTCAAATTGATTCTCTAACACCTCTGTTATATCTCACAATCGGCGTTCTATCACTCTCTCCCACACTTTCATTATATGAAACATTAGCTTGATTCTTCTATAGTTGTTGCAATTTTGGACATCTCATTTATTCTTATAGATTGACACTAAAATACTCTTCCTCCATTCATCTGACATGTTCCTAATCAACAAAATTTTGCTGAACAACCTAGTCAACTAAGCAACCCCCTTTTTACCCAAACACTTCCAAGCTTCAATAGGAATATTATCTGGTCCTAAAACCTTATTTGATTTCATCTTCTTAAGTGCAATCTCCATTTCAAAGTTCCTAATCCTGCGATAGAACCTATAGTCTTAGTTTATCGTATTACTGGTTATTTCTTCCCCTATTGCTGTATCTCCATATGCCTCATTTAATAGTTTCTCAAAGTAGTCTTCCATCTTTCCTTAATCTCTTCATTTCAAGTTCATACAACTAACAGGTTATTGATAAAAAATAGCCGTAATGTGAATTAAAATTTCAAGAAAGAGCTGTATAATTATGTTAAAAGTGTAGAGTTAACTGTATTTTTTTAAAATTTCAGAAGAGGTGAGTATAATTAAAAAAAATAAAAATAAAAAAAAGACGAAGATGAAGATGAAGATGAAGATGAAAATGAAGATGAAGATGAAGGAATAAGAAATGACTGGGATAAAAAGAAACATTATTAACACAAAAAGAATCTAGTAACTCACTTATTGAACCATTTTAAAATCTAAACATTAACATATCTACTTAAATTAATGAATGATTGAGTTAAATGTAATATACAAAGTTAGAGATCATGTATGAGCTCAAGTTCATGCTTGTGTCAAGGACATGTGGAGACTTGATTGGTTAAAATCACAAGCATTTTTTACCCATTTTTTCTCTTCTTATTTTATGGTGGTTCAAATGCTCTTTAAGTTTTGCTTACACTCCTAAACTTGTGAATAAAACATACAACAATGCTGGGAACCCTCAGTGGGGGTGAACCCCTCCCCCCCCCCCCCCAGTGCCACGTGGCAACCTGCCACTGGCTAAAATAAAATAAAAAAAACCTAATTTTTTTGACCAATTAGGGAAGACTCCCAGCACCCCCACTGGGGTCTAAGTCATTTTTCTAAAACATATATTGTGAATGGTTTACAACAGTAAGCCTTATATTTAAAAAGTGTACTGATATTAATCAAAATATTGGATAAAATGTGTTATCTAAAGAGATTCACAAGAACTCAAAAGGTATCATTCATTATTCAAAATGATTACATGTCCTCTCCTTATATATACACACATATACTCCACACATATCTATAACCGTATAACTATACTTGAGTTGTCTAACTAATATTTAACCTAACTATAACAACCATGGTTAGCTAACTAACTCATCTTCTAATAGATTCAGTTGAAGTAGATGACTCTGTATGCTTATCACTACAACAAATAAGAGTTTTAGAGATCAAATATTTTGATCGTGAAAATTTTGTTGCAAAGATATTTAGAGGCCAATTTCTATTGTCATGAGGATAGTCACCAAAAGGTCGTCCCGAAAAGTCTCAAACAAGGTTTTTAGCGACAAAATTTTAAAAATGTTACTAATAACTAGATTTTTAGGAACAAAATAATTTGGTCTCAAAATAGCTTATATTTTAAGACAAAAACTTTGGTCCCAAAAGGATAATAATTCATCACTAATATCTAATTTTTGTTACTAAAAATATAATAACGATACTTTTCACAACAAAAATATTTGGTTCCTGAAAAATAATTTTGTCCCTAAATTTTGATTTCTAAAACCTTAATTTTTGTAGTGTATCTAGCTCATGTATCTTATCGTGATCAATAACTAAAAATTATTGACCACAATTTTAAACCAATTAAAATATGAATTTCGTTATGGTGCGTTAACTAAATTGAACCCAGAAATCATTCTGACTAGCAGTTAGAATTTCTTTGAATATGTCCTTAAATTCCCAGAAATCATTCCGACTAGCAATTAGAATTTCTTTGAATATGCCCTTAAATTCATTTGAGAAGTGAGTAAACTCAAATTGGGGAAGGATATGATCATTGGTTCCCTTTTACGGAATTATGTTTCTATTTATTTTTGTTTTTGGTTTTGAATTGGTGGGAAGATTTTTTGCCTTGTACTTAAAATATTAGATTATTATTCACCAACTCATTTAAAAGTTAAAGCTATAAGAGAGAAGGACAAACTTATTATTCATATTATATCCTCAACACGCCCCTCAGCTGGATGCTTAACTCCTTCAAAAGCGGACCAAAAACACATGTAAGTATTTTTAGTTATCAAATAGATAGTGAGAGACAATCTTATTATTTATATTATATTCTCAACATGCCCCTCATGTGTATTCAGGAGCTTAATTCTTCCATAAGCGGGCCGAACTTATGTAATTATCAAATAGATAGTAAGATTTGAATACATAATTTATTATCTATTCTGATACTATATTAAATTATTAACAACTAACTCGCTTAAAAATTTAAACTGTTAAAGAAATCAACAATTTTATTATTTATATTATATTATTTAAAATATAATAATATTTAAAATATAATAATTATGTGCTCCATAAGAAAGGCTATAGTTAGTAAGTACACATGCTATTTGTCACAATAACACATGCAAAGGCAACCCTCACAAACCACCATTGATGATAAGTATATCTATATTTTGGGATAACCATCTACATAATTAAATAAGTGCAGTTTTTTTTTTTTTTTTTTAACTATTATTAAATAAGTGCAAGTTGGCCATATAAATATAACCTACATACCTAGAAGACAGCAGCAACGCATGTATGCATGTATTTAATTTAATTTTTTAAAATTTTCAAGTACCATATATGTGGGGTTTCATCATCCACATTTCCAGTGGACCACCAGGTGTCAACCCAAGAGGGGGTAGAGGATGATGGGAGAGCCAATGAACCCTAACATGTCAGTAATGTTGATGCCATTTGTGTAGGATATCAGCTTTTCTTGGGGGAACATGTCATGAGAATTTGAGATACGAAAAAAGGAAATCTCAAATAAGGTGGACGGTAGGGGAAAAAAAATCTCATTTTTATAAGGTGTAATATTCCATTTGGATTGGAGGGTTTGGTGAGAAAATAAAAGAAATGAAAAGAATAAATTTTTTTATCACTTATTTGAATGTTTAATAAGGTGGAAATTGTGAAAAATGAAGAGAAATAGTAAGAAAGACAAATCGCTCACAAAAAATAGTAAGATTTAGTGAGAAATCAAAATTACTATTTGCAAAAAAATTATGATACCTAAATTACCTCTCTAAATACAAAACAAATAAAATAAAAAGATACATGTTCCTCTTTTAATCATTATTCATCTAAGTAAGAAGGTGAGAAGCCACAATTATTTTTTTTTCTTTCCTCACTTAGGTGATATATAATAATTATTTATTTTCTTTTCTCACATCATGATCCAAATATAGTGTAAATCTATTATGTATTTGATATTAGTCTTTCCTACGTGTGAAGTTTAAATTTCAAATATTTTTTAAATTGTTCCACTGATAAACAATTGTTGCCATAAAGAAACAATTAGTTGAACAAATCATGGAACTAAAAACCCTACTCCTGCATGCAAAGCTGTTGGAGGAATATTCAAAGTGTTTGTATTGGGAGTGACAGTTGTTGCTTAGAAGGTGGACAAAGGCTAGGCTATTCCCTAACTTCACCTATACAATGTTTTTTGTTGCATAGCAAGTATAGGCAGGGGTTTCTTTGATGTGTAGACAGGCATGATGGAGTTGGTTTGGGTGATGATGCTGTTGTTGGGGGTTTGTGAGACTGAAAGAATGGCAAATAAGTATTGAAAAGGGGGAGGGGAGAGATTTAGATAAGGGGACAACACCAGAGACATTAAGAGAAAAGAGGGGCAATGAGAAGGTTGATCAAAAGGAAAGCCATGTGAGAAGCATGATGGTCTAGAATGATGTTGTCTTTCTTTTACGTCTCTCTATCTCTCTTATTTTATTTTTCTTTCAATTTCACTTCATTGCTATTCTAATAACAAGGGAATGGCAACCATGAGCCCTCAACTCTTCATGGAGCTACTTGTGGAGAAAAAGTGATACTACATGATATTATCATCGAATAATATATTATTATATTATATATGTGTAATAGTTGTTGACTTATATCTAATTAGGAAATCACAGTCACATAATGTGAGATTCATAATTTATGTGATTTGGCACAAACGTGCCTACATGTGAGAAAGAGAGAATTTACTATAAACAGTAGAGAGTAAAATCATGAGACCGAAAACACTGGAAACCCAATGCCAATACCCCAGCCTCGAACAATATTTGTTTCATTGCGCGGCTTCTCCCCTCTTATACCCCTAGTATTTTTCTATCTTCCCTTTATCTCTACAAATCATCTCAACATCCATTCTTCTTGATTTAAGAACAGATTGCTCTCATGTGATTCAAATATAATCAAAAAGACTAAAGTGCCACAATTACATTTTATTTTTACTTAGAAATGAGGACTCTTCAATAAAATATCGTAGTAGCAACACACTGGTCTTTTAATATATATATATGATCAAATATGTTGAGTGCTACTGTTCTACATATGTATGATGGAAGACCTAGATGTACTTTTGATTTCTTGAATATTATCTTTTTGTCATTCCACTCATTTATTTATTTTTTGTAGCTTTTGCACTTTCTTGTTAGGTCTAGTTGTACTAGTTTGTGGTTTAACCCTTTTTATTTGAATTTTTACTTAAAAATAAGTACTCTACAATAAAAGCATATCAAATGATGATTTATAAGGGGGTTACTACAAGTTCCAACAAGTCTTGGCTGTCTGTGAAAATTCAAGTGTTGAACATATTAAAATAAAAGAGACACACTGCACAAGCCTTTCGCAAAATTGAGAATTGGAGCAAACAACATAGTTTCAGTTTTATTTTTAAATAGTGTTTTGATAACTCAAATTTATTCTAAGAAAAATACTAACAACAAACCAACCTGCCTTTTCTAATGAAAAGAACATTACATTTGGTAGTTTTTCCATAACAATACAAGCTTAAAATCTCATTGAAAACAATGACATGACACTCTGAGAATTGAGAAGTTTAAACATTTGAGAGAGAGAGAGAATGCTTAATTAAAAAAAAGGTACCTTATAGTTTGGTCTCGGAAGAGGAGAGCTAGGTGTTCGCAGAAGAATGGAGAAAGGTGTTGCCGATCTTGATCTCTGAAAGCCCAAAAATCGCCGATCTTGATCTCTGAAAGTTCAACAGAGCTGTTGGATCAGTGCTAACGGTTGCCTTGGTTATCAATCGCTTGCTATTGTGCAAAGTGTGATCGCTTGGAGATCGATTGCCCATCGATCGATAGCCACTGATTAAAGTGCGAATCCAGATGTTTCTATAAGAATGAGTTAGCAAAAGAAGCCTAGGATTCCAGGTTCCTCTCTCTCTCTCTCTCTCTATCTCTCTCTCTCTCTCTCTCCCTCTCTATCTCTCTCTCTCTCTCTCTCTCTCCCCCTCTCTGTGTAACTATCGTGCTGTATTTCATTGTTGCGTCTCAAATTGTTTGGTTGAGATCGATTGGCCATCGATCGCTAGCCTCTGATTGTAAGTGCGAATTCAGACGTGTCTCCCTATTGTACTTTTATCAATCTAAAGATTGGGGGGAAATTGGTATTCTGGTTCTGATTGAGAATTGGTGTTCGAAGAAGAATGGAGAAAGGTGGGTGGATTCCGGTATTGAAACAGAGGGAAAGGAGAGGAGGGTGGAGGAAGGAAGCTACTGGAAGATTATTCACGATCTTTGTTGATGATTTACCCAAATCAATGAACTTGAAGATGTTGGGGCAAATATTCAGGAAGTTTGGAGTGGTGAAGGATGTCTACATTCCTATGAAGAGAAGGAGAGTGAGGAACACCAGGTTTGCTTTTGTCCGGTATGAGTGTGAAGTGGCAGCAGAAGTAGCAGTGCAGAAGGCCAATGGGATATGGGTGGAGGATAAGCAACTGGTAGTGAAGCACGCAGATTATGGTAAGAAAGCTATGGAAGTCAATACCAGATATCCTCCTCAAACAAAAGGTCTTCCACATAGTGGAAGGGGCGAGTGCAGTGTGTGGAAGCCAGTAGCAGGTGTTCGGACGTATGCAGAGGTCATCAAGAATAGTCATGGTATGGAAAGTGGAATTGTGTCTGTCCAGGCAGAGGAAGTCGGAAACGGGTGGCTTTTTGAAAGTGTGGTGCTGCGCCTTAAAGTTGAATACGCCAATGTTAAGATTAAATATGAATTACAGCAAAGGGGCATGGAGAATGTGTTAGTGAGGGATGGAGGAGGAAGAGATGTGTTGTTAACTTTCAATTCTAAGAAGTGTATGGAAGATAGTTTCGGAACTGTGAAGGAATGGCTAGGGGATTGGTGTGAGGAAATTGTGATGTGGAGTCCTGAGTATCACAGTGGAGGTGAACGTAAGGTGTGGGTCTGCTGTCTTGGGATCCCGTGGAATCTATGGCATAGATCAACTTTGATTAGAATTGGGAATGTATGGGGGGGAGGTTATTTGTATTGAAGGTGACATATGCAACCCAGAATCGTATGAATATGCAAGGATTCAAATTTTAACAAAGTGTATGGAGCCTATTAATAAAGTAATCAACTTGGAGTGCAAAGGGTATTCTCATACTGTGAGAGTGTGGGAACATTTATCTGGGGCAGCACAGATATTGGCTGGGAGGAGTGAGTGCTCTGTGGAACATGGTGGGGTAGGAGTTTGCAGTTCAAACAATGGTGAGAAGGTGGGTGTAGAAGTTCTGGCGACTGATGTGGTTGTAGAAGATGATGTTCAGGATGGTGAGTCAGCTAGGGCGCTGGACCAATCAAAGCAGTCTGAAACTGTGGTACCAGAGTCTACTGGTAGTGAGCTCCAGGGTATAGAAGGTAGCATAATGAAAGTAGCTGGAAGCAGAGGCAATGGCTGTGAATTGGTAGGGGCGAAAAGTAAGGAGCAGGTTGTAACGCAAGGTGATGTCAAAAGTTTGAGCGGATCTAGTATACTCAAACCGGGGATCCGTCTAGAGGTGGTGCTGGGTCGGAGTAAGGAGGTGGGCCTATGCAATGGGCCTGTGGATATGAGGGTAGGGGGGGAGACGCAAACCCTACGCTCCAAGGCTAGTTTTCATAGTGGGCTTCAGGTTATTAAGAGCCCTGTAATAATATGTTCTGATCTATCTGAATCACAGTGTAACGAATTGAGCTCAAGGAAAAAACTCCAGAAGAATAGAGGGAGGAAGAGAGTTGTTACGAAATCCAGTGGGAAGAAAATCAAAGAGATGAAGCAGGGGTATCTCAAGCTTCCAAAAAGCCATAATCATAGAGGAGCATCCTCTAGTAAATTGGGTCCGAAAGGTACTTTATGGAGAGCAACAGCTGCAGCAGCATCAGGTTCAGATTCAACTAGAAGCAGATCGTTGCTTAAAGAGGCTCAGGATACTATTCAGATGGGTAAGTTGTTGGGTATAAATTATAAAGGTAAAGAAGAGGAAGTGTTGACCAAAATCTTGGACCTTGAGGCAAAGGATAGAGCAAGAAGGGGAGGGGATGTAGTTCCTGCAGATTAATTTAGATCTTGGGGGGATAGAGTTCAGTGGAATTGGTTATGATGAAGCTACTAACATGGAATGTCAGAGGGTTGGGGAGAAAGGAAAAAAGGAGTAAAATTAAGAGGATGTTGAAAGATAGAGGTATTGATATTGCTCTGTTTCAAGAGACAAAGCAGGCCTCCATGTCCGAAAAGGAGATCAAAGAGATTTGGGCTAGGGATAGAATGGAATATATGTCTGTGGATGCTGAGGGCTCTGCTGGTGGCCTATTATGTATTTGGGATCCTGGAGTTTTCCAGATGTCTAGTTGTTGCTGTAATAGAAGGTTTGTACTTCTATCTGGCTCACTATTCTTCTCTTTTGATTGTGTCTTGATCAATGTATATGCACCAAATGAAGTGGGCCAAAGAGGTAAATTGTGGGAGTGTCTTCTAAAGTTAAAGGAGGAGTATTCTAAGCCCTGGTATATAGGGGGGGATTTCAATGAAATTAGAAAGATTGGAGAGAGGAAAGGATGCTCTAGGAGGGATAAGGGGATGAAGGAGTTGAACGAATTTGTTGATAGAAGTGAGTTGAATGATTTGCCCTTAATAGGCAGAAGGTTTACATGGTGTAATGCTAGGGAAGGGGAGAAATGGAGCAGAATTGATAGGGTTTTGGTGGATCCAAAATGGGTGGAAACATTTAATTTGAAGTTGTGGGGGCTCCCTAGAGTAATGTCCAATCATAGTCCTTTATTGTTAATGGAAGATGAGAGAGATTGGGGCCCTAGGCCCTTTAGGTTTGTTAACGCTTGGTTGTTACACCCGAAATTTTTACCTTTTGTGGAAAAGTGGTGGAGGGAGCATCAAGTGGAGGGGTGGGCTGGTTTTAGGTTATTCCAGAAACTGAAAGAGTTGAAATTAGCACTTAAAAAGTGGAACAGTGAAGTGTTCGGTAATGTCAATATTAAGTTGAAGAAGGTGGAGGATGAGCTTCATATGTTTGATTTGTTAGCAGAGGAAAGAGAGCTTGTAGAGGCAGAAACAAGAAGAAGAAGAGAAGCTAGAGTTGAAGCTGGCTATTTAACAAGAATGGTGGAAAGGTTATGGTTCCAAAAATCGAGGCTTAACTGGAATCTTCTTGGTGATAAAAACACTAGATATTTTCATGTGTTAGTGAAATATAGGCAGGGGAGAAATGAAATTAATACTCTAACTGTTGGTGATGTGGTGGTTGATGATCCTTGTAGAGTAAAGCTTGAGGTTCTAGCGTATTTTCGGAAACAATACTCTGAGGATTGGCAGCATAGGCCTGTACTGGTTGGTCCATTTAAGTCAGTGAGGGAGAGTCCTTGTTTTGATATGTTGGAGGCAGAGTTCACTGAGGCAGAGGTATGGGCTGCTGTTAAGGGTTGTGATGGGAATAAGGCTCCAGGTCCAGATGGCTTTAATTTGGGATGTATCCAGAAACTGTGGAAGGTAATGAGGTCTGATGTGCTAAATTTTTTGTTTGATTTCCATAAGAACTGTAAGTTGGTCAAAGGAATCAATAGCTCTTTCATCACGTTGGTACCTAAAAAGGAGAATCCAGTGGGATTGGCCGATTATAGACCTATCAGTTTAGTTGGGTCAATGTACAAAATTCTTTCTAAGGTTCTATCCTCAAGGCTGAAGGCAGTGATTCCTCAGATTGTAAGTGAAAACCAATCAGCTTTTATTGGAGGGCGGAATATTCTGGATGGTGTTTTGGTGGCCAATGAGGTTGTTCATAGTTGGAAGAAATCTAGAAAGCAAGGAGTGATTATTAAGTTAGATTTTCAGAAAGCTTATGACTCACTGAATTGGGACTTCTTACTCTCCATGTTGGTCAATTTTGGGTTTGGGGGAAAATGGGTGGAGTGGATTAAGGTTTGTATTACCTCAGCTAGGCTCTCGGTGCTTGTAAATGGTTCTCCTACTGAGGAGTTCAGTCCACAGAGAGGGCTAAGACAAGGGGATTCCTTGTCCCCTTTTCTGTTCATCATAGCTGCAGAGTGCTTAAGCATCTTGTTGAATAGAGCTTTGGATCTGGGGCTGATAAAGGGGGTGAAGATTGGTGCTGACGAGTTAGTTCTTACTCATCTCCAGTTTGCAGATGATTCTTTGTTATTGTGTGAAGCTGATGTAAGGGAGATTAAGAATATAAAGAAGATTCTGAGGTGTTTTGAGTTGGTATCAGGGTTGAAGATAAATTACCATAAAAGTGTTATTACTGGTGTGGGCATTCCAGAAGAGGTAATGTCCGAGTATGCATCAGTGCTGAATTGTGAAGTTAAAGGTTTGCCGTTTAAATATCTTGGTTTACCGCTGGGGGCTATCCCAAGTAGGAAAGCAACTTGGCGGCCTATACTAGACAATTTCAGGAGTAAACTAGCTGGTTGGAAAAGGAAATTGCTGTCTTTTGCTGGGAGACTTGTTCTAATCAAATCTGTTCTATCCTCGCTGCCTCTGTATTACATGTCATTGTTTAAGCTGCCACAGGGGATTGCTAGAGAGTTGGACAAGCTTCAAGCTTCTTTTCTGTGGGGGGGATCTGAATTGAAGAGGAGGGTTCATTTAGTAAAATGGAAGGAAGTGGCAAAGCCTGTAGACCAAGGGGGTTTGGGGGTTAGGAGAGTGAAGGAAATGAATAATTGCCTTTTGTTGAAATGGTGGTGGAGGTTTGGTGTGGAAAATAAAGCTTTGTGGAGGAGAGTTTTGAGCAGTAAATATAGGGTTGAGGAGGGGAATTGGAGCCCTCAAATAACCTCTAATGTGAGATGCTCTAAAATGTGGAAGGATATACTATTACAGTCTAATCAGAGTAGTAATCTGGTGGGTATTTTTCTGGACAATTGTAAGGTGAAAGTGGGTAATGGTCATAGAATCAAGTTTTGGATGGATAAGTGGTGTGATAACTTGAGCCTTAAACATGAATTTCCACTGGTGTACAGGGTAGTAGTTGACAAGAGAGTGTCTTTATCTGATATGATGATCAGGAAGGAGGAAGCTGGTGAATGGGTATTTCAGTTTCGGAGGGCTCTGTTTGACTGGGAAACAGTGGAATTAAGCAGATTGGTGAGTCAGATTGAGGAAGGTCCTATTACTAGGTGTTACTCAGAAGATGCTCTTGTCTGGAAAGCTTCGGAATCTGGAAGGTATTCAGTTCAATCTATGTATAAAATCTTGGTTGAGGGCTCTAGCAATTGCAGCATAGTTAGCAAAAGGATTTGGGTTAAACATGTACCTCCTAGAGTTCAATTTTTTGGATGGCTCGCTTGGAAAGGAAAGCTAAAGACGGCTGAGTTTCTGCACAGGATTGGTGTTCTGCGTGCTGGTGCATCTGTAGAATGCTGTTTTTGTAAATCTGAAGCTGAGTCTCTCATCCATGTGCTTCTGTTATGTCCAGTGGCTTGGAGAGTGTGGTATGAAATGCTTAGATGGTGGCAGATTCAAGGAGCACTGCCAGTCTCAGTGGAGGATATGCTTGATTGGTGGGCAGGGGTGGGTCTCACCAAGAAGGAAAGGATGATGTCGAATGCCATTCCTCTAGTTGTGATGTGGTCTTTATGGAAACATCGAAATGAGTGTTTATTTCGGGAGGTTGTACCTAATGTGGATGGGATTACGGATCTGATTAAGTTAAAAATGGTTGTGTGGTTTAAGGAAGTTTTTAAGCAGCATTTGTTCTCTGTTCATGATTTTATATTTAATCTTCAGCGCATCAGGTTCAGTTTGGGAGGTGGGTTCAGAGAGTGAAGATTATGAGAAAACCTATGTGTCTTAGCAGTCCTTAGTTTTGCCTCTGTTCAAGCAGTTAGATTGTGTTTGCTAAGTGGTTCTTGCAGATTAGTTTATAAGCTTTAATGCTAGTTGGGTTAATGCAAGTTGTTTTGTGCTCCTCTTTTATTTGAATTCAATGGTAGTAATCATTGGTACATATTCATCTGTGGTAAATCCCTCTGCTGTGGATAGTTCTGCTGTTCGTCTGGCTTTGTCTCAGATTTGGGTGCTGTGCAGCCTGCTGGGTTTGTATAAAAAAAAAAAAAAAGTGCTGGATGCAACTCAGGTGTGCAACACAGGTGTGCAATCTGCTGGGTGTGCAACCTGCTGGGTTTTGTATCAGTTTCAGTGGGGAGGTTTTGTGGTGCAAAGGTTTGGAGATGAAGGTCAGCTGCAATTTAGATGGTCAGCTTGCAGGTTCATTTTGGTTTTGTTTCAGATTTGGGTGCTGTCACAATGAGCTAACTGCTAGATTACTCTCATGTTCCTGTTTTCTTTGGTTTTCCTTTGTGTTGGATTCTCTCCAACTGGAGCTCCGAGCTTAATGTAGCTCCGAGCTCCTCTTTATTGATGTACTCTTGTTTATGATTTCATCAATAACGATTTCTTCTTGCTGATCAAAAAAAATAGTTTGGTCTCGGAAGATTTTATTTTTTTTATGATTTAAATATAGGCAGAACTCTTTTGTGGTTTTGGATTAAAGTGTTACGGTTAGTTTTTTCGTTAAAGAAAACGGAAGGTGTGTCACACTCTCCCAAATTAAGACTGGGTAATGCAAAAGTTCTAAGTCAGGTAAAAAATTGGATCAAATGTCAAAAATACCCTCATATTCATTTTATTCTCCAAATTAAATCTTAATCCTAACCAAACACTAATCCTAATTGTCATCTTCCATCAATAATTTAATTTAATTTAAAATGTTATTAAATGGCCTAAAAATTAATAAGTAGATTAAGATAATTTTATGGTAATAAATTAAGGTATTTAGATTAATTTGTGGTTTAATTTATTTTATAGATATGTCTACCTATGCAAATATTTAATTTAAAATGTCATTAAATAAAAAATCAGTTTAAAAATTAAAAATTAAATTAAGGTAATTTTATGATTTAATTTTATGTTAATAAATTAAGGTATTTAAGTTAATTTATGATTTAATTTGTTAAATAAATAAATAATTAAATAAATATATGTGCGTTTGTATATGTTTAATTTAAAATGTTATTAAATAATGTAATTTTATGATAATAAATTAGGGTGTTTAGTTTAATTTATTATTTAATTTGTTATATATATATATGTTTATTTTAAAATGTTATTAAATAAGAAATTAGATTAAAAACTAAAACTTAGATTAAGATAATTTTATGATTATGGTTAATAAATTAAGGTGTTTAGGTTAATTGATAATAATTTTATGATTAATTAAAAATTTTATTAAATAAAAAATTGGTTTAAAAATAAAAAATAAAAATTAGTTTAAGGTAATTTTATGATAATAAATTAGGGTATTTAGTTTAATTCATGATTTAATTTGTTAAATATGTGATTAAGAATGAAAAGTATATGTATTAAAGAAGAGAGAATGAGAATATAACATAGGGATATTTAGGTAATTTTGCCTTTATATTTAAGAGAGCTAACTTTGCACTTTATTCTAAAAGTCATAAGGGAGTTCTCAACCTACATTTGAATTATAAAAAGATAAAGTATTCTGAGACTAAACCACAATGAGTAAAATGAATTTTACCCTAAAAAAATATTGTTAATTATTTTGTTTACTTATAAACATATGTAATACCATCCATGGTTGAAATAAATCCAGTTTGCATTTGGTTATGTCTACATTTCATGATTGAATTGGTTCTAAAATTGTCTACAAAAGGTAAACATGTGAATAAATAGTAGTATGGTTAAAACTTATTTCATTATTATTATTATTTTTTTCATCGGCGAAAGTTAGTGCTTAATTGTTATATTAATATTTCAGAAGAATTAAAACTCACACTCATACACTTTACTTGCCCTACCATTCCACTGACCTCCCTTTAAGAGAGAATTAATGGTCAAAAAGCTAGTCAACTAAGCTAAAGTCCCTTAGTTAAAACTCATCTCATCATAATACTTTGTTATCCTTTACGCTGTGTTTGGTTGGGGGATTTGAGGAGGGATTTGGAAAGGGAAAAAGAAAAGTTAGGTAAACTGTGAATAAAATATACTTACATTTTACCTAGTTTCACACACTTTTTTCCTTTCTTTTTTCAAATCTCTCCCTAAATCCCCCAACTAAATACACCGTTAATGATTGATATAGTATCTGGAATTCATTAGACAATAAATCTTATCTTCTTCTTCTTTTTATTTATTTATTTATTTATTCCTTCTCATGCTAACCGCGATGAGCAAACAAACTTTCGCATCCCTAGAAAATAAAATTATTTCTTAAATTGTTAACTACTAATTATTTTTAATGTAATTTTATTTATTTTTATTTCCAATGTGCCTTCTCACATGTGATCAGTCATTCTTTCATAAATTGACCAAACACTCCTTTAATATCATATTCAATTTTAAGCTTTTAGAGAAAATAATGAGTTTATTATTTATATTCTTAATATTACGCTGTATATATTTACAGACCGAGGCAAGGGTGGGCCAAGGCGGCCACCCCAACGTTTTTTTGTTTTTTAAATGTTCTCTATTATCCTTTTAATTTTTTAGTATTTGTATAATGTTTGTGAACTGAAATGGTATGACGCTAAAGTATTTCACATTTTATGTAATTACATAAATTCAATTGATTTAATATGTAAATATCATTTTTTTTTTTTAACGGCAAATAAAGAAACTTTATTGATGTAAAAAGCTAGTACAAGGTACAAAAACGAATTACACCAAATAAAGAAAGAGGGGGAGTGCATTAGCATCACAATGAGCTAAATCATCCCAACGAGGTTGGCACCAAATAGCTCATCCTATCATTTGGAAGCACTTCCAAGTTGGCGAGGAACCAACGAAAAAGAACAGACCAAACACCGAACCAAAACTGCAATACACGAAGCTGCTGCAGAACAAGCTACAAACACAGATCAGAGTAGATCAAAGCAGATAAAAAACAAACCAGCAACATCCATTGGAACAAATAGAACAGATAAACAAACCAGAAACAGAACAGAACAAGCACAGATAGGGACTAGAGCAGATAAGCAAATCAGAAACAGACTTAGAACAGATTAATGGGTGCGACAACCATCAAAATGGAACAGATCAGCAGTAGTTCACTGGAATCCCACTGAACCCCCAAATCTAAACCAAATCATTAAACTTCACTGAGCACCCTTTTGTGTGTTAGCCTCTATGAACCTAAGAGATGCTAAATTGCAATTGTAGCTCACTTTTTGTTTACCCTTCATTGAGACAATGCCTAACAGCTGAGATGTTGTATAGGAAGTTATTGATCGAAAAGTGGAGCTTCGTGGATGTAGCTTTCAGCCAAATGGCAATCCTGGTGACAATGAGCTCTTGCAGCTCCTGCAGATTTGGCGACAAAGCTTGAAAGAGACATTCATTCCTATGTTTCCAGATGGATCAAAGAGTTACTAGAGGAATGGCGCTCCAAATTCGACGTTCGGGCTTTCTGCAATCATGACCTGACCACCATAGCAGCAGATTTGGGACAGAATTTGGGACAACCCAAGTAGTCCCCCACTACTGTAACAGCCCTGTCCAGACTTTCCACACCACAGGGCAAGAGATTAGCACATGTTCGACTGTTTCCTGCTGCGCTTGACAGAAGATGCAAAGAGTAGAGGCCGACCCATCCAAAATACCAATACGCTGAAGGAAGACGGAGGTTTTTAACTTATATTTCCATGCAAGCCAACTAAAAAATTGCACTTTAGGCGGGAGTTGCTTGTTCCACACCAGACGAATTGAATTATCACAAGCACCATGGACAATGTTGGTATGATTGTAAAATATCGAGGCAAGAGACTGCCCTGTACTAGCTTCTAACCATACTACACCGTCATGGGCTTCCAGATTTAATGTGGGAGTTGGAGATATGGTGGCAGTGAGTCTAAGAAGCTCGCTTTTCTCCCAATCAAAGAGGGGCCTCCTAAATGTGAAAACCCAATGCTTAGTAGGGCCAGAGACATCCACAAAGTCCTTGAGTAACCCATCTTTATTGAGTGACAATCTAAAGATCTGAGGAAACTCATCTTTTAGACAAATATCTCCACGCCAATTATTAACCCAAAACCTGATTCTACAACCATTACCCACCTTTAATTGTAGGTTATTGGCATAGTACTGCAAGAGGGACTCATTCAGCTCCACTGCAGATACAATACCATTCCAGATGTTTGAAAACTTGATGCTTGGGCTGAGGTTTGGGAACCATCTCCCACCAAGGAATTTGTATTTGCTACAGATGATTTTCGTCCATAAAGAGTCATTTTCAGTTGCAAACCTCCACCACCACTTTAGAAGTGTTATTCAAATTGTGAAATTAAATAAATAGATTTACAATTACAATTAAATAAATAGATTTACATATGCTGATAATTACAATTAAATTTCAACAGAAATACACAAAACAATAAAAGGGTAAAGAGACGAAACCGAAGCCTGTACGGAAGCAGTTTCCTTAAAACAGATTTCGCCGCCTCACGGGGCGAGTGCTTGAAGAAACCCGGCGTCTGTCTCCCAGGATACAACGGTCAAAACCAGCTACGGCAGAAGCACTATCTGTCTAGCTTAGCGAACAAAAACAGTGGCAGCACTCTCTCACAATAGGAACTTTCTGGCAAACTGACTTGTAAAATGGAAGCAAAAATTTCTATATTGAAACTTGATAGGAGGGTCTCAATTTATACATGTAAAGGGGAGAGAAGAAGAGCCTCCAACCTTTATGGCTGGTCATTAAAACACCAAGCATCCATAACCCCTTTCCAAAAATATGAAAGTTTGGATGCCCAAAGGATTCACACCCTTTAGCCAAGAAAAAAGATTTAAATACTTTTTAAAATCCTATTCATGAATCTAACATCATGAAGCAATTTCTTGACAATTTCTTATTCAAAACCCAATGGTTTTTGGCTCAATTGGACCCAACACAATAAATGGTTGGGACCCACTTTAATATTAAATTAAAGTCACCAAAAAACATTTTTTCCAACAATCCCCCACATGAATAAAAATTGACCGAAAGACTCAACAAACGGACATCGTTTAACAATAATGACTTGAAGAGAGAGTACAACGAACTAACCCCGACATCAGAGAAGGTAGCTTTTGGCTTTGAACCTCTCCCAGTGAAAACCTATCGAGTTTACTGGCTGATCAGTGAATATGACATCTTGAACTGCTCTGCCGTTTATGTAAACTGAGACAATAGATCTCACACGGGAATTACTCCTACCACCATTCTGTTCTCATTGGTGTGCCCTGTGTGGCCCTGGACACTAGCCTGGTTCAGCGAGTGGTTTCAAAGAATCTTGGCCTATCCAATTCTTCTAGAAGCGGCCCCAATTCAAACTCACATAGGTGACTCTACTTTAGTATCCTGCAATACTTAGCTCAACAGCTTAACACACAAGAGTCATTAAAAGCTCAGCTTATCCTCTACACTTGCAGGTGTCACTGATAGAAGGAATGGCTGGAGGTTTAACCTCCTCAGTGACATACCACCGTTACACGCAATTAGGTTATCCCATTGAACCTAGATCTTGGGATCTCCAGTCAACTAGGTTGGGTTTCCATTCTGGTAACTTCCAAAGGCCTCAACCCCATTCCTTTTGACGACGTTTCGACTAACACTCGACTTAACCCTTTGGTTAGCGGATCCGCAATGTTGTCCTTAGACTTTACATAGTCTAAAGAGACAACTCCATTCGAGAGTAGTTGTCGTATGGAAGTATGTCTACGACGGATATGTCTAGACTTTCCATTATACATATTACTCTGTGCCCTACCAATTGCAGATTGACAATCACAATGAATACAAATAGCTGGCACAGGTTTAGACCAACGTGGAATATCTTCAATGAAATAGCGAAGCCATTCTGCTTCTTCCGTTGCTTTATCCAAAGCAATAAACTCTGATTCCATCGTTGATCTAGATATACACGTTTGCTTGGAAGATTCCAAGACACAGCTGCCCCACCAAGAGTGAACACATATCCACTAGTGGACTTTGAGTCCTTTATATCTGATATCCAAATCGCGTCACTGTAGCCTTCAAGCACCGCTGGATATCGAGTATAATGTAACCCATAATCCCGAGTGTAGCGTAAATACCTTAACACCCGCACAATGCCCTTCCAATGAGAAGCATCAGGATTACTTGTGTATCTACTAAGCCTGCTAACCGAGTAAGCTATATCCGGCCTAGTACAACTCATCAGATACATTAAACTTCCATTTACCCGAGAATATTCTAACAGAGAGACACTCTCTTTATTATTCTTGGTAAAATATAGACTTAAGTCTACAGGTGTCGATGACACACTCGTATCTGATCCACTAAACTTCGCAAGTATCTTATCAACATAATGAGACTGAGAAAGTATAATTCCGCCAGATGTTCTGGTAATCTTAATTCCCAGAATAACATCTGCAATGCACATATCTTTCATGTCAAACTTAGAATTTAACAACTTCTTGGTAGTTTTGATCATTTCATCGTTACTACCTATAATAAGCATATCATCAACATATAGACACAAAATGACATAACCTCTGTCAGTGTCTTTGACATAAACACACATGTCACATTCGTTGATTTTAAACCCACTTGACAACATTACGTTGTCAAACTTCTCATGCCATTGCTTAGGCACTTGCTTCAAACCATACAAAGATTTGACAAGTTTACAGACTTTCTTGCTTTGTCTTGGAGCTGAAAACCCTTCAGGTTGCTCCATGTAGATTTCTTCATTCAAATCCCCATTTAAGAAAGCTGTCTTTACATCCATCTGGTGTATCTCTAGATTGCGCAAAACTGCTAACGCAATCACCACGCGAATGGATGTTATCC
Organism: Camellia granthamiana; assembly: GCA_036172215.1. Taxonomy (NCBI): domain Eukaryota; kingdom Viridiplantae; phylum Streptophyta; class Magnoliopsida; order Ericales; family Theaceae; genus Camellia; species Camellia granthamiana. Next base: position 136,056,382 of record CM069904.1, on the reverse strand, counting down.
GAATTACAGGTGAGTACGTATCAAAGTAATCCAGGCCTTGTCGTTGCCTATACCCTTTAATAACGAGCCTCGCCTTATACTTGTCAAAAGACCCATCGGCCTTTATCTTCTTTTAAAAATCCATTTGCAACCTAAAGGCTTACAACCTGGAGGTAAATCTACCAACTCCCAGGTGCTGTTCTGTAAGATGGAGTCAATCTTACTTTTGATCGCTTCTTTCCATAAAGGACTCTCAGGAGAAGTCACAGCTTCGTAGAAAGGTTGAGGTTCGTTCTCAACCATCTAAGTCAAGAAATCTGGATCAAAAGACTTGGACATCCTAGCCCTTTTACTCCTTTAAGGCTGATCAACACCTTGATTCGCAACTTGATCATCAAAATGATCAACATCACTAGCAAGCTCACCAAATTGCTCCAAAACCTCGGAACCCCTTCTTAGGTTCGGCAAGGAAAAATGTCTTCAAAGAAACATGCATTCCTTAACTCCATGATGGTATTCCTGTGAATGTCTGAAGTTTCAGACTTATGTACAAGAAACCGATATGCACTACTATTATGTGCATAACCAATGAATATACAATCCACGGATTTCAGGCCTATCCTAACCCGTTAGGATATAGGAATCGCCACAATTGCAAGACACCCCCACATTTGTAAGAATTTATAAGAAGGCTTAATGCCTTTTCATAACTCATACGGGATCTTGTCCACTTCGCTTCAACACAAGTTTCACACTTGTGTTTCGTCAGAACGACCTTGTCAAACTCAAAAACCATGCGAAAACATGTTTACTGAGAAGAGACCTTGAGACAAGATTCTGACAAATGTCCAAAACATACAGGACTTCGTTCAAGTTAGCTCTTTTCCTGAGGTTAACATCAGGACCACCTTTCCCTCAACAAATGAGGTAGTAGAGTTTCTCATAAACAACTTCTCACCGTTTGTAACCGGTTCGAAAGTTGTAAACAGCTCCTTCTCGGAGCAGATGTGGCATGTAGCCCTAGTAAAGCTAAAAGCCTCTTGCTACCACAGTTGTAGCACTTCCCAAAGAACCGATAACCAAGTTCCCGCGGCTTGTATGCCAGCTTCTTTGCAACACCACCCCTTAGCCCCAGCTTAGAGCCCTTGTTCATAAGGGGCTTCTTTCTCACCCCAGAAGATTTGCCGTGCTTAATGACATTGGCCTTCACTAAGGAGGTACTCCCTCCTTTCTTTCTATTATCCTCCTCAATACGGAGTCGGATAATTAGTCTTCTTTGTAGAATTAATACAAAGTTTTAAACAAATCCTTGTGTCACAATGATTATGAAACTCTCAAAATCATATCACGGTAAATACATTCCCAGAATGTAATCAACCGAATTAGGCACCCAAATATATTTGGTCCAACCTATCACTCTGAAGCCAATAGTCTTACTATTAGGAAACACAAATCCAGTGTTCAATAGTCTACTATTCGGAACTTCATAACATGGCCAGTAGTCTTATCACTAGGAATCACTAATTTCTCAGCATGTGGTCAGTAGACTTTGTACTACTAGGAATCACAATCTCTTAACCTGTGCTCAGTAGTCACTTTACTACTAGGAATCACAATGTCTTAACCTGTGATCAGTAGTCACTTTACTATTAGGAATCACAACGTCCTGACATAGGATCAATAGACTCTTTCATTACTAGGAATCATCATGTCTTGACATATGACCAGTAGCCTCTCCACTACTAGGAATCATGATATCTTAACATGTGATCAGTAATCTGTTCACTACTAGGAACCACAATCTCATAACTGTGTAGCCAGTGGTCTAACACCTCCTAGGAACCACCAGTTTTCTATCTTTGTGATCAGTGATCTTGAACTCACTAGGAGCCACCAATTTAAGAATATATTTGGAATTTAAAAATTCAAAAAATATTCACCCACTATAAGAGGTTGTCTCAACTTTGCTTTCAAGCAAAGTCACATAGCAATAAAAAATGCTATAAATAACACAAGGATACCATACTAGTTGCCTCTGATCAATTCAGAGATATTTTAATGCAATCTTATGATTTCCTTTAAGAAACTCGTGAGGCAAAGGTTGTCAGGTGGAAAAACATTTCAGTTTGTCACATTTTGAAGCCATTTCTGAAACATCACAACAGAATTTCACTTCTGTGATTTCAGAAATTAAACCTAACCCTTAGAAAATCCCTCAGATGGAAATTTAATTCAAAACTAGTCTCACCATAAAACCTAGAATCGAACATGGTCAAGAAAGTTCCCAGGAAGACTGGAGGGGTCACATCGGACCCACTTAAAACCCAGTTAACCTTTTGACAAAACATCCAAGAGCATGTTGACTCCTAGTCCATAGGAAACAATTTTAAAAATTAAAATTTCCAGGGGATAAACCAGGTTATAACAAACCGATTTGCAAGCAAATAAAATTTGCTACCAGAATTACACCACTCATAAAAGTTAACCGGTACTCCCGGAACTAAGCCCATTATTTCTGAATAAAATCAGAAATATTTTAGCTAATGCTAAAATTTGGTTTCCTTTCTCAAAACCAAAACACTTTAGACATAATCAAATTATAACCAAAGACTTTCTCCAAATAGGATTTTCCAATACTTTGGGAATAAAATAATTAAACCCAAAGACTTCCTCAAATTTCAAAGGTTTGAAACCAAATGCGTCTTAGTTGTCATTTATGAACAAATAAGAACTATTCTTTAGCCAAAGCTAAACACTTTGGTTTCTATCACAGAAAACCAAACCAAGTTCCAAACTTACAAGCAATTTAAAAATTGCTATAACAATTACACGCATATAAAATGCTTCTAACAAAATAAGCAAAAAAAAAAAAACTTGCTACCATAAATAGATAAACAAACCAACTAAATCTCAAGCAAACATGCTTCAAACATTTAAATAAAATAGCCAATCCATAAGGATTCTATTTAGTCCAAAAGTCTTTCCACACTAAGGTATTCCTATTCAACACAAGAGTTAGCAGTCCAAACATTTTTGTTTTTACATCCCAAATACTATTCATTTGGTTTTATATTTGTTTTTCGCATTGATATCCTTACAAAGAAAGTTAGTAGCAAACCACAACAAAATACAAACAAATAATCTAAAAATTTAATTATAATAAATAATTGAAACCATCTAGCCAACTATTTATAAAATTAACCACTGAATTAAAATGCCAATTAAATTAAAACTTTAAAATAAAGTTCAATACTCATGAGTTATAAATGAAATTAATTCCTAATAAACATTTAAACTAATAACTCCAAATAAATAAGTTAAATTCAAAGTTAATGCACCCAATTAAATAATTCAGATTAATGCACCCAATGAGATAATTTAGATTAATGCACCCAATTAAATTCAAATTAATCATGTACACAATTCATAAAAAACTCTATAACTCCAAAATACATTAAATTATGTAATCTAATCTAGAAAATAATAAGCATGTAACAAATTAAAACTAAAATAGAATTAGCATGTCAAAATTGCAACATCCATAAATTATATTTTATAACCTTAAAATTCATGCAAATTATGATAGAGAATTCTAACTAAACTAAGCAATTAGAGAGTAACATTGCATAATTTACAATCATTGAAATAGTGAGCTATTTCGCAACAATTCCTAGTAACATTATACAAAACTAACCTAATAGTCTATATAAATCTATTCGATCAATTTCATAGAATATATATATAAAATCTGTTTTAAGCTTGTTGTTCAAATTGTGAAATTAAATAAATAGATTTATGAAGAAATCAAATTATATACCAGGAACATATGCTGATAATTACAATTAAATTTCAACAGAAATACACAAAACAATAAAAGGGTAAAGAGACGAAACCGAAGCCTGTACGGAAGCAGTTTCCTTAAAACAGATTTCGCCGCCTCACGGGTCGAGTGCTTGAGGAAACCCGGCGTCTATCTCCCAGGATACGACGGTCAAAACCAGCTACGGCAGAAGCATTATCTGTCTAGCTTAGCGAACAAAAACAGTGGTAGCACTCTCTCACAATAGGAACTTTCTGGCAAACTGACTTGTAAAATGGAAGCAAAAATTTCTATATTGAAACTTGATAGGAGGGTCTCAATTTATACATGTAAATGGGAGAGAAAAAGAGCCTCCAGCCTTTATGGCTGGTCATTAAAACACCAAGCATCCATAACCCCTTTCCAAAAATATGAAAGTTTGGATGCCCAAAGGATTCACACCCTTTAGCCAAGAAAAAAGATTTAAATACTATTTAAAATCCTATTCATGAATCTAACATCATGAAGCAATTTCTTATTCAAAACCCAATGGTTTTTGGCTCACTTGGACCCAACACAATAAATGGTTGGGACCCACTTTAATATTTAATTAAAGTCACCACACTTTAATATTAAATTAAAGTCACCAAAAAACATTTTTTCCAACAAGAAGTAGGCACACATTTACATCCCTAACTCTTCTAATGCCCAAACCACCCTGCTTTATACTTAGGCCCCGTTTGGGAATAGGCTAATTTAGTAACTTTTTGGCTATTTGGCTAAAATATGAGCTAAAAAAAACTAGTATGTTTGGGATGACTTTTTGGCTTTTTACGAAAAGATATGCAAAAAGTAGAGAGAAAAGAGAATTTTTGACTTTTTGGTATGGATTGTTGGTTTTTTGGCTAATTTAGTAACTTTTAACTTTTTGACTAAAAGGGAGGGTTCCCAAACGAGGCCTTAGTAACCTCTGCCCATTTCACTAGGTGAATTTTTCGCCTTGAATCTGAGCCTCCCCATAGGAATGAGGCTTGAATTTTATCTATCTCCTTAGCAACTCCTTCAGGCAGCCTATACAGAGATAAGAAGTATACAAGTAAACTTGATAGAACTGCTTTCACCAATATTAATCGTCTTGCGAAAGAGAGGAGTCTCATTTTTCAACCAGCAAGTCTCAACTTAAACTTATCAATAACAGGTTGCCATGTTTTCTTTCTCTTTGGATTAGCACCCAAGGGCAATCCTAGATACTTAATGGGAAGAGTTTGAGTCTTACAATTAACTAGGGATGCAAAAACAGCAAGTTTAGAGTTTGAGATACCAACACCACAAACCACACTTTTGTGGTAATTGATTTTGAGGCCTGAAGCCACTTCAAAACATCTGAGTATTCTTTTCTAATATGTAAATATCATTGCTTACCACATTCTTGTTTAGTTGTTTAAAAAAGAGAATGGATCATTCAGGCTAATCCAATACCTTTAGAAAATCATTTAAATTATCATTTTGTCATCAAGAAGATGGAAACGTCACTTGTTTTTTTCATGCAAAAAGTAAGAATGATATTTCTGCTTATGACTTGGACAAATAATCTTAGACTATATTTATGACATTTGAAAGATTTAGAAAAGCCAAAAGTTTTTAATAATACCAATCAAACCATAGACTTGGACAAATCATATTGTCAAATAAGTGATTGTTGTTCTAAACATTGCATAATCACATTTGAAAAAATATAAAAACTTGAAAAGTAGTGTTTTGACAATTTTATTGAACTGTCACAATCAAAAGCGTCCTCATTTCATGGAACAAACAGCAATGCTACGTATTTAAAAATTTTCTAAAATTTAAGATGTGATGATCACATTTATTTTAGTTGTGATTAAAACCAATATAAATTTAAATTCCAAATACTATTCTCTAAATATTTTTTTTAATATATGACAATAAAAAGAGTGGTTTGAAACCATTACAAAGGTTGGTGTTTAAGTTCAAGTGATCACGTTTATCATGATTTTGAAATACAAATCAAGAAGATGGAAAAGCTGCTATGGGTTTTTTTTCTTTTTTATTCAGTTTTCAGTTTCAAAACAAATTGCATGTTTATTTATTTATTTGTCAAATGGAAGGATCTAAGAAGTCTTTGAAAAAAGTTGCAAAATTTGACAATCCAAAATGATTTCATCAAGTTCTTCTGAATAACTATTCACTTTCACTACAAAAAAATCAAGATTTTAGAGACCAAAATTTAGAGACAATTATTTTTTAGGGACCAAATATTTTTGTTACGAAAAGTGTTGTCATTATATTTTTAGCAACAAAAATTGAACATTAGTGATAAATTATTATTATTTTGGGACCAAATTTTTTGTTTCAAAAAATAAACCATTTTGAGACCAAATTATTGTGTCCTAAAAGTCTATTTATTAGTGACATTTTTAAAATTTTGTCATTAAAAGCCTTTTTTTTTTAACTTTTCAGAACGATCTTTTAGCGACACTTCTCAAGACGATAGAAATTGGTCCATAAATATTTTTTGCAACAAAATTTTTACTTTTAGAGACCAAAAAATTTAATCTCTAAAACTCTTACATGTTATAGTGTTTCAACTTTGCATCCCTGTAAAAAGTTTGAAGTGTGCTTGATCACCCTATTTGAGTAAGGTATGGCATGCGTCAAAGAACCAAATTAAATCAAATTAAACTTATCTTCTTACCGTTTTGTATGGTTGATTGTCAATGTTTTAGGTGGTTGATTGGGCTGTATGCTGTTATGCTGTTTGGAGTTGCCTCAACTACTTCTTCTGGTTTTTTTTTGTTTTCTTTTTCTCTGCTGGTTGTTGTGGCAGCATTTTTTGCTTTTCTTTTGTTGGTTCCTCACCAACTGGCGTTTGGAGTTTCGTCTTAGCTCCAAACTCCTCTTTATTGATATATCTTATCATACCTTATATGTTTTCATCAATAAAGATTTATTTGCCGATCAAAAAAAAAACAAAATAAACACTATAATTAATTTATCTATTTGGGTCGCATGGATCATTGTTTCCCTAATTGTTAAAAAAATGTTTGTGGGCGTGCATGCATGTATGTGTTTGATTCTTGAGGCATATCCAAAAAACAGTAAATTTTTAGTAGGAGGAATATAGTACTAATTGACTCATTAGGCTAGTTCAAAAAATAAAAATAAAAAAATAAAAATCGACTCATTAGGTGAAATCAAACATACCAGATTACTTCACTTGTTTAAAATATTTGAAACACAAATCGTTACATTATGCTAAGCAAAATACAATTCAACCCCATGTCGAGTCAAAAAAAACACAAGAGAGACGAGAAACAATCCAAATTCAAAAAGTGAAGTGTGAAATTTTTTTATTGACTATCATTTTCACATTGAGACCTCAAAAACTCTCCCTACTAAAAAATAATCAACAATTCACTATCAGTTGACAAAGAAACATACAAATTAAAAATTTTAATATATATAATTGTACATGGTCAGTTGATTATCATGATGAAGTCACCATTATGCAAATCAACGGCTCTTTTTCTTCGTCACAATCACCAGACAGTGGTGTGTTTTCTGCGCATCCGGTGCGTGTTAGGTTCTGAGCTCTCTTGGCTTGATAATGCCAGTCTGTAGTCCCAACCACATACAACATCAAGCCAGCACAGCAAAATTGGGCGGAGAGAAGCCCAAACCAAAGCCCACAAAACCCAATCTCAAGCCAAACCCCAAGCCCAATGGCCACTGGCATGCCCACTAGATAGAATGCTCCGAGGTTCACATTAGCTGCGGTGGTCGGGCGGGCTGTTCCCCTAACCACCCCGCACCCGACAGTTTGTGGACAATTCCCGAGCTCACATAGCCCTAGGATAGGCAATGCAGCCGATGTCAACCGTATGATCTCGACATCGTTCGTGAACATCCGGGCCCACTTATATCTCATCCCGGACGCAAAAATCAGTGCCAATAACCCCATCACGGCCGCTAAAAATATAGACACCATGGCCGACAGCCGGGCCTTATTGGCCCGGTTTGCCCCGAGTTCATTACCGACCCGAGTCGAAACCGCAAACCCTAAGGAGGATGGAAAAACATAAATCAACGACGTAGTTTGGATCAAAACCCCCATCGAAGCGACGGTGGCTCTGGGGTCCACCAAGAGGCCACACAACACGATCATAATTTCGTACCACCACCACTCTAGGCACACCGAAACACAGCTCGGCGCGGCCAGTCGGACCAGCGGCTTCCACCCGGTCAAGCACTCGCGGGTGGGCGGGCTCCACGTCGGCACGTGCAAACCCGATATCCACACGTACAAAACCAGAGTCAACAAAACCAACAAATTGGACACGGCGGAGGCGGCGGCCACACCGGCGACACCGAGACCGAGGTGCGAAACCAAAAAAATGTTGACCGGTAAGTGGAGTACCGTACCGGCGAGAGATGCTAGAGTGAGCGGGTGGGTGATTCCTTGGGCACGAAGGTAAATGCGGATTGGATGAATGAATGAATTGCTGAACAAATCAGGGAGAGAGTAAATGAGATAAGTGTGTGCTAAGCTTGTGATAATGGGGTCTTGATGGAGATATAGAAGGATTTCTGAGATGTGAATCCATAGAAACGAAATGGGTATTGAAGAAACAAGAAGGAATATAACAGAACGGTGTAGAGTTAGAGAGAGAAGCTTTGGACGTTGAGCTCCGAATGCTTGAGAACAGAGAGGTTCCATGCCTAGGGCTAGACCTGAGAGGACCGAGTAGCCGGTGATGTTAGCGAAAGCGATAGCGAGTGAACCCGCAGCCAGCTCGGTGTCGCCGAGGCGGCCTAAGAAGAGCATGGAGAGGATAGAGCGAGAGTAGAAGATGAGAGAGGTTAGTATTATGGGGAGAGAGAGTTTGAAGAGCTGTTTGGCTTCAGTGATGATATCTGGGAGTGTTGGGTAGTTGTTGTGGAATTGTTGGGTTGCTTTGTTCTTTTCTGGGTGTTTTATGGTGTTTGGGAGTGATAAGAGATCGAAATAGAGGTGGGTTTGTGGTGGCGGCGGTGGGTTTTGGGAGGATAGTTTGTGGTGATCCGTGGTGGTAGTGACAGCCGTGGTGGTGATTGTGGTGGGTGTGGTGTTTGGGTTACACATATTGAATATTAGAATAGAGAAAAGTACTTGTTTTTCACTGATCAAGACTGTTTCGTGAAGAGCACTCTTTCTCTCTCTCTAAAACTCTGTTATGTTATGTTATCTCTCTCTTACTCTGTTGTGTAGAGATTTGAGTTTGGGCATGGAAATGGAGGGCTAGTATTAATAGAGAAAGGAGGTAAGGGTTTGAGGCGTTTTGGGTTTTATTTTAATATTTTTATATACAGTCCTTATGGTTGTGGTGTGACCAGGATTTATAAAGTACATGTGAATTTTAATTGAGCAATACTAGGTATCATGAAAAAACTTTCATGAAAATTATCATGAAAGATTTATGACCCTTGGATTACACTTAAAACAAAGCACCACATACTAATTAAGATAATCCAAGGATCATAATTCTTTCATGATCATTTTCATGAAAATTTTTCCATGATCTCTAACTTTTCTCATTTTAATTACATTTTCTTATTATATTACCATTTATTTGGTTAAAAGAAAGAGAAGTCAGAATTCAGAGTCTCGTAGCTTCAATTTCCAATATGCTTAAAATGAATGAATAATGGTGTTTTTACGGGGGGGAGAGAGAAGGAATGTTTCTTTGAGAAAATCATTTGGCGCTTTTTCGGAGATTATGCTACAAATTAATAATGAATACGGTTTCCATTTATCAACACAACATCCTTAGACATATACTGGCAAATAATAAAGAGTATCTCTAGAGTATTGTTCAAGAAAAATTACTATTCAGTTGTGTCAATAAAATTACCGTATGGTAAAGTTTATAAATTTAATTATTAAAATTTATAAATTTTATTGTATATCAATTTGTAATATGTTTTTGCTGATACCATTGTAGTATATTAATTTTAATAAAAATTTAATAAAAATATATTTTAAATTTAATAAAAAATATTTTGTATATTTCAACTCTTTTGTCTTTTCCTTGTACTCCAAAGATACTTGTTATCATGACCCTTTTACGTGAGAAGTATCATGGGGTTGGTCTCATAATAAACTTACGTATTGGTAATGTTTGAAAATTTAATTCAATATTTAAAACATAATACATTAAGTGAAAATCAAATAATCTTATTTGATAACTATTATAAGTTCACTTAAAATTTTAAGTAATTTTTAAATTGTAAATTTAATTTGTGCAGATTGAATTTATAACTATTTATTTTAAGTATAGACTTGTATCATTATAACATCACTACTGACATCGCCGCAACTATGCCACTATTGCTACCACCTCCACCTTCCACCACCACCATCATCTCAAACACCGTCATTATTTCATTATAACTAGGATAAATTATACTGACACTCCCTGAAAATTGATCTGATTACATCTCATCCCTTAACTTTATAAAAATTACATTTCTATCCATGTGATTAATAGTCTCATTTCACAAATTCCCCTACTTACATAAAATGCATCAACTCCCGGTAGAAAAACAATGAAGGAAAAAAAAAAGAAGAAGTAAAGTAAAGCAAAGCAAGAAAAGAAAAAGTGTATGAATTCAATATCTTTTTTATACTAACATTAATTCCGTCTAAATAATTACAATAATAAAGAAATCAGTATAATTTTTTTAATATAAAATGTAGTATGTATTAAATTTGAATCTCAAAAAATATAAGGATAATTGATCCTTATAACTATTACACCATTACCACAGCGTCACAACCAACGCCATCCCCACGACCACAAAAGATGTTGTTATGTTCGGGAAGTGATAAAGTGAATGTGAAACACGGAAGGCCGCTAGATAAAAGATACGTGACTTTGCTGGTATTTCCTGCTACACAAGGAACAGATAAACCCTCGGTTCGATAATTTTTTTTTTTAATATATTTTTATTTCTCCCAAAAATGTTGAGAAACAAATTTATTGATAATTAAATATTTATAATATTGAGATTATCTGTTAAGAACTTAAGAATAATATATTTTTGTATTGAAATTTTTAATTTTTTACCGATTGAAAAATCTCATTAAGTAATTTTATAATTTATGAAAAAATTGAATATTTTGATATAAAAATAAATTATTTTTAATTTTTTGTTTTTTACGCCAAACAAATAATTTGTGAGGGAGGTTGTACAAAGGAAAGAAAAAGAAATCTCATCCATATTTTTTTTTTTTTGATAACTCAGGTATCCCCAACCCTCCGATTTTTAGGGAAGCCAGGACTAATCCTGAGGGCCCTGGAGGTAACGACCAAGCATAACCCCCAGTGGCCCGCACCACAGCCTGCGGGGAGTAGGTTCGAACTTGAGACCTCCAGGAGGAGCATACTCCCAGGTCCCAAGTTTTCTGCCTTCACCCACTAGGCCACTCCTGCGGGTTAAATCTCATCCATATTTATTATATGTTTTGCTTTTTAACCTATCCAAACATAACACTAAAAAATTTTTTTTTTTTTTTTTCTAATCGCATAATCTAATGTAGTGTAAAACAAAAGCATTTTGCTCTGAGTATGCCATTATAATTTAAAAATTAGATTCATTTTTCGAGCTCAACTATAGGATCAACTCTCTGTTTAGGAATGAAATTTTATTAACAGCCCCCTTCTCTTGTGGAGTTGGCTCTAGATAGCAACAAGCAAGGAGGGAGTTTCTCTCGCAATATCTGTTTGTAGTTTGGGCTTCGGCCTCCATGTTATCAAAAACAACTCTCTTTTTTATATTTTTTTAATCATTAATAAATTATTTATTTTATACATTACTGAAAATACAAAAAAGAACAAAATTATATATTATTTTTCTTTTACTACCCTCTTAACATGTGCATCCCCGCCCTATTCTCTCTCTTTTTGTTTCTTTCTCTCTCTCTCTCTCTCTATACATTTTCCTACAATTATGTATGTATGTATGTCTTTGTCTTGTGATTGACTGTGATATTGTCGTTTCTAGAGCTTACTAGTATTTTCCTGAGAAAAAACTGCAGTCTGCTTAGGGGGCTGTTTCGGAATTCAGAAGCCAATCTTGGTAGTTTTGTATGTAGTAATCATATGTCTGACCCGCAAAGCCAGTGTTCCAACCCAACCCAACCCAACTTGATCTGACACACACAATATGTCTCGGTGCACCACTTTCTCCGTTTTTGCTGCCCTTGGCTGACTAATATGCAATCCACCTAGAGTGTCATCGAATATTGGCAAATTTTTTTAAAAAATACTATACAAATTAAAATTTTAAATTAATTACATCAGCTTGCTTGGTTGTGTTTTTTCAAAAACACTTTTCAAAAAATTCTACTTTCTTATTTTTCGTATTTTTTTGTTTTTACTAAATTTTTTTAATATTTTAAGCAATTTTTTTTACTTTTTAGACATACCCAACATAAATATACCTAAAAAGTAAAAAATTTGTGAGAAAAACCTTTGAAAAATTCACTAAATACCAAAAATATAAAAAAAATACGAGAATTCAGTACTTTTTTGTATTTTTATGTATTTATTAAAATTTTAAAATATTTTTTCACAAATTTTTTACTTTTTAGATACATCTAAGTAAGGTGCATCTAAAAAAATAAAAAAAAATGTTTAAATTTTAAAAATATTCACTAAAAACAAAAAATACGAAAACCAAAAAATTGAGTTTTCAAAAAACTTAATTCAAAAAACTCAAACCAAACTTAATTTTTTAAATTATTTTGAATCTTATTTGATCATCTATAAATTCGTATATGTTGACGATCTTAGTTATAAAAATACATTACTTTTACCTGTGACATTTGCAAGATTTTTATAATTAAGAGAATCAAAATGTATAAATTTATAAATAGAGAATAAAGTAATATTTATTAATAATTGAAGAGATTTTGATGTAATTAATCCTAAATTTGTTTGCAAGGTGTCGTGCCCAAAAAAAATATTAAAATATAACTTATTTTAATAATATGTTAAATGTCACATCAATTAGTAAAAAAAAACAAGTATGAAACTTTATTAGTTGGTATTGTATTAATCATATTTTTATGTAAAAATAAAGTAACTAATAAATGAACTAATATAAAAGTTGAGTTCAAGTTTTATGGTTTTGTAATATAATTTATTCTTTCTCTATTTTCCTCTATGTATGTATGTATGTATATATATATATATATGACCCAAAATTTGATTGATGATGGGACATATGTTTCATAAATCTAGATGCATGCACAACTTGCATACCACCGTACCAAGGACTATATGTTTACATGCACTGAATAAGGTTCTCATCTTTCTTTCAAAAAATCCCAAATTTCATGTAAAGGTGCCTCTTCACTTTTGGAAAAGGGACTCCAAAATCAAATGTAGCTAAGCCTGGTCATTTTTAAATTTATTCATTTTGTTTTCTCATTGATTTACACTTGGTTTGTTTTGACAAAAATAAAAAATAAAAATCATGTGTTTGAAATTTATTTTTAATAGAAATTGTATTATGTTTAATTGTGATTTTAAAAATAATTGTCCTGATACGATTAGGAGGGATACATGCCCTTAAATTTTAAAATTTTAGTTTAGTTTTTTAGTTTCAAAAATATTTTCAATTTTTCCTTTTAAAATTTTATATATGTGCCCCCCTTAATTTTTCTTATTCTTCTTCCAACAAACTTGACACACCATTAACTAGAACACCAACACAGATTGACTTCATATTTGTTCCACAGATAAATCAAAGAAGGTTTTTCATTTTTTTATTATGTGTTGTGTATTGGCATTTTTATTTTTATGCCATTTCTTATTGCTTGAGAGTTGTATAGATTTGAATGCTATGATGGTTTGTATTGATATATATAATCTTGGAATAGTTTTGAAATATTCATAATTGATTTATTTATTTATTTATTTTTATAAAAATGTCAAATTGAGCCTTGTGTCCCAAACCTACCTGATCCGATAATTTATCTTAGTATTTGCTACCCTCAATCAAAATCCTGATTCTTTCACTAGTGATCATGATAGTAGAGGAGTCAGTGGGGTGTGGTACGGAGATGGTGGCGGCGGCAATGGTAATAATAATTGGTTAACCTCAAGGAGTTGGCCTAATAGGCAAAACTTGGAGTCTGAGAGTGTACACTCTCCAGGTCTCATATTTAATATTCACTAGCAGTAATAAACTCCTTAGGGCTATGTCCATACAAGGCGTTCGCCCTGACTTTAAATGGGATCCCCGCAAGTGGAGGTAGGATTGGTCTCTCTAGATTAGTCAAGTTGTGCGTTAGCTGGTGCGGACACCCAGTTATCAAAAAATAATAATAATATATTGTCAGTTAATTTTTATTTATTTTTATCATATTAGAAGAAAATACAAATGCTTTTTAAAAAATAAAAAAATTGCCCAATGAAATAAAGCATAAAATGAAGTTAAATGTCTTTCCCTTGTGATTATGCATCAAGAACCTCTTTATGTTAGATGTTGGATGTCTAAGAATGATGTGATGAGCTGTTGAGGTATATACTTCATGTTTGAAAGCACAAAATGACTGTTGAAACATTTTTGCTTCTGGAAAATAAATGACAAGCCACACACACACGGTACTTCACTCTACAAAGCTTGAGGTATAACTTCTTTCTTATAGTTTGTACACAGCTACAACTATCAATGTATATAATACCCTTTTCATCACATTCAAATAGTGAAAAAGAAAAAAAAAAAATTAAAGAAAAGAAAAGAAAAGGGGAAAAAATCATATATATCATAGTGTATGATAAACAATGTAGCAAAGGCAATAAAATTGCAGAAAGTTTGAAGATGGTCGGTAGTGATAATGTACAATAATATTCATATTCTAGGAGATAAAATGTTTTTAGAGGCAAGACAACAAGTGTTAGACAGTAACAGGAGGCTTGAAGTTTTTTTTTTTTTTTTTTTTTTTTTTTTTTTTTTTTTTTTTTGTTACAGGAAAATCCTCCCTACCCTCCCGCAGGTCCAAGGCAGCGCCCCTTGCAGAGATCACCAAGGTGTCCTGTTAGCCGTTCCGAGCGAGGAGACTATAACCTGGGAACTTGCCCCGACCTCCCAAGACAAGCTCCGCTTAAGTCAGGACTCGCACAGCAGGGGAGCATTGAACCTACACCAAGTGCTGACTAGACAACTTGAGGTCCAACCTCCTAACCAACAGTGCTTCCGCCCAGGAGATTGGCCCAAGAAGGGGTGGGGAGTTGAACTTGTGACCTTGGGGCTTAAACCCCAAGGTCTTACCACAATGCCACAACCCCTTGGGTTATAAGAGGCTTGAAGTTAATGGCCCTAGGTAGGAGAATATCTTCATTGTTACTACTGGGATCTTAGTGGATATGGGTCCCACTTTCACCAGGTATCTTTTCCTTTGGTTATGGAGATTTGATGGAGTCACATATGATTAAAATTTGCCAAACTATGTTTGAATGAGTTGGTGAGGGGCTGTCTATGTTCTGTTGTTGTCTAGAATTGTGCCCAATTTGTTGGTGAGGGCCTGCCTCTCCTACTTTTAAAATAATTAGCTCATGTTGGTTTGGGGCGGATATATGTTTGGGATTGAATTAATAGTCCAATAAAATTATTAATTTGATATTTGGTTAAAGAATTGAAGTACGGACTAACCATCCATCCGGATATGGTGTCCCACATATGATGGATTATTCAATCTCACATAGGGGATGGGATGTAAATTGGAAAACTAAGTCAAAGTTTAGACTAACTTATTAAATGACCATAATAGAGGTATTATGGTTAATATATTGGATGTTCTATGTCTTGTCATGTCCTATCTATTCCTATCTCCTTAAACAAATATCGGATTGGATAACATTTTTTTAATCTCTTCTTATAATCCTAACTCAATTCAAACATAGGATAGGATACATATCGAAAGGGATTCGTAATCTTAGAATTATTAGTCATGGGAATGTTAATCCAACCTAATCCAATCCGCCCAAATAAATATGGCCTTAATGTACGTAGAACAAAAATAGAATGAGACATAAATATTTTATAAGGAATTTATACACCTATGTGTCATTCTATATTTGTTATTTATATTTTTAGCAGTGCTATTATAAAAATTATTCAGCACTAATTGCGGTCACATAATCATCACCGTCATTGATTTATGTAAGATGTAAGTTTCACAAAAATTAATGATGATAATGAATTTATGGCATTGTCATGTTAGTACTTACAATGAATGAAATTGAATAACTATTCATACTATTGAGTTGTCTCACAATGTCAATGACACAGGGAAAATTATTTTAGACATTGTCCCTATGAACGGTCACGGGTCAGGTTTGAAACAAAGTGGTAGGTGATGGTAGCAGGGTGGGTGCCGGGTGGGGGATGGATTTTTTTTATAAGTTGAAAAAATAAAAATATTAATAAAAATTATAGTATATTATGGATAATAATTCATACTTAACAATAATTATAACAAATAAGATAGAAAATAAATGATTAAAAAATAATATTAAGTATAATATTCTAGTGTTTTAATTTTGTTATAATGAAAAAAATTGATATATATTATACACATAAATATATTTAATAAATATAATCGGGACGAGAGTCAAGTAACACAGGACAGGAGAAGTAAAACCCGTCCTCACTCCACTCCCTTAACGAGGTGGGAAAAACTGTGCAGGTGCAGGGGACACAGGGTGAGGAAAAATGCCCATCCCTTTTGCCTCAACCTATTTAAGACAATGCACTCAACAGTCATATGATCACAATTCATAACAAGAATTAAGAATACAATTATTTATTTTAGGGGCTTTGGTCAAAATCTCCTTATGATAAAACTTTAATACATGACAAGCACCAAAAGTTTTCTTAAAAAGTTCAACACATACCACTATTATCAAAATATTCTTACTAACTAATTTAATATTCTAAACTTTACAATGATATAACTTTTGATTTAGATGTCAATTTTAATAAAACATTTTAAAAATCCTCTCATCAAGATCTACCAAACAATATTCATATTAATTATAAAATTTGTTAAAGATAAAAAATAAAAATTACCATCAAAATTAACATAAACAGTAACATGTTACTCTTTTCAATAATAAAATGTCATTCTGGTTGACAGTAACATTTTACTATCTATTCTAAGCAGGGCATCAACAATAAAAACAGAATGTGACCCTCCCTACAAATGAACTCACACTACTACTAGAAGTTAAAACCTATACTCGTAGAATACTCAATCGCAACGAAAATAGATTGACTTGTTCCTCGTCAAAAGAATTCGGATCGTTCCGGTTATTCATGGTTAATTCTTCTTCACTCCCCTAACAATTTTGCTGAAAAATCTTCCGTAGAGAGTGTGAGTTTTAGAGGGAGAGAGCCACTTTCCACAATCCTACACTTGCTATCTCTGCTTGTGTATAACTCACATATGATATACTTTCAACTTTTCAAACTCTCTCTC
This sequence comes from Camellia granthamiana, assembly GCA_036172215.1. Classification (NCBI taxonomy): domain Eukaryota; kingdom Viridiplantae; phylum Streptophyta; class Magnoliopsida; order Ericales; family Theaceae; genus Camellia; species Camellia granthamiana. The sequence goes on along the minus strand of CM069904.1, from coordinate 136,039,055 downwards.
TGCAATTGTGTAAACCCTCTCTCTCATACATTTTTTCTTTGTAAAACAAAGAAAAATAAATAAAAAAATAATAGAATGCTCGGAGTGGTATTCAAAATCAAAGCTTCTCAATGGACATCTCAAGTTTTGCCCAAATCGACACAACTCCTTGGCTGCTTGACATGAACACCTTCGTTATCGGTAACTCTCTGTCTCTCTCTCTCTCACTTACACACACGTATATATGGAAGGGTAAGATTGTTCAAAAGGAAATATAAAAATATTTGTGTGCCCTTTATCAAGTATGGGACTCCAAATGAGGGGATTTATGAAGAAAAAATTTATGGATTGTTTTTTTCAGCAAAGAAGTGTCCTATGAAAAAGTTTTTGCCAAATTTCTCTTTATTTTATTTCAAAAGGTCCATTATTCCGACAAAAAAAAAAAAAACACACGCTAACATGATACATATTTTACGTATTAAGAAAAGACCTCCACCAATTTCGTATATTTATAAAAGATACCCACTATTTTTTTAGAAGGTCTATATTGAAAAAAAAATGTTTCACATATTTTGTAAAGGTGCTATTTTAAAAAGGCTCACTTTGAAAAATGCCTCTAATTTAGAATAAGTTCTACATGTTTGCCAATTCCTTTTTTTTTTTTTTTTTTTTTTTACTTCTTAGCATATCTTTTTAGGGATCAACTTTTCTCTAGTTTAATTGTTGAACTGCAGCGAAGCTTCTTTTCTTACTTCAAATTTATAAGTTTTACTTATTAAAGCTTATAACACTTCTCATTTCTTTTTACTTCAGAACTCTCGTAAAGATTAGCTACCAAAAAAAATCATGAAAGTTGAAGAGAAATTTCCCAACACCGGTCACAGTCATGTTCATAAAGAATTACGGCTACTCGATTGCCTCCTCTTGAATAAGGATTAATTATTTTGGATGATGAAAGTGAATCAACTGTTATAATCAAGATGTTTAATTGTTTTACTTTTTAAGTTTAGAAGCAAATGATATTCACTAATAATTGAGAAGGTAAAGTGTAATTAACTTTAAGAGTTATATTAGGGATTTCAAATAATCTATCAAATTTTTTATCAGACCTCTTACATAGGTATGGGACTCACACACATGTGGATTTGTATAGGTTTTACACCCATGTGAGAGATTTGATAAAAAATTTAATAAATTATTTGGGATCCATAATATTTTTTTAACTTTAAACTTTTCAAATAAAATATTCTATAACTAAAAAAAGGGAGAATTACAACCAAAAAAAAAAAAAAACTAAATTTTGACCCTCATAACAACCTTTTGATTTATTTTTAATATAAATTAGTAGTCTATTTCTGTTAATTTTTAAAGTATTATTTTCTTGTCAGTTTTACATAATGAACATAAGCAAGAAGTTTGAATTGAAAATAAATCAAACATTATGATTTAAATTAATAAATTTAAAATTTATTTTGTTATGAAGATTAAAAAAAATTATTTTATTTGTTTTAGTATTTTTTTCAAATTTTTTTTTTTGACTTAAATAGGAAAAAAAGGCATTTATGAATCTTAGAAGTGGTGGCACGTGGCAGCACCCCAGATGCATGAAGAATGGGGAAATTTTATTTCCAAATACTTAATTATCTCAGTGCACATCTTCTCTTAATGTACACATTTACTAATTTGATTATTAAGTAATTTTCTCAATCTACACATACCCTTCACTTATAATTATTGTACACATACCATTCAACCCTCCTTTCCACACACTTATTGATTGACCTTACTTCCAAATTTGTAGACCCATTGTAGATCCACGAGAAGATCATTTAAGACCACAGTATGAAGTGAAGTGAAGTGAAGTAAAAGTCCTCCATTGAAAACCCTATTAAACCTCCATTAAAAACACCGTTAAAAACCTCCAAAATATTGTTACAGATGAGGCATCTTTCTAATTTGTTATTGCATTTACCATTTCCAGACCTCTATGCACTCCATTGCCATAAAACCCTCAATTTTTTTTTTATTTATGTTTTTTCGGTTTGGAGATTCCGGCACTGGTTTTTCAAAATTATAAATTTAATTCGAAACTTAACTTCCAAATAAAAATGATTAGTTTGACAAATTTGTTCTAAAAAAAAAAATTTCGGTAGTTGATGTCTGAATATAATGAAATAATTCGACACTAGTTGTCTGACTGAAAGTCGCAAAAGGAAAAAAAAAAAAAAAAAAAAAAGTTTTGCATGAAAAAACTAAGGCTCTATTTGGAAGAGTTTTGGAATTGTGATTCCAACTCTTAGTTTGCATATAGTGTTTGGTTGTGGCTTTCGAAAATTAATTTCATACCCACTTTTGAAAACTCAGTCGAATGGCGGAAAAATTTGGGCTAACTGATCGTCCCACCGATCGTCCTACCAGTTGACCGGAACCGTGCAATTTTTTTTATTTTTTATTTTTTTTGACAATTGACACATGTTAATTTTTATATATTTAACAAAAAATATTTTACAAATTTTTTAAAAATTTTTATGAGCTTTAATAGAACTTTGAGTTGTGTGTTTGGTTATGAGTTGTAAGTTTTTATATCAAATATCATATGTCACATCAAAAATTTCTCACTTAATTAAAAACTCTTTTCAAAACTCATTCACCAAATAAATTTTTTACACTCAAATCATAATTCCAAAACTCACAAACTTAAAATACAACTTTATTCTCAAATCATATTTAAAAAATTCTACCAAACGCAACCTAACTTTTTCAGAGTATAAATCTAGAGATTAAAACAATATGAGAGTTGTTACGAGAGTATTGATTTACAAGCAATACAGGAGTATAGAGTGTGTAACAAGCAAAGTGATAACAATAGGAAAACTATGATTTATATAACGATTTTGGTTTAAACCCGACCGATTTATTGTTTTGGATCTGGGATTCCTATTCTTGAATGATTGTTTGTATCTTTATTCATCTTTTATTCCTCATTGAATTGGATTGTTTGAGTATTGTGGTTGTATTTGAAACAGGTTGGGAATTCGTTTTTCAAATAAGTCTTTGCCCAGGTTTTAGTCAGTTCACTCAAGTGATCCTTCTTGCGCTTGAGTGGTCTTTAAGAACTCTTAGTACTTTTGCAAGCCTGCAAAAGTACTAAGAGAGTGTTTTTCTCACTCGAGCAATGTTTCTTGCGCTCGAGCGGTGCTTCTTGCGCTCGAGCAGTCTTTGGAAACTCTCAGTACTTTCACAGGCTTGTAAAAGTACTAGGAGAGTGTTTTTCGCGCTCGAGCGGTCTTGGCTCGAGCAGTCCTTCTTGCGTTTTAGCCTTTGGCTACAAAACTTCTGAGAGTATGTCATTGTGTGCTCGAGCGATACTTTGTTCACTCAAGTGGTCTCACTTATTGTGTCTGGTCGGTCGAGCGGTGTTTTAGTCGCTTGAGCGGTCTGCGCGTATATTAGTCCATAAAAATCACTTTTTGGATTGCTTTTTTATTTCTCTCTCTCTCTCTCTCTCTCTCTCTCTCTCTCTCTCTCGCTAAACATTTCAAAGACCTGAATCTACTCTCCCTCTCTCTAAAACTCACATTTACATCTCAAATACACCCTCACCTTTTGATCTCTACACCTTTATCCTTTGGAGAAAAGATAGAGTTCGTCGAGGGTTTCGTTCTAATTTGAAAAGTTGGTGTTTTCATCGACGTTGGATTTTGTGGATTTTGAACTTTCTCATCTTCTAGAGTGAGGTAGGGATTTTCTTAACGGTCTACATGTTGTTTAGTTTCGTTATATATTATTTTTGTTAGTTATGGGTTTTAGAAAAAAATGATTTGAATATATATTTATTAATGCACAAATTTGAGGGAAAAAAACTTGTTTTCAATTATGGTCTGGAATCGGTAACCTAGTGGTTGTTGTGTTATGTGTTTTTGAAGAAAACATTTGGTTTTAATGGTTTTTCAAAGGTTAATAAAAAACTAGGGTTTTGGATGCTTTTATGGAAAAATGATGGAATTAGAATGATTGTGGGATTTTGGTTAAAATGAGGTTTGATTGAGAAATGTTTTGAATAATTGGAAAAATGTCGAGTATTATTTACTCTTTTGAAATGGTGATTTTATTGGAAACTATATGAGCAGTTTTGGAAAATTTGTATATTTTCAATTGAGATTCATAGGACTCACGAGGAGTGTGAATATTGTTTGGAAATGATGAGATTTTGTATAAATCATTGGGATTCCGATTTAGTTATGATTTTGGGAATATTATTATTGTTATTGTCTTTTGATTAGAGATAATTATTTTTGGCAACCGGTGGAGGGTTGCATTGATTATTGTAGAAATTACATGTGGACTAGGGAATGGAACTGTTTACAAATCATACATCGCATTGTGCATATCATGAATTTGTAACTGGAGATTTCAATGTTTTTCAGAAAATGAATTGCTATTTTGAGATGCATGTATTGTATTATTAAAGGATAAATAAAATGGTGAAGCTATGATGGAGTGTTAAAGTATAATTAAGTTGGCATGTGTATTCTTGGTGTAAGACCTAAAACCCGCGCTGTATGTGTCGAGCCTTCCGGTTAATACCGGTAAAAATGGCATAGTGGCTTATATAGTTACTATTATGAACACTAGTCCTGGAGATTTATTCATTATATTTACCACTTGATTACTTTGAACGAATATTGTTGATTTGGAAAGATATTTTGGAAATCTCGTATCACATTGTTTCAAAAAGAGAAAATACAGGTTTTATCATATCATTTCACGTGCTTATGACATTGTTAAACTTCATACATGCAATTAAGTTTATTTCTATTGTGTATTATACTCGCCTTACGAGGGAAATCACTTTTAGGTGAACCGGTATGCCTTTGCCAAGGTGATGACTTGGGAGGATCTTAGAGCTTGAAACTCGTATGTATTGTTTTCTTTGGTTATTTGTTTGTAATTTAAGCCACGGGTTACTTTCTATTGAGTTATGACTCATTTGTTATAACTGGGTAAGGCCTTGGAAATTTGTAACCTTTAAGGCATTAACCTATAATAGTTTAATTTTATTCATTCTAATAAGAATTCATGTTGTACGACTAAAAGAATGTACTAAGGCACGTGTTGGAAATGATGTTGTATAACCATATTAATGTTGCGTTCCGCATGTTAGCAATATTATACAAGAGTAGAATGTCTATTTATTTTGAGACGTTACAATCTAGTTTTTTTTTTTTTTTTACTCAAATGGGGTACATTGAGATTTTTTGTTTTTAAAGGATATGTATAGAGAATATGTTTATTTAATATTATGAGTGCTAGTGGATGTCCATTATGGTCATTTTAATTTAAGGTATAATTACCATTAAAATAATGTTTCATTAGATATGTATACTGAGTTAATTAAGTGTGTGGAAATAGAATTTCTTAAAAGAATGAGAGACTTTTAATCACATCTCATTTCGCCAAACTTTTAAGAACCTCTCTTTTTCCCAAAAAGCTACAAGTCTTATAAACCACAAACGATCATATCAAAGTAGCTAAAAAGGTTTTTACATGCATACATGCCAACTACGCAATCAAGGAGTGTAAAAATGGCTCGTGGTTTGGGGTGGGTCTGGTCTAGCTATGCCCTGGTCCAAGTCCAGTTCGGGATCTTGGGTCTCGGGTTTGAGTCGTCATTTTGAAATTTGGTCCAGTCTGGCCCGTGGGTCCGGCCCATTGGCCCGCTCAAGGCTCGGTCTAAGGCCTGGCCTACCAAATATCCAGTGTTATTTTAATGGAATTTTTAAAAAAAATTTAAAAAATGTTTAGGCGGGGCCCAAGCTTGAACCCAAGCCCGCCGGCCAAGTTTGGCCCGAATACCCCCTAGACCTAGGCCTAATTTTTTGGCACTTGACGCGCCCTAACCCAAATCTTGGCGGAAGCCCGGACTGCCCAACATGGGCCGACCCGGGCCCAATTTACACCCCTAATCCCAACCCTAATTTTTTACTTTTGTCCATTTTAAGAATTTCAAATTTTTCCAAGGGATATGTAATAAATATATTAAAATTCAATTTAATGAGTGATTAACATATGCGATACATGTCTTAATATTATCTATGCTCTTTATTCTTCTCCTATCATCCATGTCACAAACAGAAGAGTGAAGAGTAATTATCAAAGAATTGAGATAATTATTTAATCATGTAAGGATAATTATTTGATCATGTAAGGATAATTTAGAAAAGTAAAACATATTATATACTTTTGTCTATAATATTTCTATTTTTTATTTTTTATTTTTTTATTTTTTTTATTTTTTTTTACACCAATTGAGGTATTGGACATTATAATATAGAATAGGTTTGTAACTTTTTATAAGGGTTAATTTTAGAAATTTGTACATTTTGTATTTTTGACTTTTCAAAGTGAATAATTTTTTTGAGATATCCCAAAATGAAAGATGAATGGACAAAATGGAACAACAAAAAGTATTAAGAAGACTAATAACTAACCAACTAATGCACCAACAAATATATCAATAGATATTATATTAAAAAAAAAATTAGTAATATTGTTAAAAGACCCAGTAGGGGCGCTGGAGAGCTTTTTTTCTCTAGCCATTTTTTATGCCCTTCGGCAATTTTGCGGCGAGATGCAAGTCACTTCTAAAGTGTAGATTTTTTTTTTTTTTTAAATGTCTAAGAAAAGTGGTTTGAGTGTTTCTTCTCCGATTTTTTAAATAGATTTTTAGATTTTCAACACTCACAATTATCCTTTCTTCTCTCAATCATCATCTTTTATTGTTGTGAGTGTTATTCTTCTTTCAACTCTAACTTTTGACAATAACTGAATTTCAAGAAGGCAATGGTAGCAAGGACGGCAGGAATGAAGTTTGGATTTTATTTTGATGCGAATCTTATTTTTTTCGAATCACATCTGTGAAAAGATTGATGATTTTCTTAAAATAACTAGTGGTTTTTTTGACAACTTTTGTAATTTATAGCTTGTATAGAGTTTCTAATTTGGCCCTTTAGAACTTTATTGTTATTTTTTTTTTTTGATATGATTCTCAATTTTATTTTAATATAATCACGTTATAATTTTTTTAAAAAATAATACTATATTAATGGAATCCATGTCAAGTGAACTTTCTCTTGGTATATTTATTAATATTTCTGACATTACTATTATATTATTGATAAAATATTGAAAATATTAATTATTATATTTTTATCCCTAAAACGTGCTTTCAAAATAAGATTATGCTGTAAATTCAAAATTGGTCTCGTCGTAGTATAACATGTGTGCTCCATTGTTTCGATCATGAAAAAGATATAATAAAAAAATATATATTATGTACGCTACACTCAAAATAAATATGATTCATAATTTTATTTTATTTTTTTATTGTTTTTTTTTTTTTGTAATTTGTCCATGTCAAATCTGTATATTTTTTCATAATCATATCAATGACAATTTTTAGGGTTGTTAATAAAAATAAATAATATAAAAATATTTAAAATTACACTTCAAATATTTTAAAATAATTTTATATATTTTTACACATTTTTCAACACTAACAACTATTTTAAAGAATTTTTTTTTTTTTTTTTTTTTTTTGTGTGGACATATTCCATTACTTAATTAAGGGAGAAAGACAGAACCACTTGGAAGAGCCCCTCAAGCATGTCACATCCCACGTGGGCCACATTGTTGCACATGGTTGTGTTGTGTTGTGTGTTGTGTGTTGTGTGAGTGAGAGAGACACTTTTAGCTTTGAATCCCAATCACATAATACTTATACATATTTATTACCAATTCAGGCATTGTCAACACTACCACCACTAGCCCACCTTACTCTTCTTGGCTCACTCCACCAAGTGTATGCTGACTGGGCTTGGGCCCATGGCCCAACTTGGCTTTCCTTTTTTGACACCTAAAATTCCACAACCCCATTTTTACATTTTTAAAATAATTTTAAATTTTAAAAAATAAAAAGAAAGGGTTTTAAATTCTGCTAATTAATCTTTACTGGGATCCACTCCCATGATGCATGTGAGTGGCCCACTAATTGTCCAATGAGATTGTGGGGTTCCTATTTTTTTGAAAAAGACCTAGTGGGAGTCCACGTGGCATCAATCAGTTTATGCCATTTGGATTTCTATAATTTTGTTAGGTTTAGAGTATTTTTAGTAGGTCGCTAACAATTTATAGCTTCTGAATTAACTAAACAAATAGTTTTTTTTTTGATTAAAAATAACTCTACAAAGTAAATAATGCCAATATATATATATAGTTTTTCAACACATTTCTAATTCTTTTAACCTTTTTAATAATTTTTTAAAGTGATTAAAATAAAAAATAAATTTTTGAGTAAATGGAATTTTTTGGCCAATAAGTGGAGTGGCCCTTTAAGCCACTGCCAAATGAAATCTAAACATAAAGTTTGGCATATAAAAAATATATATATTTTGATGATCAAGCTACAAATGACATTTCTATTTGATAATTTATGAAAAGATAAAAATAATTTTATTTATAATATATTAAATTAAATATAAAAAAATTTATAAAATAATAATTCTATTTTATTTTATTTCAATAAATCAAACATTATCACCGAGTTGGGGATTGTTGTGCCTCATCATCATGATGATGGCGCAAGCTCACTTGAGGCTGGAACTGAAACCAATTGTGGGATCCACTCCAATGCCAGCCGATGCATCTGAGTGACCCACTGATCATCCAAAGTGATTGTGCAAGTGTATCCTATTCTGGAAAAGGCCTAGTGGGGATCCACGTGGCATTAGTTAATTTATGCCACGTTGGATTTTCATAATTTTGTTAGGTTTAGGGTATTTTCGATAACGAAAATTTAGGCTATGTTTGATTCATCTTTAGAATCATGATTTTGATTTATCTTTAGAATCATGATTTTAAAAGTAACTTTTGAAAACTTATAATTAAATATAAAATTCAATTAAAAAATTTTTTCAAGGCTCTTTTAACGATATATTGTTGAAGATGATTAGTGATGAGATTGTTAAGTTATTTTTATAAAAAATCTAAAAAAAATAATTTCTATACTTAAAAAAATTGTACTGTTTCGGTCAACCAGCCGGATATCTGGGAAGATGTCTGGGTGGACAATCGAGTAGACCCAATCCTCTTGTGTTTTAAATTTAAAATTTAAAAATTATTATCAAAACACATAATCAAACAAAATTTTCTCTTTTCAAAACTCAACTCATAATTCCACACTCAAATTACAACTTCAAAATTAAACCAAACACAACCTTAGGATTTGATACTTACAATAAAATAAATCTTAAATTTTTTTTTATCAATTTAAATTTAAATTTTTTTTAATTTAATTTTAATTTAAGTCATTTCAATGTAATAGAGTTTGTTGTCCATAACTCCAGAACAAAAAATTTCCTCTAGGTGTTGGGGTGCCCTTCGAAAATAGGGATTAGTCATTTTTTTGCTCAAATAAGCTTTGATGAATCTGCAGAGTCTCCTTACATCGTCTACCTATTTATGTTAAGTAAAATTAACGAAAAATGATATTTTAGTAGTTTAGATACTATTTTTAGGTCAGTTCTATTTAATAGAAATATGTAAATGATTTAGATTAAAAATAAATTAAAATATTATTATTTAAATTGACAAAATTAAAATTTTAAAATTTGTTTTATTATAACAGTCAAATTATGCGATTTTATTTAAATTTGACAATGTCATTTTAGCATCAATCACTGGCTATGCTCTTAGATATTGCAAGATATTAAAAATAATGATTAAAAAAAAATTAAAAAAAAAAGTGAAGGGTGCTTCTTTCTTGTCTTGGTAACCACCAACTAATGTGCCTTGATAGTTTTACATACTGCCACAAAAGAAATCATCATTTTAATGTATACTTCATATATTTTCATGTACTTTTATATATTTTACACATATTCAATTATATTTTATATATAATTTTCAGCCTTAACGAATACATATTGAACTGTCTTTAGCATTTTCTTTTGAAGTAAAGCATATTTTCCTTTGTCAAAAGTGAGCAAAGATAAGTAAGTGTGAGCAGAACATAATTTGCATCTTTAAGTCCAATCACAATTCTTTGGTTTTACTTTGTGACCTAATAGGGCCCAATTCCCCATTGTTAGGGTAGCCCACAAACTTGGAAAAAAAAAAGTCCAATTAGAGGGCATTGTGCCTCATAATCATCATCATCATGCAAGCGCACGTGAGACTGAAACTGAACCAATTGTTGTCCAAGTCCAACAATAATCAAAATGAAAAGTGAAAAGAATGTCAACAAATTTTAGGATATGTTTGGCAATTTAGAAACTAGAATCAAAGGAAATATATTCAAAAGCAAGCATGTAGTATATAGCCAGTTATGCACTAAACTATGGAATGATTAGTGTTGGATTTGGATGGGGTTTTGGGAATGTGGTGGGTGTGAAATTATTGTTCCAATGATTTTTTTTTTTAATTAAAAATCTTAATTAACCCATCATTTTAGCTTCTTTATTTATTTATTTATTTATTTTTTGGTTTTGGATTTTCATAAGATTTGTTTGGCAAACAGTTTTTAGAAATTATTTTTAAAAAAAATTCTGACAAAACAATGGGATTTTAGAACTTTTTAAATCAAATACAAAAAATGAAAATAAAAAAACAAGAATGAAGTTGAAATAGAGATTATATTAAAATGTGAAAGAAAAAAAAAATTAAAATTAAAGAAATTTAAGCGTGCTAAATTACCACAAGTTTTTTTTAAAAAATTTACTATTTTATATATAAAGTTTTGATCAGAATTGCTCTACCAAACACTTTGTATTTTTATTTTTATTCTTCACAAAGGAGAAGGTTATTCTCTTTAGATATATGCGGTATCTTGAGATCATATTCCAAAATCTTTTTTTTTTTAATCAATATAAACTGAAATACTATGAAAATCACATCCAATGGAACTATGTAACAAAGCCAACACAACATCATCACAAACATATAATAAACCCAACAATTACAAGGCATCCTTTATCAAAAGAATTGAACTCAAAATTTTAACCCAAAAAAAAAAATCATATTTAGTATTTGAGGTAGCAACTGATTTACAGTATCACTAAAAAGAAAATAATATATAAGTCCATTTTTTATATTCATTTTCTAAATTCTTGTATAAGTAATATGATTGGTTGATAATTAGAAAAGATATGAAAGATATCCTAATTGATTGCCACATCATTTGACTTGAAAATTAAATCTAATTTTTAATTTTGAATAACAAGTGATTTTGTATTAAAATCCTCCAAACTTAATGCTTAAGATTAATAATGTAGGGTTGATGTCGGCCAAAGAAAATATGTGGGAATCTCATGATGTTTAGTTAATACCATTCCATGTTTCGTATAAGGAGCTACTATATTCACATCATGGACTTCATCAATTGAACTTGTTTCACCATGTTTTAAACGGAAATGGTTCTTTTCATACTATTATCTTCTATACTTCATCAAATTTTATTTTATAGATTTTACTTTGAGTCCATAACGGTAATTCAAACTATTTATCTTATAAATCTCATAGTAAAAATTGTCTATGTAAAAAATTAATTTCATCAGATTTTCAATGAATAAGTGAACAAATCACATTTTATTTATAAAATTGATAATTTAAGTTTAAATTCATAATTATTATCTATTTTAAAAAATAAAATATAATTTATTCATATGTCTAGTGATATTCAATGAATTGATTTTTTGTACAGACAATTTTTACTATAAAATTTATAAAATGAACAGTTAAAATTATTAGCATAAACTTAAAATAAAACTCACAAATTAGAATATGCTAAAAGATAAAAAGGATAATGGTATGAAAACGATCCATTCCGTTTTACACCCTTCCCTTAGTCTAACTTTGATTGGATCTATCTTTTGTTTTGATTTTTGCTACCGACAGTCAATTGGGCTTTTCTTAAGTTCGGTTTGTTTTCCCCTAAAATATCTTTACGTAAAATGATTTTGCCTTGAAATCAAATTTTTGTTTTTATTTTTTGGTGTTTGATTAACACTTTAATAAAATAAACTTTAAAAATGAAAAGAATAAGAAAAAAATAAAAGGAAAAAATTACAAATAAGTGATATTTCTACAATATGTTTGCCAATTAACTTATTGAAGTGCATTTTTTCCTAAAAAAATTGATATTCATATAGAATTGAACACATAATGATGTGACAATAACACTTTGACAATTATGAATTATAGTAATGAGAATTTTGACTTTCAATGAGTAGATAAAAATGTAACATATTATTTATTTATTTATTTATTTTTATTTTTTTGAACAAAGAAATGCCATAAGGCTACAAAGCAAAATCAAAAGACACCAAGTCTGAAAGGTCACAAGGAGGATTCCTCGGCCAATCTATATATCATTCATTATATATAGATTTTTTTGTATACAAATTATGTATATATATCATTACTCAAGAATAAAATGAGATAATGATTAAATACAACAAAAATAACAATTACAAAACTTAATTCCGATCAACTGTTGAAGTTCATCACAATAAATATATATGTAGGTGTGTATATATGTAGAGAGAAAAAAAACAAAACAAATACGTTTAGTGTGTATAAAAGCAATGAGCCTTGATATGTACATCAAGTAGTATCAATTCTCATTTCTTATGATTTAAATTAAAAATAAATTAAAAGATTAATAAAAATACGAATGATTAAAATATTATTTGTTCCTTAGTTTTGCTTAATGAAAATAGGCTCGTGATTTAAATTGAAAACAAATTAAAAAGTTAAGATTTAAATTGATAAAATTAAAATTTTAATATTTATTTTATTATAATGGTCAAAATTTGGAATTTTTAATATTTTTTCCTATATCATTTTACTCTTTATAATGATTTTTTTAAAAAATATTTTATAAAAAGGTAAATATTTGAAAATATTTCACTCTTTATGGCAAACCAAACAATAAAAAATAGGTAAATATTTAAAATATTCTACTCTAAAATAAACGGAGCTTAAAAATCAAACAATGCAAATAAATAAAATACATTTAAAATTTTGTAGAGATGCTACAATGTGCACCCTCAAAAGAGTGCATACATTATTGTAACGATCCCGACCTTTGATTAATTGTTAAACCATGATTAAGAATACCTAATAAGTAATTAATAGGAAATCATGTGTTAATTGCATAAATTATACTCCCTCCGTCCCAAAATATTAGTCCCTTATTCCATTTTTCATTGTTTCAAAATATTAGTCCCTCTTCAAAAATTAAGTACAAAAATAATATAAATTTCCTATTTTGCCCTTCTTTTAAATTAATAAACAATATAAAAAGTACAATTATGACATTGATATTCCCAAAAAATGTACTATCAAAAGGATAATTTTGGAAAATCAACTTTTTTCAAATCCAATAATTGTACTACCAAAAAAAGTTGGATTCCCCAAAAGGGACCATTATTGTGGGACGGAGGGAGTATGTTATTTGCATTTGTATCTATTTATCGTAGAAATATATGTTCATGTTTCTCTTTTGTTCTGCGAATTGAATGTTTTATCGGCATCCGATCACGGAATTGACATGGTTTATGTGTTATTTGAGATTTTTAGGAAATTATGGTAGAATGAATTGAAATTTGATTTAGAGCGAATTAATTAGAATAAATTAATGGCCATTACTTAGACTAATTCAAGTGTAATTAACCAACTCTTAATGAAGCCTATATAAGGCTTATTTGACTCAAGACATTCAAGTTACACACTCTCATCCCCTCATACTTGAGCTCATAAACGTGTGAGAGAGTGAAAGGAGAGAATTGAATACAAACAAAGGAATTGCTAGAGAATTCAAGGGAATTGACTTGGAACCTTAGTAAATTCACTATCTGAAGCTTAATTGAGAAGTGAGGTAAGGATTCGACCTTTAGATTGGATACTTATGATGTCTAGACCAAGAATTCAAGAGAATTTAGTTGAGTAATGCAAGAATTGAGCTAGTGAGGTAGGAAGGAAGAACATACCATGCATGCATGCATATTTTCTTTCATTTTGAGCTTAATTGTTAAGAATTCTTACATACATGCACCAAGTCCACCATAAGTTTTGAGAATTCATCATGTTTTTCATCAATTTGCTTTTGATCATGATTTGGAAGTTTTCAAGTTAAGAAATTACATACATGATTTGTTTTAACATTTTAAGTTTGATTTCACACAATTGGCATGCTTTTGGGCCTTGATTTTGCGAAATAGTTTTGAATTCTTGATGTTTGACAAGTTTGTACAAGTTTCCTTAAGTTTTTGGCCCAAAAAAACTTGATTTGCAGCTTTGAGGTTGAGTTTGAAGCTTGGAAACTATTACCCAAAAGACAACCTAAGAGAGGGGTGAATTAGGTTTTTACAAATAAAATAATAATACCCTAATAAAAATTATGACTAGCACAATAGATAAACATAGTTAATGAAATAAAAATAATTAAAACAAGTGTTCTAACAACTATGTCAATTAATGATTTTAACACAATAAAAATATGAAATATAGTTATGGCAATTTAAATAAAATAAAGAGATAAGGGAGAGAGAGGCAAACAAATTTATAGTGGTTCGGCTTCAACTCGGCCTACGTCCACTCCTCAAGCTTCATTTGAGATTTTTCACTATTCTCTAGCTTCACAGGGTGCTAGCAACCATTTCACAGATGGAGCAATCCTTCACGGATTTTACACAGACTTTCTAAGTCCAAAAAAAAAAAAAAACTGAAAGTACTACACTCTTATAAGGTTGAAAAAGAATGTGTTTTTGCTTTCACAGAAAGTTATAAGAATTATCTCTCAAAGATAGATATAAAAATGAGACTCTGATTTTTCTGTAATCCTCACACAGGAAAGATGGGCTTAAAGTTATACGACTTAATGTATAATTTCTGAGAGATGATGTAAATCAAAATTGAAGAACACTTCTCAGAAAATTTTTCAGAGAATAGATGAGAGTGATTTTAGATCAAAGAATATTTTCTGGTTTCTGTAACTTGTTTGTAGTTGCTGTCACTTGTTCACATCAAAGGTTTTGGTATATCTAATGAAACTTATAGCCGTTTATAGTCGTTGTATTCATTTGAATTTATAGTCGTTTATAACCGTTGTTTTCATTTAAATATCTTCCACTCCATCATTACTAATTTCAATATTTTCTACTCCATCATTACTAATTTGAATATTTTCCACTTGAACCTTTTGGCCTGCTGCTGTGCTGGGCAGTTTGAACCTTTGTTTTGGGCTGTTTGAGCCTCTGGTTTTGGGCTTTATTTTTGGGTTGAAATGAACTCCTGATTTAAGGAAATATTAAATACATTCAAACAATATTTAAGATAAAAGTTTAGGTGAGAAATAATGGGACAAAATAAATTTTGATTCTATTTTTCTCTTTCAAATAAATTAAAACATAATTAAATAAATTATCAAAATAAATTTTGGATTCTATTTTTCTCTTTCAAATAAATTAAAACATAATTAAATAAATCATCAAAATAAATAAGTCTAACAGAAACAAATATGAAAATTTCAAAATTTTGCTTCTACGCTCGAGCGACAAATCCTGTGCTCGAGCGACCACTCTGTATTTTGCACTTCCGCTCGAGCGACCAAAAGTTGACTCGAACGTAAAATGCACGCTTCCAGAAGTTTACCATTTTTGTAGACCGCTCGAGCACAAGAGTTGCGCTCGAGCAAGGACCTTAGTCTCACGCTCAAGTGACTGTCAAGCGTGAGTCGAGCTGAAAATCAAGCAACCAGTACTTTTACAAAGTTTACAGACCGCTCGAACGAAGGAAGTTGTGCTCGAGCGACCACTCATTTGTTTGAACCTCCGCTCAAGCGAGGGAAGCTACGTTCGAGCGAGGATCCTATTTTCAGCAAATTTCCCTAAGAGTTGAACAGCATATTTTGGCATCCTCATTGCATCCTAGGCATTCCTGGGCCATGATTAAGACTTAATAAGGAGGTTAAGACTTAAAAACACACTAAAAAAGAAAAGAAACAAGTTAAGTACTATCCGAATATGCGTTTCAATATGTGTATCTTTTATGTTTGTGTAGGTCATGCGCCGTAAGCTACCTGGCTTGTCTGCTCTGTTTGTCCGCTTTCGGAGCCATCTGTCAGTAATAACTCAGTAAGGCTATGTTTACCTTTAATTATTTTCTGAATGACATGAAATAATTTGTTTTCTAAAATGGTATTTTCTGTATGAATGAATGGTTGTCCAATCTTTCTGAAATGTACTCGTGGCATCATTAGTTTCAGATGACATCTGTTATCTATTCTGTTATGTCCTAATTAAGAGCCAATTGTACGACTCATGAGCCAACTGTATATGGATCCTTATGAACGTCTCAATGATGGGCCAACTGTACGTCTCATAAGCTAACTGTACTGTCTCCATTCACGTGAGTCAACTGTATGTCTTTATGGTTGTCCCTTTATGGGTCAACTATTTCTACTAGTGCTAATGGATGTACCACATATGATTAACTGTCTATTCTGATTATGAGTATAATTCTGAATCTGTTTCTGTGATGAGCTTTGATTTCTGAACATAATTATGAATCCATTTCTGTTAACTACTGAATTCTGTTTTCTGTAACTGTTATGAACAATATTCATTAAACCCTTTTACCCTGTTATTATTCACTGGGCTTCGACTCACCATATTATTTATGCATAGAGGTAATCAAGCGCATGACTAGGCTCCGTGATACTCACCTGGAATTTCGTTTTGTCGACCACCCTTTGTGCCTCCCGAGGAGGTTCCAGATTAAGTCAAGTCACGTGGTCTTGTTTTGTGAATTACATCTAAGATTTTGTTTTCTTTTGGGTGAATTTCAAACAAGTTTCTGACTATCTGTTTATTGGAATAAGTTCCACTTCTGTTTTATCTGTATTTTGTGAGTGACGTACGACTAATGTAATTACGACGTTACATGTGCGTATATAAAGTTTTAAATTATCTGCCCCGTGTTTGTCTACACAGCTCAATGGATGTTGTGTTTTGTATAATTAATTTTGATAGCCCTTAATTATATACTATTTTGTACAGAGGCCTTTGATAATCTAAGGATTACTGACCGGTTACGACACTAAACCTATAGGGGCGAGTTTGGGTCGTGACAATTATGCATTTTATAATTTTTTCACAAAATTTCATAACATAAATTACACAATGTCATAATATTTCTCACCATAAAATGTTATAATTTCACCATTCATACTTCAGTGTGCACTCTATAAATTTATTATTTGTTACTTTACCATAAAATATCATAACACACATTACAAACATTCATAATTTTTATCACAAATTTTTTTTATATCTTTCTTACTGTGTGCACCTTTTTAAGGATGCAAACTGTAAATTTCTCCTAAGTTGGAGGAGACACATTTCACATATTCGCATACAATTTTTATATTTTTCTATATAATTTTTACATAATTTAATACATTGTTTACACACATATTAACATTTAGGAGTGTTTGAACAAATCGGTGGAATCGATAAACCGATTCAATCCTGTACAAATCGCTAGTTTGGTCTAATTTTTATTAGTTTCAATTCAAGATTCTAGTTCTAAAAATGGTGATACCGTTTTAATCAATGTAATTTATCGATTCTAAGGCTTTGGCTATGTTTCAAGTTTTTTATTATTTTATTATTTATTATTTTTTTTATAATTTTATGTGTAAAAAATAAAAATATAAAAGTTTTTCATAAGATTGAACACTAGTCTTTATTGTAAAAATGAAAATTTTTAACTAGTTTAACCAAATTAATTATTATTAATTTGTTTACGAACATAAAATATATATTATATTTATTATTATATAAAATTTATAGAATTGTAGAACCAAACTAAACCGAATTAGTTTTTATGATTCAATTCTAATCCAATTTCATAGGTTTAATAATTTGGTTATGATTTCAATTTTTTTGAAACTGTATAAATCGATTTAGTTCCTAGTTTACTCTAAAATCTGGACTAATCCGAGTTGTAAACACCCCTACTAGCATTAACCATTGCTGGGTGGTTAGCATTCCCTTTTCAAAAATGTTTGACGAATTGTTTTCGAGAAATTTCAAAAAAACAATTAACTATTAGGAAACAATGAATGGTTATTTTCGAATTATAAAAAAGTTATTTTTTTTGTACCATATGATGGTTGTTTTTGCACTTTTGTTTGAGTTTCAAAACACACGAAAAGTGTTAATAAGTGGCCATTTGGGTTTATTTTTTGTGACTTCTAAATGTTTTGGAAGATTTAGAAAAGCTAAATATAGAAAGTTGATAATTAAAACAAAAAGTTATATTTTTTGTGAAAAAAAAATTGATGTGGTATTTTTAATTGATGAAAAATAACTTAATAACTTTTGACTTGTTTTTTTTAATCAAAATCTCACTTTTTTTGGTTGACATCCGAAACATCGTCTAAAGAAAATTAAACCACAACCTAAATTGCTCAATACCTCAACTGCTTGAGGGCCAACCCCGGGTGAGGCAAGGCTTGTACCTTGGCCCCCTGAATTTGGCCCAAAATAGGTCTTCTAAATTTATTAATCCCTTACTAGGGAGATCCTATTTGCACAAAAAAAAAAAATAATATATATTAACTACGCTCGGTGTTTTAGTACACTCTATTAAATTATTTAGAATTTTTATTTTATCTTAATACATCCTATGTTTTTTTTCAAATTATCTTTCAAAGTACACTCAAATAATAAATAAATCAAAAACTCCAAATTACACAATTTTGAAAAACCCTTTTAAAAATCTTTCAACATATTTCTCATTATAGCTATTCAACATCAGTGAAGGACAAGTTTTTTATTTTTTATTTTTTATTTTTTAAAAAAAAGAAGATTTTTGAATGGGTTTTATAAAACAGGTGTTATTTAATTTCCCTGGATGAAAAAGAAAAAAGGTTTTACTGGGTTAGGGTTTTGTGAAGAAAAGAAGAGGTTTGCAACAATGACTTCATCTTTCCAGGTTGCTCTGCTCGTGGCTTCATCGTCTTGTCTCAATGAGATGCTTGGTTAGACGAGAACTTGGTTACTTTTGCTTGTGAAAATTCATCAAATCATCCAAAAAACAAAAGTAAAATATTTATATAATAATGATGTGGATGATAATGGCAAGTTTTGGTAGGGAGAATTGGAGTTTTAGAATGAGAAAGAAGATGAAGAGAAAATAATTGAAACTTGGAGAAGAAGATGAAGAGAGATGTGGGTGTACCACAAGAAGAAAAAAAAATTTATTTTAGGATTTAATATGTATTGTTTTTATTAATAAATTTATATTAGGATATAATAAGAATTAAAATTTTAAAATTTTAGTTAAACATATTAAATTATTATTTGGATGCAAATAGAATAATCCTCTCTTATAATATATTAAAAATTCAAATAGAAGCAGTTAGGAATGGCAACGGGGCGGGGCGGGGCCAAAGATCACCCTCCCCGTCCCCGATGGCCAAAACTTCCCCGTCCCCGGCCCCGATCCCCGATGGGGAACCAATCACAGTCCCCATCCCTGTCCCCAACGGGGATCGGGTTTCCCCGACCCCGAAACTCCCCGATCCTCATCAACAAATCAAAAAACAACATCACCACCACCAGATCAAAAAATCAATAACAGATAAAAAAAAATAATAATAACAGATTTGTTTTGTTATGGTATTTCATACAAACCCTCTACACAAAAAAAATTCGTTCAAAAAAAATAAAAAAATTCACTTACAGATCTGTTACAGATCTATTACAGAGATCTGTATTCGTTCAAAAAAAAAAAAATTGCATACACAAACAGATCTGTAACAGATCTGTATTCGTTCAAAAAAAAAAATAAAAATAAAAATTGTATACATACATACACATACAAACCCTATACACACATGTTAATGGTATTTCCAAACCCTCTACACAAAACCAAACCCTAGGGCATGAGGCTGAGGTTTGGTTTGGTTAATGGTATTTCATACAAACCCTCTACACAAAATCTGTTTCAAAACAAGATCTGTGTCGGTGGAGGACGATCGGGGGAGGAGGACGACGGATGAGGACGATCGGCGTCGGAGGAGGACGAATGGCGGAGGAGGACGACGGAGGAGGCGATCGGCGTCGCGGAGAGGTGCGAGAGAGAGAGAGAGAGAGAGAGAGAGAGAGATAGAAGGGAGGAGAAGAGGCTGCGGTTTGGTTCAACCAAACCCTATATATGTTATATATATATACAAGGGCAAAATAATAATTTTATATCGGGAAAAACGGGGCGGGGATGGGGGCGGGGATGGGGGGCCGGGGTCGGGGCGGGGCCGGGTCTGAAACATGTATCCTCGTCCCCGGCCCGTATATCATCGGGGATTTAATTTTTAATACCACTCCTGGCCCGTCGGGAGTATTTTTCAGGGAATCACCACTCAATTCGGGGTCGGAGAATCGGGTCCGTGTCGGGCCGGATTCCAATTGCCATCTCTAGAAGCAGTTAACATTGAAGCCCAATCCCTCACTCCCTTTTTTTTTTTTTTAATCCCGTGATGGAGGCCTAGTCTACAGCATCCCACAAAAAGGGCGCAAAATTACTATTCGGTTGTATTAGATGGAGTTATTATCTAGTAAGTCCTGAGGGAAGTTTTATAGACTGCTTTTAACCCATCCCTCAAAATATCCCATATTAATCTTGAAAGTCATGCTTTTTGCTTTTGAAAATCGTTAGAAAATGAGTGAGTTTGTTGTGAGAACAAGTGTGAGTCGAGAATAATGGGTTAGTGAGTTAGGCTATGAGGATAAAATAAAAAATGTGGATCTGTTAATTTGAACCGTAATTAGGTCAATGAATATTGAATGAATTAGTTATATTATCTATTAAAAATAATTTAGTAGACAAATTAGATTATGCAAGCTTAATTAGTAATTTTATTACCAAAAATGCTATATGTTTAAGTGATAATTCGTTCAATTGTAAACGAGATATTATTAAATTATAAAGTAACAAGACTAAATTTTAATTTATAATTTTAATAATTATATGTATAAGCAAATATTTTGTGGCTATTATTAACAAATAAAAATTTATTGGTACTTATCATTTTATCTATAAACTTTTATTTAAAAAATATATGTAGGTGCTCCATTTTTGAAATTTGCCTAAAATCACATAGCTGGTCCTCTGCTTGAGCTTGGACTAATAAACTTTTTCATTTTTATTGTACAAGTCATAAAATTTGTAAAAAAAAAATTCGCTTAAAAATTTATTAAATACAAAATTTCAATACATTTAGTATTTTTTTTGTATTTATTGATTTATTTTAAATCATTTTTCTATTTTTTTTACTTTTATTTTTTTACATTTTTAGTTTATCTAAATTTAAATAAATTAAAAATTTTAAGAAAATTAAAATATTAAAAAGATTCACTAAAAATAATATAAATTAAGAATTTTAAAAATTATTTTAAAAAAATATTAATCTATCGAATTTGAACTCGTCCGAATTAAGTAAGTCAGATGATTGGTGTAATTTTTGTCAACTGCAATTGTCACCCTTATTTATCGATGTGTCAACTGACATCCTCCCAAATGACAGTCGAACGACAATGCGCTTAGTTTCAATTTTCTGGAAATTGAATTTTTTATTTTTCATATTTTTTATTTTTAGTGAATATTTTTAAAATTTTAAATAATTTTTTTTTTTTACTTTTGTAAATGCACCTTACTTAGATGTATCTAAAAAATAAAATATTTTAAAAAAATTAATAAATACACAAGAATATGAAAAATGTACTGGATTCTCTGTTTGTTTTTTTTGTTTTTTTTGGTATTTAGTGAATTTTTTAAAATTCACTAATATTATATATTTTAAAAATATTTATGTTGAGTATATTTAAAAATTAAAAAAATTACTTAAAATACTAAAAAATTTAATAAAAATAAGGGTAAATTACATTGACATCCCCTGAGCTTTATGTTTATTATAGTTCTCCCTCATCTTTTGAAAATTACATCCCCCTCCCTGAGGTTTAAAGTTTCATAACAGATTGCTCCCTCCAGCAATTTAATTTTTTAAATACCAATTTTGCCCTCACTGGGTAAATTACATTGACATCCCTCACATTTTAGAAATTATAATCCCCTCCCCAAGGTTTAAAGTAGCATTACCAATTGTCCCCTCGGTTAGTATTAGTTGAAAAAAAAATTCATTGAAAAAAAAAATTAATTGGAAAAAAAATTATTTGAAAAAAAAATTAATTGAAAAAAAATTTTGTTAGTCAAATTTTTAAATTTCTATTTAAAAACCGACGTAAAATAAAAATTACACTGACACCGCTTGAGGTTTATGTTTATTACACTCGAAAGATAAAAATTATATAAAAATGATAATTATTTTTTATTTTTTATTTCTTAACCAAATTAATTTTTAATTTTTTTTAAAAAAATTCTAAAAATCAAACTATATATAGCCTAAGAATCTTTTGATAATTCATTTCTTACGTTAATAACTTATTTAATTATTTATTAATTTTACGACATTTTTACCATCTGAGGTCTGTTTGGTAACCATTTAATTTTCAGTTTTCAATTTATATTTACAAAAATTTTAAAAACTATCATAAAAACTTGTTTGATAATTTTTTTGGTTTATAAATGGTTGTCTCAGTTTATAAATTTGAAGAAAAAAATATAAATTCAAAAAATGAGTTTACGTTGGTTTTTAAACAGAAATTTAAAAATTTGACTAACAAAATTTTTTTTCAAATAATTTTTTTTAAATAATTTTTTTTCAATGAAATTTTTTTTTTTTCCAATTAATACTAACCGATGGAGTAATTGGTAATGTTACTTTAAACCTTGAAGAGGGGATTGTAATTTCTAAAATATGAGGGGTGTCAATGTAATTTATCCAGTGAGGATAAAATTGATATTTAAAAAAATTAAATTGCTAAAAAGAACAATCTGTAATAAAATTTAAAC
Organism: Camellia granthamiana; assembly: GCA_036172215.1. Classification (NCBI taxonomy): domain Eukaryota; kingdom Viridiplantae; phylum Streptophyta; class Magnoliopsida; order Ericales; family Theaceae; genus Camellia; species Camellia granthamiana. Next base: position 136,016,042 of record CM069904.1, on the reverse strand, counting down.
CTTAGAAAAGGGATGTAATTTCCAAAAGACTGTAATAAACATAAAGATCATGTGTCAATATAATTTACCCTAAAAATAAAAACACGGAAAAAAAAAAAAAATTCAACTTACTACTAGCTTTCGTGTCCAAAAACACCCAATTGAATCAGCGTAGATAGCAGAGAGAGAGAGAGAGAGATTATACTGGTCCGTGAGCTTGTGATGGGGAAGAAGATGGCGGCGGCGCTGGTGTCGCGGCACCGAATGCGAAGGTCCGGCCGGATCATCAGTAATGCCGACAACAACTTCCCCACCGGGTATATACAAAACACATATGTGTTTTGGGAAGTTGGTAAAAAGCTGGCTTTTGACTTTTTACCAAGCTTTTTGGTTTTTTTGGAAGTGATTTGGGAAGTTGGTAAAAAGCTGACTTTTTTGATTTTTGGTTTAATATTTTTTAAAAGTGTCACATCACTCCAAAATGACCAAAATATCCTTACTTTTTGATTTTTAAATTAATTAATTAAAATATTCCAGAGGGTAGTTTGGTAAATTTGAGTGTTGCGTTTTTGGTCTTCCCAAATGGGATTTGGGGCGTTTTGGGCAACTTGGCGTTTTTGGCAACACACACACAAAAAGCTGCGTTTTTGGTGTGTTGCCAAAACGGCACATATATACACATATATCAAAATTAAAATTTGAAGTGATTTATGGTGGATTTATTGAGTTTGCTACTAGTGTGAATTTTGGACCGTGTTTTAATGCCATAAATTTTACTAAAATTATTAATTTTATTTCTATGATTCAACAGTCCAGTGTGTGTTCTCCTTGTATTGTATAACGCTTAGTTTATCAAGTTGGGTAAAATTGAGCTTTGAATAGTTATTGATTTATATATATACTTTTTTTTTTTGGTAACGTCACGGCATTCTTTTGGTAGATTGTATGGGTTTAGCTGTGATAAATTATTTGGGCAGTTATGTAATTAATTGAAGAAGATATGTAGTGAATGGTTATTGAGAAAGCCTTCATTATCCCTTGCTCCATGCCCATTGATGAAAACTAACCTGTTTTACAATGAGTATATAAACCATTTTGTCTACCAAAATGTGCAATATTTTTTTCTTCAATATAGTATTGGCAAGGTTGTAGTTAGAAAGCATCTTGGGTTTGTTGTGATCGGAGTCAAATAATGCACTATTCAATACGAATTTCAACTAAAAAAATGATTCAATTTGTGTTGTTGAATCTTAAATTGAGTGAATCTTATGATTCAATTGTGTTTAATTACAATTCTTTGTAATTCACTACAATTTGCTATGATTCACATGATTCAGTTTTATTTGCATAATGCACGAAAAAAATGTCATTTTTGCAAAACTAAAGGAGATAAATTAATTATATTAATATACTTGGATTTAGATATACTTTAGTGAGTTTCAATGCTATTGGTGTTCTCCCCAGCTTTCATTGTTGTTCATTCATAGCACGAAAAAACTCCACAATTAATTATATTAGGTTCCATCCATCCTAAGCAATTCTGTTTCTCTCTCTGTAATGGGTTGCTGTAAATGCAATGGTGAATTCTCTCTCTCTCTCTCTCTCTCTCTCTCTCTATTATGTTAGTTGGCTTACTTGATTAGAAGCAATTAAGGTTGGCACCCTTAAAGTGTGAATGTGTTACCTAAGAGAGTGTATTTGTTTAAATTTTTTGCATGTTTCTTCAGATATCTAATACTTCACTGAAAACAAGAAAAGTAATAGCTGAGCTCTGTGACATAGTCGCCATTCGTGGAGCCCGCCTTTCTGCAGCTGGAATTTTAGGTATCATCAAGAAATTAGGGAAAGACAGTGTGGAGAGACAGAGTGAGCAGTTGGGAGAAGCCGAGGTCAGTGATGGCATTGGATGGTCGGCTGTATGAGCACCATACGAAATTCAGAAATTCTATGGAGAGCACTCTCAAGTAGTTGCTGGGGAAGCATCTGAAACCATTTTCATTGACCATTCCAATGATGGCCCTGGCATTGGAACTGCCCTCATAGCAGCCTCTCACTCCCAGTGTAGACGTTGAGGAATTCTAATAAAGGTCAAAGGCAGAGTATTCTGGTTAAACGAGCTTGATATTTTTTTGTTGTTGCTGTATATTTTCTTTTTCCTCTTTATTGGCACAACTTGTGGAAATCCTACTTCAAGAGATGGTACAAGCAAATCCTTAATTTACACTCCTGCAGAGCAATGGAGCGTTGGGGGGTAACAAGCTTTTCAATTGTTGCCTTGTCCTGCTTTTTCTTTTTCTTTTTCCAGTGCTGAAAAGCGTGTGTAGATACTAGTGTAACCTCATTTTCTCATGCAATAGATAATAAAATTAGGGATTGCAGTTGTTATTGTACTCCCTGTTGAGTTTTTAGATTTCTTTTGGTAGATTCTGCTTGGTAGTTCCAAGCATGTAAAGGAAAACTCTTATATGATCTCATATGCGTGTGCACTTCATTTCAATAGAAAAATGCACGTGGGTGGGTTACGTTGGATGCTTCCTCTTTCTCTCATCTGTACTTTGTGAAGGTGTTTTCTCGTTACAATTTTGTTGTAGGCAGACTAAAGGATTTCAGCAGATCTGATTTGGATTGGTAGCAGAGTCAAATTTTAGGCATTGCCTGTTTGCAAATTTTAAGCCTGGAACTGCTTCTGTAGATGTAGTTGCATTGTACTACACCAAACACATTTCATTCCTTTCAAGTAATGGAGGATAGGCCTTATCGTAGCATTAAGGTTTTGTTAATTTGTTTTTTTCCTTTTGTTTTGTTTTGTTAATGGAGGATAGGCCTTATTTCATAATTTACCAAAAAAAAAAGGCTGCTCCATTATAATCTGGGCATCACGGGTTCAAACCATGAAATAGTCTCTCCACACGCACCCTGCAGTGGTGGGAGCTTCGTGCACTGGGACTGTTGGCATTTTTGCTACTGTGCTTGATATACCATCTAACAGCTGCAGGTTCTCATATTGTGAACTGTGTTTCTTAATTTGGTTACAACTCAATATGTTCATGCTTGTAAGAAACAGGCGGTGGTTTTAGAGTTCATGCTTGCACAAAAATCAAAAGCCTGAAGGACCATCAACAGAGCCTCAAATTCAAGATGAAGTTTAAATTTATTACACATTTCTGAATTTTATTGTATCAACATCATGGTGAGGAACCATTTCCTACCTGCTCTTTCATATGATATAGGCAGTCTCTCTCTCTCTCTCTCTCTCTCTCTCTCAAACACATTGCTTGATATATGTTTCAGAGAAATCTAAGCTACAACTATTTCTCATGTGTGAATCTTTGTTCTCCCCATCATGCTAATCAGGTTCTTTAAATAGCAGTGAAGAGCCACTAAACATTGGACACCAAACTATCATCCTCATCGTCCAACAACCTCTCACGCCTGGAATTCTTGAGGAGAGGAGCACCAGCATTCTCGCTTCCATCAATTTTCTCTCCTAATTCTGGTCGATGGCTGCAACAGCTGAGCAGGATCTGCAGAACCTCCTTCATGTTAGGCCTAGTTGAGGGAAACGTGCCCGTGCAAATGATCCCAAGCTTGAAGACACAAGTCATTTCATCCAGGTAACAAGGTTCTTTAACCTCCTCGTCCAAGGCATCAACTAAGGGTTTTCCGTCTTGAATGTGGCGCCATGCCCATTCGGCAAGGCAAGTATCTTCATCCCCATTGTTGTTGGCTTCCCTTCCGGTAACTAGTTCCAGAAGGACCACACCAAAACTATACACATCGATCTTCTCATTCACTCTTGTTGTGTGAGCATACTCTGAAACTCAAATTCATAGTTTAGAATTCGACAAAATGGTTATGAAATAGTAATACTTATATCAAGGAACCCTTTAATGTGTACTAAATGTACCTTGTTAAACATTTTTTAATGCATTTTTGTGGAAAATGTTACGTAATCGTTTAGTAATATTATGACAATTGGAGGTTTAGAAATAAAGTTACTCATTTTTTCATCGAAACATTATGAGCCACAAGTTGCCCTAACCACAAATTTTTATGTTGATGATAGCAATTTTCATTTTTAAACCACAAATTGTCGTTTAACTCTATCAGAAGATGACATAACATTTGCCACAAAAATATGTAATACGTACGAGAAAAATGCGTAACAACCAAAGGGTTTTCCCTAATATTGAAGAGTATTGAATAAATCACTTACCGGTGCTAAGTATCCAATAGAACCAGCCACAACTGACATTGTATTAGTCTCTCCCATGCTTGACTACCATCTTGGCTAGACCAAAATCTGCAACCTTTGCATTGAAGCTAGAATCTAACAAGATATTGCTTGATTTCACGTCTCGGTGAATTACTGCAGGTGAGCATTCATGGTGCATGTAGCACAGTCCCGGGCTGTTCCCACTGCAATTTGAAGCCGCTTAGGCCAGTCCAAGACAGCATGATGGACTGGACCCGAGACACTCAACCGCCGGTTCTTCCCATGGAGCCACCGGTCCAGGCTGCTATTTTCCATATACTCATAGACGAGGAGTTTTGTAGTCTCACTAGAAATGCAGCACAGCAATTTCACTATGTTGGAATGGCGAATCGTGCCCAGAATTTAGAACTTCTGCTAGGAATTCCTTCTTGACCTTCTCGTCCAGCTTTCTGATATTCCGGGTCTTCTTGACGGCGACAACTTTGCCCCAACGGTTCAAAACTACACGGTACACTTTCCCTGAACCACCAGATCCGATCATGTTGCTTTCAGTCAGACTCGATAGAATGTCCAACTCTGAGAAATTCAACGATTGAAATTGAGTGAACTCCCACTTGGAATCCAATCCACACTCTCTTTTCCGATAAGTTTTGACCACGAGGAACATGAAGAACATAGCCAATGCAAACAAGGCCGCCGCTGTACTTGCAATTACAGCAAGAATTTTGCTGGAGTTTTGAGGCCCTGAAGAGCATACATCAATGCCTAGTAGTGATGGGTTAGTTGCACAAAGACCAGAATTGTTCAAGAAGCTATTATCATATGCTTTGTTTTCGAACTCAACTGGTATTGTCCCAGTGAGAAGATTGGAAGACAGGTTGAGCAAAGTTAGCTTCAAAAGGCCAATCTGAGGCGGGATTTGACCCGATAACTCGTTCCCTGACAAGTCCAAATCAGTGAGACTAGGTAAAGACCCGATTTTGGCAGGAATTGGACCGGAAAGCTGGTTTCGACTGAGATGTAGAGTGTTCAGCCAATTCCACGAGATTATATCTGATGGAAGATGCCCAGAAAGTTGATTTCCATCAAGCAACAGAGTCGTCAAATGAGGAAGAGCTGTCAATCCTTGAGGAATTGTACCAGTGAAGTGATTGTTACTTGCATTGAACACCGTCAAAGCCTTCCACGATGACACTCCAGCTGGGATTTCACCAGAAAACATGTTGTTACTAATCTCGATCCGTGATAAATTAGAAGCCAATTTATCGGGAAGCTGACCGAAAAACAAATTGTCATTGAGAATCAAGGCTTTCATATGGATTGATGTCCACAAACCAGATGGAATGCTTCCAGAAAGTTGATTTCCATTGACTTGTACAATCAATAAGCCCCTGCAATTCCCAAGTGAATTTGGCAGTTCGCCTGTTAGATGGTTGTCAAAAGCTATGACTCCGGTCAATGCCCCATTAGCACACAAGTACTCTGGCAAGTTACCAGTAAAATGGTTTGAAGGGACCTGAAACTCTTTGAGCATCGAGTATTTTCCCAAGTCCGGTGGAAGTACCCCTGAGAGGTTATTGTTAAACAATTTAACGACTTCCAAGGAGGGAAGGCGGCCAATACTTGCCGGTAGCTCACCGGATAATTGATTGAAAATCAGATCCAAACCCGACAATTTTGTCAATTTTCCAAAATCATCAGGTATTGTTCCGTTTAAGTTGTTCGCGGATAGATCGATTTCCGCCAAATTCAAAGCTTCAACCACCTGAGGAATAGCCCCGGACAACTGATTTCTGAAAAGATACAGGATTGTTAAATTGTTCAACAAGAACAAACCACTTGGAATGTTACCAGTCAAGCTATTTATTGACAGGTCAAGGACCTCGAGCGCCGTCAAATTCCTTACTGTTTCTGGGATTTCTCCCATCAACCCTGATTCTCTCATCTGCAATTCTTTCAGTTTCTTCAACTGGGTAAAGCTCGAAGGTATAGCCATCATTGAGAAATTATTGAAAGACATCTCTAGTTCTTCAAGATTCAACAAGTTACCGATTTCTGATGGGAAAGAGCCGTTGAACCCATTTAGAAAAACCCGGAGAATTCTCAGCTCCGGGAACTTCCCAATTGCTGTGGGAATGTCACCGGTGAAGATGTTGCCGCTGAGGTTGAGAGACTGGAGCTGAGCTGACAACCGGTCGATGTCGCTGGGAATTGGGCCGGTGAAGATGTTTTGTGAGAGGTCAAGGATTTTGAGCTTGGAACAGTTGTAGAGACCGGTTGGGAATGGCCCGGAAAAGTAATTGTATTGAAGATCAATGAGGGTAAGGTTTTGGAGGTCGCAAATGAAGGGAGGTACTGTTCCATTGATGTTTGTGTTGATAAGTGAAAGTCCGGTGACCGAGCCGTTGGTGCAGGTGATCTCAGGCCAATCACAGTGGGTAGAGATTGAGTTCCAGTGGTTGATGGGTGCTGGGTCAGACCAGTATTGTTTCAGTTTCAATAAGATTGATTGTTCTGAATTAGAAGTAGTAGTTTGGGAGGTTCCATGGAAGGGGAAGATGAAGAAGAGGAGAGAGAATATGGAGAGAGGAATTTTTGACATTTTTGGAGAGGTGGGTTTTGGGTGGTGGCTTTTTTTTTTGTTTTCCAGTGAGAAGCCTACGGTGGCGGAGGTCAGGTGGCGTGGCGGCAAGAGGGTTGGATTGCTATGGGAAGCACCATGAAATGTAAGATTTACCCAATGTTTCAAATTTCAAAGTTGTGTAGTCTTGTAATAAGTAATATCAGCAAGGATGGTCTGCCCTCAAAATTTTTTGTCCCGTGTCTCTAATTACTCACCATTATTGGATCATATGAGAATTTCAAGATTTACAAATCTCAAGACATATCCAATGATTGTGAGTGATTTGGGACAAAGAGGATAGGAATTTTTAGAGATAGAGAATCTTTGCTGAATAGCAATGTAGTCTACTTTGGTCAATAGCCAATAAAATGTTGTCATTGAAATGATATGGATTCTTTCTCTGATCTCTTGGATATAAAAATAAATAAATAAATTACAATTACAATTACAACGTGTAATTTATTTAAAATATTAATTATTTTTTGTGATTTTAAAAATTACATTCTAATCGTATAACAAATAATTTATTTCATTAATCAATCATTAAATTAATTAATCATGTTTAATGATGTTAGTAGTACATTTTAATTGATAATTCTGATAATTTTACTGTTATATAAGAGTATTGTTAAGAATTTTTTTTTTGTTAATTCTGTGATAACTTTTGATAAGGATTGTTTATCATTTTTATAATTATAAAGGGAATTTAGATTTTAAATAAATTTTAAAAATATATTTGTAATTTACTAAAAAAAAAATGATTGGACTACTTTGCTTCTTACTTAACATCACAAGGCCTATTTTAATGGAATAGTGTTTTTTTTTAGGTGGAAGGCTTGACCCCCTACAAAATGGGAACTTCACTCAACAAAACATGCACTAAATGATCAGGAATCTCAGCCATCCAAACTCGCTTGTCTGGACCATCCTTCGCCATTTGTGCCAAATGATGAGCCATAACGTTGCCATGAGTAAAATATTATACAGGAAATCAATATAAATCATGTGATAAGTTTTGATTTTTTAACTTTAAAACAAAATTTATGACAATGATTGTGGAGATGTGGTTTGAAAATACTCTTATGATCCTGGAGAGCGCTCGAGATCCGCTGATAGTCACCTGAAATGGAATAAACACTCCGGTCGGGGGTGCCGGAATTAGCACTCCGACGGATAAGTCAGTCTCTACACTCAAGAATGATTGTGTTCTAAGTTAAGCATAGTAATTCTCACATACATTTCTTAGTCTATTGTTCCTTTATTTATATCTGTTTTCTGGGCCTCATGGCAAGGCCCACTTGTCATTCATTATTCTCTTATTTACTCGGCTCCATAGTTTAGTATCTATTCGGCCTATCTATTATATTCGGCATCCTTATTGTGCAGGGTAGAGCCGTGTAATATCTGTCTTTTAGAGTACGCCTCTAATTATTCCAAATATCCGGCTCTCACAATTGCCCTCCAAACACCTCGCTAGCATCAGTTAGTCGGCGTGTTTGGCTAAAAGTCAAAAATTTGGCGGTTATTTCTCTTCCCGATGCGTGTCAGAATGTGTACGTGTTTTTTGGTCACTGTAACGCTCTCCCGCCCCATTCGTGCTTCTCTCGCATTTATTACGATTTGAAACTTAAGTCCCTTCGAAAACATGCTTTTTCAAATATTTGAACCTCTTGGACTGCCAGTCGATAGCTCTTCTTCGACGCATTTTCTGCAACTCCTATCCGTTCTCTTCTTGTCTCCTTTGCCTTTCGTAAGTTTTCTTCTTTTCTCCTTGCAATCCTATTTTCCGCTTTTATTTTTGATTTAGAATATCATTGGGTCCTTACTAGAATGGCCAAGCATTTGAAAGACCTCATTTCCGAGGGTCGAATTTCTAGGTTCCGAAGACATTTTTCTATCCCTGAAGATGTCCATCTTTCTCTGGTAACGGACAATATCCTTGATATGGAGAGGGACGGCCAAAATACAATCGTCTTCCCTCTCCTGTCTATTGCGGAGGGTGGAGTTCGCTTTCCCCTGCACCTATTTCTCAGGGCTGTCCTCCGTTATTGGAGTCTGATTCCTTCGCAACCCAATGTGAATTTTTTCCAAATCGTAATGGGAATTGTAGAGTTGAATCGGCGTCTCAGGATCAACCTTGGCATTCCGGCGATTCGGCACTGCTATGCTTTAGCCAAATCCTCTGGTCGGCTCGGGCGCTACTTTCTCAGGGCCAAGGACACCGACCATCACTTGGTAACGATGCTTGCCAGCTCTGGCAAATGAGTTGACGATGTAATGGTCAATGTCCGAGGCAACTGGGAGTTCGGCGAAGGCGAAGATCACCTAGACCCTATTCCCAGACGGAGGGGTGAACCAGGTTGCCGTGTAACTCCTTGTTTGTTGATCTTTCTTTTATGCGGCTTTTTTTTTCCAAACCTTACCCTTTGTTCTTGCAGGCAATAAGTTGAAGAGGATTTTGACCTCGGCTGATGACGCAGTCCTTGCGGAAATTAAAACTGCACTAAAGTACTTTGGCCGTCCAAACGTACAGAAGCAAGGGAGGGCTGCCCATATTCTCCTGCGGTACGAGCCTACCTATACTACGTTCTCGGCCGCAGACGACATCCCGATCCCAACCGGCGAACAACACGTTACGGCTCTTGTATTCTCCAGTTTCAAGACCCTTAGGCAAATTGGTCTCGAAGCTTCTGATTCGGAGCAAGGTTTAGAGCCGGTTGTTGAGGTAGATGCCGAATTAACGAGGGAGTTCGCCGCCGAGGCCAAAGAGGTCGACGAAGCTCTAAAATCAACGTTTGAGGCTGCTGGTCTTAACCAGCCTAACTCACCGTCCACTTCTGGTTTGGCGGAGTTTTCCTTCGGAGATATTTTTACAAACTTGGGAGACCTTCCCGGCACTTTTTCAGAAGGCATGGCTGGGAAGAATCTCACGCAGATGGCGAGAAAGAGAAATGCCGAGCGAATGGCCGCTCGAAAGAAAGCCGAGGCCGCTCGTTCTGAGCCTGCCCCGGTTGAATCTTTTCAACCGGTTACTGGAGAAGAGATGGCGCAAGTTGTTGTGGCCGAGACGGACGGGGCTGAACAGCAAGTTATGAAAGAACGGCTGGTTTCAGAAGGACGGGGCGAAAAACGTTCCGCCGAGGGAGAGGCCAGCTCAGAGGGTAGCCCTGCTGACAAACGAACTCGCTTAGAGGAATCCGACGTGGTTGTCCCCTTCGTTGTTCAACCAAAGATCAAAGACACGCCAATCCCCTCTGACGCATCTGCCATGAAGGATCCAGCCGTGGCGTTGAGCTTGGCCGCCTTGGTTTCGCTACCGGCTGACAAGGCCACCTTTCGAGAAGAGCCGGATTTGGTAGCTATAGCGTTTGCTGCCCAGTTGGCCCTTCTGGTATGTATACGATTTTTTTCTTTTTTGCTCGTTTGGTTTGGTTTGCATACGATGTTACTTGATGTGGTGATCCGAACTTGTTTTGCAGACGGTTGGAAGGATAGTCGAACTAGGCCGCCGGCAGCGTGATGCCATTGAAAGAATTGGCCGCTTAAAGTTTGAAGCTGAAGGTGAAAGAAGCAGGGCCGAGTTCGAGGCGATGAGGGCCGCAATGGAAAGTGCTCGAGCCGAAGCTGAAAAGGAGAGGGCTCGGACTGCTGACCAGCTCAGATCTGAAGCCGAGGATAGGGCGAACGCGAGCCAGGAGTCGCTCAAGTTAGCCCAAGAGGCGCTTTCCTAGGCAGAGGCAGAATTAGAAGAATTGAAGGCGGCCAAGGAAAAGGCCGAATCTGTAGCTTCTACGACGCTAGAAGCTGGGAAGAGCGCCACCTTGAAGGAATAAGTAGATGAGGTCCCCAAATTCGAGAATCGGGGATTCAACACATGGGTGGCTCAAAGCCCTTGCTGCCACTGGAGTTATATTGGCCTTGCCAATTCCATACGAGCAAGTGGATGTTGAGCCACTTGAGTCTGATCCCGAGGATTGATCTGGGAGACATTCTAGTTTTATTTGGTATCTTTAATTTCGATATACGTTTTTGTTTAGTGGATTCAAGGTAATTTTCATGTATAAATTAGTTACTATCCGAACTCAATTTATTAATGAAAATTTCCTTCCCGTTTCACTGTTACTTGTACGCAGTTTTTGATATTCATGAAGGGTTTTGCCTTCCGCTACTTTGCATAACAGTGTAACCTTGCCCATTATAGTAGCTTAATCTCAATTTATCCAAACAAATTGATTCTTTGTGTCGAATGGGACTAATAAATCGATTCATGAAGCGGCTGCGGCACTCAAGCCAAATAGATTGATGAATCTGCCCTTACCCCAGCTGCTTCATGAATTTGAAACGCCGACTAGTACAATATTGCTGAGTGTATTCGTGAAGCGGCTGCGGCACTCAAGCCGAATAGATTGATGAATCTGCCCTTGTCCCAGCTGCTTCATGAATTTGAAACGCCGACTAGTACAATATTGTTGAGTGTATTCGTGAAGCGGCTGCGGCACTCAAGCCGAATAGATTGATGAATTTGCCCTTGCCCCAGCTACTTCATGAATTTGAAACGCTGACTAGTACAATATTGCTGAGTGTATTCGTGAAGCGGCTGTGGCACTCAAGCCGAATAGATTGATGAATCTGCCCTTGCCCTAGCTGCTTCATGAATTTGAAACGCCGACTAGTACAATATTACTGAGTGTATTCGTGAAGCGGCTGCGGCACTCAAGCCGAATAGATTGATGAATCTACCCTTGCCCCAGCTGCGTCATGAATTTGCCCTTGCGGAAGTTAAGACTGCCTATATCAGTATTTGATGGGGGCACGACTCGGTCGGCCTCGGGCTGTTCAGGTTTCGATATTAATGAGATTGCCTTGGAGGCGCTGCCCTCGTAGGGAATCAATGAATAAAGGTCCTATTTAAGTGCTCAGTGAGTAACTCAGTCCAGGTCTTTGACGAAGTATAAACAAGCGCGAATGTCGAATAGACTCTTCTTTAACAGCAAAGGGGAAGCGAGGACGCTAGCTGAGCTGGGAGGAGACATGAATCGAAGTGGCGGACCTTCGCGCTCGAGAGGTAGGATTTCGAGGGATCGGGAGAGGCGTCAGTCTCCTCGTCGTCGAAGTAGGTCGCCTAGGAGGGACAAGGAGCCACCGGGCAAATCCCCGCAACCCCGTTCCGAAAGGGAGCCCGGTGAGAACCCACGCCCATTGAGTTTTGCAGTCTTTGTGGGGAATAGGCCAATGACAGAAGCGGACTCGATCGTTCGAGATTCAAGTGTGGCAGTCGAATTTGCTCGACAGATTTTTCCTCCCGAGGTCCAGCAGTCGATGGTAGGTCGACAGGATTTCGAAGTGTTTCGTGAAGGCATTCACGGTGCGGTGAAGGGGCTCTATACCGCCTACGAAATCGGCATGCGTCTCCGTGCTTCGCGCCGAGAAATAGAAAAAAGGGATGAACGCATCTGAAGTTTGGAGGCCCGCGCGGAAGCGGCCGAGCGTGAGCTAAGGAAGGTCAAGGCCGTTTAGGCACAACCCGTCGGACAGGCTAACCCAATCGTGGAAGAAAGGGTCACCCAGTGGCTTATCAGTACCGCGCATGTTCGCGATGGAATCCGCGAAGGGGAGGGCCTATGAAAAAGGCTTCCACGATGGTCGGAAAGTAGGGATACAGAAGACCAAGGAGAAGCTCGCCGAGGAAGTTTGCCGATGCGAAAATCGTGGATTTAAGCATGGTTAGATTAAGGCACTTCAGGCCGAGAAAGCTCTCCGAGCAGCGGGGGCCGATTCGGCATTACCACTGTACCAACGTAACCATTTTCCGTTTTCCACCTTTGAAGTCGAGCAGAGTGAGGATGAGGGCGACGCCGTATAAAAATATTCAATGTAACGTTCGAACGCGGATCGCGTTCATAACTATGTAATTATTGCCTGATTGAATAAAACGTTCTATTTTAAATGTTTCTTTGTAAATTTCATTCAGTACACACGTGTTTGCATGCGTTTCGTTGTATAAACATCGTCCGGCTCGAATCAACTAGGCGCTTTGATTCCGAACGGTTACATGCCGGCCCGTCGTGGGCATTCTTCGCTAAATATATTTTTGGCGTGTCACACAAGGTCAATTGCGTCGATGAGGTTCCGAATTTGGAAACTTATCCGGCCCAAAGGTGCCATGCACCAGGGGCGCCGAATCCGAAGACAGTCAGTCCATCTATAATTGTCGTTTATATAATAGGCCATTTAACTCCAAAAACAAAAAGGCCAAAGGTTGGTACATGGAGTGGCTACGGCCAATATCGCTCGGCGTCCGTCTTTTGGATTTCAATGCTAATGAAATCGCCTCGGGGCCACTGCAAGGATTTTAGAAATAAATCGCCTTGGACTTTTCGCTCTAGTGACTTCGTTTACTGTGCTCAGACTCGATTTAAAACGATTTTGTTGCGTGGGGTTAGATGAGTGTGAATGTCGAATGGAGTTTTTCTTCAGCAGCAGAGGAGAAGCTCAGACTCTGGCTGAGCTTGACATTGCAATGAATCGCAGCAGAGAAACCATTCGCGCAGGAGGTAGGGCGTTGAAAAAACGGGAAAAACGTCAGCCTCTAAGTCGTCAAAGCAGATCACCTCGAAGGGAGAAACAGCAAAGGCGAAGCTCTCCGCAATCGCCATCGAGAAATGAGGTCGACGTAGTGCTGTGACCGTTGAGCATTACTGCTTTCGTGGGAAATTCCTTTCTTGTCTTGGATATTGGCCTTGACATTGTCTATGGTGTCAAAGGTCCCCGCCTGAAGGGTGGTTGTATTGTCGTTGCGAATTGTGGATCCAAGCGCGGTCAGATCAAAGCATTTGAAGTTGTGGGTGCTCTCTGATCAGCGGGCGTTGATTCGGGGCTGTCGCTTGTACCAACGCGACGCCGTATAGACGTTGTAATGCTTTGAACGCGGATTGCGTTTTTTGTAATTACTGTTTGATCGAATAAAATGTTTCATTCTAAAAGTTTATTTCATTCTGAATTTTTGTATGCGGAATTAAGCATCTTATTTTGAATGCTGGAACGTTTTGTCTTATTCATGCGGTTGTACTGGTTCAACCTACATATCCCTACTTCGATGTGTAAATGTTTTCATTCTGGAGGGCGTTCCGAATTCGGAATATTACTTGGCCCTTGGGCGTCGCTTAGTAGCACTATTTGGTCAGCCGAATTTGGAGGCTTTATCGGCCTGAAGACGTCGTGCGTTGATAGGGCTTCGAATCCGGAGTGGCCAATCGTGACATCTACGAAGGGCGCTCCGAATTCGGAGGCTTTATCGGCCCAAAGACGTCATGCGCCGATGGTGCTCTGAATCCGGAGACTTTATCGGCCCAAAGATGTCATGCGCCGATGGGGCTCCGAATCCGGAAACTATTTGGCCAATCGTGACATCCACGAAAGGCGTTCCGAATCCGGAGGCTTTATCGGCCCAAAGACGTCATGCGCCGATGGGGCTTCGAATCCGGAGACTTTATCAGCCCAAAGACGTCATGCGCCGATGGGGCTCCGAATCCGGAGACTATTTGGCCAATCGTGACATCCACAAAAGGCGCTCCGAATCCGGAGGCTTTATCGGCCCAAAGACGTCATGCGCCGATGGGGCTCCGAATCCGGAGACTTTATCGGCCCAAAGACGTCATGCACCGATGGGGCTTCGAATCCGGAGACTTTATCGGCCCAAGGACGTCATGCGCCGATGGGGCTCCGAATCCAGAGACTATTTGGCCAATCGTGACATCCACGAAGGGCGCTCCGAATCCGGAGGCTTTATCGGCCCAAAGACGTCATGTGCTGATGGGGCTCCGAATCCGGAGACTTTATAACACTTTTAAACTGGATTGCACGGTGAGTAAACAGGAATCTTTGCATTACAGAAGTGGAAAGTGTACATGATGAGCCATTCAGAACCAATATCATTCCCCACAGGTCGGGTTTGATGATAGAATTTGCGCAAGTGCGTTAGTAGCAGGGCCGCGTGCCTAATTTTCCATCAACCGGCCTCCTATCATCCGGAAATACCTTCAGGGGCAACTTTCCCTGCGTGTAGCGGCGCATCTGGACGCGTTAAGCATACGTCCTAGGAAGCTGTTGTTGGTATTGCCTAGTGCTTCCGTGACTTTTCGTCAGGGAGCCGTTCGACATCGTCGTGGTTGTCACGATTCGACACTTCCGTGGAGTTGACCTGCGTCTTCGTTGGTGTCTTTTCAAAAAGGAGATAGCATGTTTGTGCGGATTGCCGGGAACCCCGAATTTGCTCAACGCCGTGTTCGGTCGGAAAGCGTAGCAGCTGATGATAGGTGCTTGGCACGGCCTGAATAGCATACAACCAAGTTCGCCCCATGATGAGGTTATATGGCGAAGGGAGCTTGACGACCAAGAATTCTACATCCACTGTTTGGGAGCCCGCCCGAACGGGTAACGTGATTTTCCCCAACGGGTACTCAGGATTTGCGTTGAAGCCGAATAATGGATGAGGAGCCGGAGACAGGTCTGATTCGTTGAAGCCGAGTTTGATGAAGGTCTCGTAATACATGACCTCCGAAGTGCTCCCCTGATCGATGAGGACGCGTTCAACGGTAAATCGGTTCACGTGTAGTTCAATGACCAATGGATCAATATGGGGGAGCGTTATGCCGATAAGATCGGAATCGTCGAAGATAATGCTCGGAGCTTCGTGGGGCTGTTTCATTTGCGTGCGTTGCTTCTGGGGGGCTGAATGAATTGCGTGTATGGTACGTGGCGATGGAAGGCTGTATATCATATGTATCACGCCGAGGGGAGGTGACTCCTGCCGAAGGGCGACAGTTTTGATTGTGCTCTTCCGGACGTATTGCTGGAGCCGACCATCTTGTACCAATTCCTCAAGGTGGTCTTTCAAGGCATAGCAACTGTTCATGTCATGACCGTGATCTTTGTGATATTCACAACGCCTGTCCCGCCTTCTCGTGTCAGGAGGTCCCACCATCTTGGACGGCCATTTGAAGAACGGAAGATGTTGGATTTTGGACATAATCGAGCTGATTGGCTATGACAGCTTCGTATATTTCTTGTCGGCGCGCTTTGTGCGCCTGCTATTGACCTGCAGTTGCTCATTTGCTTGGTGTGAGCATTGATCGCTAGATCGGCGAGAATCCCGTCTCTTGTCTGGTTTAGCTCGCTGTCGTGGTTCAGGGCTCTGAGGTGGTGCTGAACTTATTGGCTGAGCGATTTCGAGAGGGGCCGTTTTGTTGGCCACGTGTCCGGCTTTAACCCTCAAGGCGTCATCTTCCACTTTGCAGTATTCTTCTACTTTCTTCATTAACCCCCAAACTGTTTTGGGGGGTCTTCTAGTCAAGGAACTGCGGAGGGCACTATCTGGGTGTAATCCCATTTTGAAGGCGGTGATGGCCATGGAGTCGTTGCAAGCGTCATCAACAAGATTAAAGCATTCCCAATATCGCGCCGAATAAGCTCTTTGTGTTTCTCCTGGCAGGATTTGCATTGCCCAGAGAGAGTCGGCTTGCTTCGGCTGGACTTCGTTGGTGATGAATCTGGCCTTGAAGGATTTCTGTAGTTGGTGGAAGGTTTTAATCGAAGCCGGCTCCAATTTATAATACCACCTGACCGCCAATGGTCCCAAACTGCTGGGAAATATTCGGCACATGAGGGCCTCGTCGTCTGCATGCAAAGTCATGGCCTGCTTGTAGTGGCGGATGTGGTCGGTGGGGTCTGATTTGCCGTCGTACAAGGTGAACCACGGTGCTTTGAATTTCTTAGGTAGCGCAGCCTTTGCAATTCGTCGTACGAAGGGATCGTGTTGGTCTTCGTCCGAACTGTTCCTTCTTCGCTTGTGCATTGTACGGAGACTTTCTTCGGAAGAACTGGTGGCTTCACGTCGTCCCTTCTTCCTGGGCTCCGGGGATAATGAATCGGAGTCGCTATCAGTGTCTTGTCATGCTCGAGGTTGTTGACCACCTGCCTTCGGAGATCGTTCCGGGTGTAGGCGTGCAGCTTGCTTGGACTTCGCCATTTCCAAGGCCAAATCTTCACGAAGACATTCGTTTTCAGCGATCATGTTCTTCAACCTCTGTTCATTTTGCTTTGCTTGTTTCATGATCGCCTGTATTGTCTCGTGCTCCGAAGCCAAGGGTGAGGCGAAATTCAAGGCACGTCTTGCGGCGATAGTCTCTGTTGCAAGCAATTTTGTTGGAGTGGTTTCATCTTGCGGTATAGGGTCGACAGTGACTGTTGAAGGGTCTTCCGTCACGCTCGCCATGGATGTGCTTGAGTATTCTCACAAACGGCGCCAATTGTGGAGATGTGGTTTGGAAATACTCTTCTGATCCTGGGGAGCGCTCGAGATCCGTTGATAGTCACCTGAAATGGGATAAACACTCCGGTCGGGGGTGCCGGAATTAGCACTCCGACGGATAAGTCAGTCTCTACACTCAAGAATGCTTGTGTTTTAAGTTAAGCATAGTAATTCTCACATACCTTTCTTAGTCTGTTGTTCCTTTATTTATACCTGTTTTCTGGGCCTCATGGCAAGGCCGACTTGTCATTCATTATCCTCTTATTTACTCGGCTCCATAGTTCAGTATCTATTCGGCCTATCTATTATATTCGGCATCCTTATCGTGCAGGGTAGAGCCGTGTAATATCTGTCTTCTAAAGTACGCCTTTGATTATTCCAAATATCCGGCTCCCACAATGATTTATACTTATAAAAAAATATTATTGTTACATCATTTTGGTTGAGAATTACGTTTATAAATTTTGTAAGCATATTATCTTTTATTTTTTTATTTTTTATAATCTGATTGGTTCATTTTTTAAATCTATAATAATAAAAATAAATAAATTATTTCAATAATTATAGTTATATGATTTATGATATGTATTTTTAAAAAATTGTTATATGTTTTATCTTCTTTTCTTTTCTCTCTAACTTTGGTAAACATTTATTTTCTTTATTTCTCCTACGTTACCAAACAAAGTGTAGGAACTGTTTTTAACATTTTTACTTTGTGATTTCGAGAGCCAACGACAAGAATTAATGCTCTCTATTTCTTTCATTGAAATGAGTTTAAATTTTTCTATAAAATAATTCAGCATGCTTGGTTATCATTTTTTAAAAATATTTTTCAGAAAATTTTACTTTCTTATTTTTCGTATTTTTTTTGTTTTTACTAATTTTTTTAATATTTTGAGCAATTTTTTTAATTTTTAGACATACCTAACATAAATATACTTAAAAAGTAAAAAAAAAATTGAAAAAAACTTTTTAAAAATTCACTAAATTCCAAAAATACAAAAAAATATAAGAATTCAGTATATTTTTTATATTTTTATGTATTTATTAATTTTTAAAAATATTTTTTCACAAATTTTTTACTTTTTAGATACATCTAAGTAAGGTGCATCTAAAAAAGTAAAAAAAATGTTTAAAATTTCAAAATTATTCACTAAAAACAAAAAAACACGAAAACCAAAAAACTCAATTTTCAAAAAACTTAATTCAAAAAACTCAAACCAAACACACTGATTATTCCTTTATAATAATGAATGATAATTTTATTTATTATTTTTCTTTTACATACATCTGAACTTGAAAATAGAATATTTTTTAGGGTGAAATACCAATAAATCATAAAATATGATCTTCTGAACTATTTAATTTTTTCTTTTTTCGAATGAACCCAAAGGTCTCATTAAAGTGGAAATTACACAAAAAGGTAGTCATTTACACGTATGAGTTTAATTTTTGAAGAATAAAAGTGAGTTTCTCTAAATGTGAAATTACACATTTGGGCAATCCATACTATAGAGGTTTTGGATTTTCCCTTTTTCTAGAACAAATCCCACATTACAAATAAAAACATAATATTCCAATGTAATACACTAAAAAACTCATTAGCGTACTTTTCCTAAACGTAATAACGTAACACTCCAAAAAAATTCTTTAATGTATTTTTTCTAAATATAACATATAAAAAAATTTCTTTATGTGTTTTTGACAAATGTAATACTCCAATCAAATGTAATCTCAAACGTAATATTTCAATATAATACACTCTAATATAATACACACAAAAACACTAAAAAACTCCTAAGTATACTTTTTCCAAACGTAACACTCACAATTTGAAATTATACATTTGCCCAAAACTTATTAGGAAATTTTCACTCTTTTTGAAATGGTTTGAAATATCTCACATCCTTTTAGAATGGTTTGAAGAATCTCACATCTTTTTTTTGAAGTGTTACATTTGAGAAAAGTACACTAAGAAATTTTTTTGTGTGTTACATTGGAGTGTTATACTGAGGATTTTTTTTGGAGTATTACATTTGAGAAAAGTACACTAAAGAGTTTTTTTTTTTAATATGTTACATTAGAGTGTTACACTAATTTTTTTTTTTTTTAGTGTTATATTGAAACATTACGTTTGAAAAAAGTACACTAAAATTTTTTTTTTTGATAATATTACATTGGAGTATTATATTAAAGTGTTAAACAAAGCAACACACACTTACCTTGTCACCAAAAGTGCACAAACAACTGGCATCGGAAAATAAAAAGCAACGCAACAAATTTTTAGAAAAATAAAATTGATTCCCACGTTATAAGAAAAACAATATTAGCAATTACAATCAATCCACCGTAGATCATTCTCCAAAATCACACACACAAATGGAAATGTAAAAGATTACCCTCACCATTATGCACACATCAGCAAAAAGAATCACACCAAAGGATAAATATGTAAACTTCATCCCTGTCAAATCAAAGAAAAATATTCATTACCAACTAAATAGGACCAAATCGTTCATTAAAAAAAAAAAAAACATAAGACTAACTAGATCAACATTTCATAATTTAGGATTTATCAGTAATTTTTCCGATAAAAAATACCTGATTAATAATAATATTATTTATTTTTTTGTGTTGATATAAATAAAAATCTAAAATTTTATAATAATTTTTTTTAAACCGTTCACTAGTCCTTATCGGTTGGTTTGCATTGTATCAACGCAAAAATGATATTATTTTTGGTATGTAACTTTAGATTTAAAATTTAGGATAAATTATAAACAAACTCTTGTAGTTTACTTAAATTATAAATTATTTTTTGTGATTTTAAAAATTATATTATGCTCCTTTAAAATTTGTAATTTCATAACAAATAGGTCATTTTATTAATAAATTATTAAGTTAATTAAAAGTTTTTAATAATGTTAAAATTTTATTTCAATTAATAATTCCGATAATTTTATTATTGTATAAGTGAGCAGTTAAAATTTCACTTTTTCAATTAATTCTGTTAAATAAAAGAATTCTGATAGGGAGGTATTTCTAATTTTTTAAACTACAAAAAATAATTTATATTTTAAGCAAATCTCAAAAAGTGTATTTGTAATTTATCTTAAAATTTAAGGCATGGCTAATAACACCCATATAATAATCTCTTTGAATCAACATCAATTAATTTTAAATTTTGTAAAAATTTTGCACTCTACTCAATACAAAAATTATAGGATATTTATTCATAAATCTATTTTTATTTATTTATATTCTACTTAATTCAAATTATTTTCTTATGTTCTAATAAATTTTATGAGTGAATGGTTATTAAAATATCTTTAATAATAATAATATTCACATTAACAATGTAAATGTTTCGTGATGTGAATATTTACATTGTAAAATATGAATATTCATATCACCAAATTACTAAGCGTTTAAAAATATTTTTAAAAATAAAATTATCTATAAAATATCTTAAATATGATAATTAGGATTTAATGGATTAAATATCCAAATAATAGGATTTATTGAAATATAAAAATATATTATGAATTAATTGAAATACAAATATTAAAAAAAAAAAAAAGAAGTTCCTAATAAATTTTCCAAAAATTAATCCCCACCCTCTTAAACCATACCCTTACCTACCTTCGGCCACGCCTGACGTCACCACCAGTCCTTCCTCCATCCTCGCCACCAATTCCAAAGTCAACAATGATTCATCCCACTAAAAACATCACCACTAATAGCACTAATACATTAAAAAAATAGAAAAAAAATAAAAAAAATACAACTCCAAGATCAAAACATCACATCATTTCTGGCGGGACCCACTGCCACCTAATTAGTGGGAGCACTAATTAGTGCTCCCAAGCATTTTTCTTCCAAAGTCCATCGTTTTCCTTTCCAACGACCCTTACCCCTTCCACTTTTTCAAAACAGTCCCGATTTAAATCACTAATTTGAAAATTCTAAAAGTTGAACTAATGAGTTGACAAGTACAAGAAAAAAAAAAATTTAAAATTATAATTATAATAATAAGTAGTATCTAACATTTTTTAAAATTATAACAATAATTGGATATTTAAAGAACAAATTTAATTTGATAAAATGTTTTTTTTTCCTTACCCCAAAACTCATGATGTTTTTAGGACTCTTTTGAAAAGAGATAAAAAAAAAAAAATTTAATTTATTTTTAGTCATATTACTTTTTTATTTTTTTAAAAGAAATTAAAAAACTAATTTTTAATCAATTTTTAAAAATAACTCTTAGTGAAGTCCTTGAGAAGTCCACGAGCACTGGCAATTTTTTCCTAACCCAAATCATACGGTGTTCTTAGTGGGAATTCCACCACCACTAGGGCACTTTTTATTAGTAGTTTGAAAAATTTGTTGGAAAGTCCCATTGTAGTAATTTATAGTCTATTTAGTCTCACATTTTTTTTTTCCTTTGTTTGACAAGTCCATTTCATGAGTACTTTGTTACTGGGTAGTCTTGTTTCAAATGTTATTGGGGTGTAGCTGGACAGATATGTCCTCAAATTTTAATTTTATGAGGATTTTATGCGTTTATTTTTGGTATGTGTAATCTCATGTTTTTTGGGAGTTGAGGAAAGTAGTTTACAAAGTTATCAATTGAGGGGGGCTAGGGTTTTATTGGTTTTAGTTGTTCGGAGTAGGGGAACGCAGTTAGGTTTGCAGCAAGGGTTACGTGGATCATTGGCTTCTGTGTTGGGGGGGGGGGGGGTAAACGGCAATACCGGTCGCTTTTTCCTAGATACATTACGAAACCATTTTCTTATTCACTAGTTGCACATTCATGATCACTCACTATTAAGGCTGTCATCAAACATTGGTTTGGTTTATGTAATCATTTTGTACATATACACAATTCATCTCTATTTGTTGCATTCATATGTTGTTATATTGTAGTCAGGGATTTCGCCGGTGTACCCTTTCGGTGATTAATCAATGCAATCGATTACGACTTCATTTTTTTTCCTTTCCGACTTCTATTATTTTGTGTTATTGCACATGGTTCTTACTACATTTGCATTTTTAATTGTGGGTGTGTTCATGTGGGGGGGAGGGGAGTGTATCATTTTTAACCAATTGTGCATACTTGTTTACGGCTTACATATTTTTCCCTTATAGATGGATGCTCATGTGTTGTTACCAATCTACGAATGTTGTGTACAACCCACAACCGCCACACAATTATGACAAACTAGTCGAATTCATTTGTTCAAAATTCAAGGAGCTCACCCCAGGGAAGCTATTATTTTTCTACAAGATACCGGGGTACAATGAGTTCACGTTACAGAACGATGTCGACATAGAAAATATGCTCTGTCTTACGCGTTCATTCTGGTTGCAGATTGTCGATGTGGTTGTAAAACAAAATGTGGGTGATGACACATGGATCCAGTCCAACGATCAGAGTGTCAACGAAACGTATTTGCCGCGTCGATTGAGTGTATTGAGCAATTTTGACATAGATGATGAGGTTGACTTGCTGCAGACATTCTGCCTCCATAATGACAATGTATTCATTTCAGAGTCATGGGCACGCGGGTTCACTCATATAGGACAACAATTTGAAGGTGGCGCAGTTGAATTCTGCAATGTGTTGCGAAAATACGATGTTCAAATGACTCTGTCCGGATTACCACCATTTGTGCAATGTCAGGAATGAAGGGCTACAAATGGAATGTTCATGCACCAAAATTGAAGGCAAATAGGTTCTTCTACCTCCGCAAATGGGTTAGTGAACATACATGTGGTGTTGTTGTATGCACGTCCACAAACCGGCCTGTTGGATCTGAGTTGGTGGCCGGCATCATGGCCGAGCAGATACGTGACAGGCCGCTCACACGTCCAACGTAAGTTATACTTGACATGAAACAAGATTATGGTCTGGACATAACTTACCGTGTGGCGTGGCTTGGGGTTGAAAAGCGAGGGGGGAACTATTTGGTGCGCATTCAATTTCATTCGATTAGTTGTGGTGGTACAGCGCTGCCGTGATGGAACACAACCCCGATAGTTACGTTACCCTCAAGCACGATGAACACATCCACCAGTTCACAAGATACTTCATATCTTTCAAGGCATGCATCGATGGGTTCACCCACTGCCATCCACTCCTTTTCCTTGATGCCACATTCCTCAAAGGTCATTTCAAAGGATTTTTACTAGCAGCCACTGCGAAGAACGGCAACCAAGGTTTGTATCCCCACCAAATTTCCTTACTAACACATCATTCTGTCATACATAAACATTTCCCCCATACACACCTTTACGTTCAAAATTCTCATAATGTAATTTCTTGCCATTGTTGTGGAGATCCATACATGTGCTACAGGTTTATTCCCACTAGCGTTCGCTGTGGTCGACTCGGAGAACACGATAAACTGGTCATGGGTTCTACAAAACCTCGCACATGTGTTAAATGGGGACAGACCACTTACATTCATTTCAGATCGGAATGCTGGGTTACTGGAAGCAATGCCAACTGTTTTCCCCAACGCGGAACATGTTTTCTATCTGCAGCATTTGCAAAGAAATCTGCGTGACAGGTTGTGTTATTCAAACAGTATGCACCGAGCTGGGTTGGTGAGCAAATTACGACACTGCGCATACACACCAACGATTATCATGTTCAACCATAAAGTCGTACAGTTTCACAAATCAAGTCACGGTGTTGCATCCAAATTCCTTGCAACCACAACACCACAATATTGGGCGAATGCATTTTTCAGGTAAACGAAATGGGCATCACCATAATTCTCAACGTAATGCACCCTAAAAAATCTTACCAAACTGTCCACATGGCACTAAAATCCATAACACATGCACTCATGGTTCAATTGTAAGGGAAGATGGTACGACGAGATGTGCTCAAATGCTGCAAAATCATTCAACTCATGGATACGGGAGGCCCGTAATCTCCCAATCACCAGGATGGTTGACATCATCAGAGCCAAAATAAATACGTCAAATGTCGAAGTGTAGAGTTGCATCCCAAACTTGGACTAGTACAATATGTCCCAAAATGCAGTCTCGTTTGGAGAAAGCATTCAACAAAGGCAGCTCATGGCGAGTTAGTCAATCAAATGTAGATGTCTACGAGGTCCACTCATTCCCTTCGGTTACCGTCAACATTGGCACCCAAACATGTTCATGTTTCCAGTGGCAACTTAATGGGTTCCTCTGCGCACACGCGATGGTCACCGTTCGGAAAAGCGGTTGGAATTTGAACAATCTTGTAAAATCGTACTTCCATGTGTCCGAATACCATTCGACTTACACCGCAAGTATCTTCCCAATTCCAGCCGTGGAACAACCACCATTTGATCCACATAACTACCTCATCAACCTCCCCTCCCCGACTGTCAAACGCCCTCTCGGTAGGCCAAAGAAGAAGCGGATAATATCAAAGGGTGAGCATGTGCAACAAATCCATTGCGGAAGGTGTGGCCGCATGGGGAACCACAACAGGAAAACATACAAGGAGCCTATTTAAACAGCTCACAAAAGTCATAACGTTTAATATTAGTATTTTTAATTTCTGTACTTGCGCTGTGACTGCGCCAAATAAGTAGTTACCTGTGTATTTGTTATTGTCACGAACAATCTCTATCCATATTTTGAGCCAATGAAATAAAAAGTGTGCGACGACACACATTTTTATGATTATGCAATGTTCAACGTACACATTACATAATGTGTTTTCCCATAATAGTCAACCATTCAAATTTCACACACCCACACAGTGCCAAACAATTGAACAGCAAAATCTACCGTGCCAACACTACCCTAGGACTAAAACAACACATTTTAACCACTCACCAATTTCGGAACATTTAATCTAAACAAATTATTTTTTTGTAACTGCGTGGTGCCACAGCCACATAAGTAGTTATTTAGGTGTTTATTACGTTCATGAACAATCCCAACCCACATTACATACTTATGCAACGTTCACCGTACACATTACATAATATTCGTGTAACACAACAACACAACCCCACAAAAACAAATCCCCTACGCTTGCTTACACTCCACAATTTTCCGTCCCACAAATCTTGTTACATTCTATGAAAATTACTACCCCACGCATGCTTAAACTCCACACTTTCCCAACTCACATAACTCCTGCCTTACACATTAAACACTATGAAAACCACCACCCCACGCATTCTTACACTCCACACTTTCCCAGTCACATAACTCATGCCTTACACATTAAACATTAAACACTATGAAAACTACTACCTCGCTCATTCTTACATGCCTAACACATATTTCATTGACTCCATACACTATTTGAAACACGAACCACACTTTCCACACACGTTACCATGAACAAATCAACCACCACCCCTCCCCCCCTTCCAAAAAAAAAAAAAATACAAAAAACCCGTCCTCGAATGCTACTATCACACAAATAGAGCACACACTTTTAGCCACTTCATTAAAAAAATGTGTGACAACACACACTACATAGTGTCACAATGTTCACCGTACACATTACATGGTTTTCGTTCCTTATGAGACGTTCACACCATGTTAAAATGACACTATATGTACACGAACACTCCCCTCATACATCAACATACCGTCCTAGATGCTCGACAATTCACTCCTATTTTCAGCAACCACGTTCCACTGACATCCACACTAAACAACCTACGCCACACACTTTACACTCTACGTTACCACAAAGGCAAACATAACACAACAACTCTATGACAACCCACTACGCCACGCATGCTTACACTCCACACTTTTCTAGCTCACATAATCCATGCCTCACGCACGTTCCATTGAATCCATACACTATCTGCACCACGAAACACTTTTCCCATACATGTTCCCGCAAATGGTCAACACAACACAACACTACGAAAAATACTATCCCACGCATACTTATAATCAACATTTTTCCAATTCAAATAACTCATGCCATACACACGTCCTACAAACAACACATCAACTTACCCCACCCTAACCCAACAACCAAACACGAACCACGCTTACCACGCACACATCACCCCCTACACCCCCCTTTAAAAAAAAAAAAAAAAAAAAAAAAAACCA
>CM069904.1:135954560-135989619 GCA_036172215.1 Camellia granthamiana | reverse complement strand
TCAATTTTAATACAAACCTTTGAGTCTTGAATAATTATTTTGTATAAATAATGAAATTGGCATGAAAAATGTGAAATTGGGGGAAAGTATAAATGAATGGTGTTGTTGGATCTATCTAAATCACTCACCTATGGAAATTTGAATAAATTATCTGTCTTGAGATTGAATATCTGTTTAAAAATATCTGTATTGGGCTATCAATGGAGGATAGCTATGATTGTTGTAAAAATTGCATAAGAACTAGGTAAATTGAAACTAGTCATTTAAATTGTGTCATTGAATATAACGGTATATTAAGGCATTGAATATGTGTAATTGATAGCCATTGAATATGACGATATTTTTAAATACATTGTATATGTATAATGTTTTGGGAGGAGAAAAGGGGATGTACTCCATGTTTTGGAAGAAGATAGGGGATGGACTCCATTGAAATTAAGTTGGCCGGAGTGTCCAGGGTGAAAGTCCTGAAATCATGTGTATACATGGGTGCCGATCCCGCGGACGAAATTTTCGTAAAATAGCAAGATTGAAGTGCCTGTATGATAGTTATATTGATTGAGAACCACTGAGTTGTAGTCTCAGTTGGGTTATTCGGAGAATTATAAACTTAGCCCATGAATTGAAATGAAATAAAATGAATTAGCTAGAAATGAATATTTGGGAATGGATTGAGATGTGAATATAGGTACCATGTGGTCATGTGAAGAATGTACGTTTTGTCATAAATATTGAATATATATTTAACACTTATATCTTCGTTAAACCTCATATACTGTGTTAGTATGTCTCTATTGGGCTTTGGCTCACCTTACTTGGGAAACCATTTTTAGGTACTGGTGATATGCTTCCTCCAATGACGTAGCTTGGGAGGACCTAGGAGCTGGAGGCTCTATTTTGTTGTATAGTGTTTAAATGTTTATTCAAGCTAAGGGCTTTATATATGTACAGAGCTTATGACTCACTTTTGTATAACCAAGCAATGTCTTGGAAAGATGTAAGCCTGTAGGGCATTTATTTTGTTGTTATTAACTAGTGTTACATGCTATAGATTCAGGATAAACATTTATGAATGTATATTGCATGTGATATCTTTTGTAATATGAACTCTGATGAATAAAAGTATACCAATTCTATTATCCTCACTTCTCTTATGAGTTGGATTATTTGTATGATTTTGGGGGTGTTACAACCTTACTTACTATGACTCAAATAAACTCCACTTACTACTTCATTACTTTTGGCTTACCATTTTATTTAACCATACTTACTAGTCAAGAAGACTCTACTTACCAGTTTGTTGGGCTTAACTTACCACTCAAATAAACCTCACTTACTACCACTTAAAATAGACTTCACTTACTACATTAGTTACCATTATGTTGTTATGAACATGGTGAATGAAATCATAGTGGTAAGTATTGTGTTTGAAAATGGTAAAAGTCTTACACTATCATTTGTCTTATACATATAAAAAGTTATATGCCTTATAAATATAAGCCTTACACAAACAAGTAATGTCACAAAAAAAATAAAAAGAAATTAAAATATAAGGTTGATTTCTTTGATTGTCTCGAAGATTGCTACAATCACTTTGACAAATCAATTATCCCTCCTATGACATGCCCATAAATGCTGTCAGGAGCTTCTGAGCATGTATGTACCTACATAATGTAACCAATAATTAATAAATTCTCAAACATAAATTTTCTGAATAAAAGTTAAATAAAAAATTATTACCACAAAGTTAGGATAGATATTGGAATCACATCCCATTATATTGTAATCAGTTTCAGTAAAAGTAGGGTGTCCACTGGAACCACATCCCATTATATTGTAGTCACTATTAGTAAAAGTAAAGTCGACATTGAAACCACCTTCTTGGTGCAACATGCTTGCCCCTGATACGTAAGTATCTTGTGTAGGAAAAGTATCAACATTCTCATTTTCTATAATCACCGTTTTTTAACCTAGTTTTGGACACTTATTCCTTGTATGACCAGTACCTTTGTAACAAAACATATTATAATGTTATTCTTGTTTTGCTCAGTGTTGTCTTCTATCTGTAATAAGCATAAACAAATTAATTAAGAAAAAGCAAGTAAAAAATGGTAAGTACAATACTAGGTGGTAAAATGGATGGTAAGTGGTAAGTTGGGTGACAAAGAGTTGCAAGTAAAATGAAAAGGAATGGTAAGTGTTGTGTTTTTGAATGGTAATTAAACTCATTTAAACCACACTTACTACTCAATAAGACTGTACTTACTACTTTATCAGACTTGACTTACCACTGATTTGAATCACACTTACAACTTAATGAGACTCTACTTACTACTTTATCAAACTTGACTTATCAGTCATTTAAACAACACTTACTATTCAATAAGACTCTACTTACTATTTTACTAGACTTGACTTAACACTCATTTAAACCACACTTACTACTCAATGAAACTGCACTTACTACTTTATCAAAATCTCACTTACTACTCAATGAGACTCTACTTACTACTTTATCAAACTTGACTTATCAGCCATTTAAACCACACTTACTAGTCAATGAGACTGTACTTACTATTTCATCAGACTTGACTTATCACTCATTTAAACCACACTTACTACTCAATAAGACTATACTTATTACTTTATCAAACTTAACTTACCACTCATTTAGATCACACTTACTACTCAATGAAACTCTACTTACTACTTTATCAAACTTGACTTATCAGTCATTTAAACAACACTTACTACTCAATAAGACTCTACTTACTATTTTATTAGACTTGACTTAACACTCATTTAAACCACACTTACCACTCAATGAGACTGTACTTACTACTTTATCATAATCACACTTACTACCCAATGAGACTCTACTTACTACTTTATCAAACTTGACTTATCATCCATTTAAACCACACTTACTAGTCAATGAGACTGGACTTACTATTTCATCAGACTAGACTTACCACTCATTTGAATCACACTTACAACTCAATGAGACTCTCCTTACTACTTTATCAGATTTGACTTACCACTCATTTAAGCCATACTTACTACTCAATGAGACTATACTTACTACTTTATCAAGCTTGACTTATCACTCATTTAAACAATACTTACTACTCAATGAGACTCTACTTACTACTTTATGAGACTTGACTTATCAATCATTTAAACTAAACTTAAGACTACATTTACTATTTCATCAAACTTGATTTTTTTTTTTCTTACCACTTGAATCTCATAATTTTTCTTTTAACTAGGTGAAATGTTGTTCCAACAAAAAATAAAAATTTATATTCAAAATATAATGGAAGTGAAAGTAAAAAGAGAGAGACTTACCTAAGGAGTTCCAAATCAACAACAATTCTATCTTAAAATCTTCAAAAGTTTTAGAAATGAGCATCAAATTTTGTTTATGGAATCCTCAAATGAATTTGAAAATTTCCTATATTTTGTTAATCATATTTCTCATTAATTGCATTTATTGTGGTAGATGAAAAAGATACTATGTTTCATTTATTGCCATTCATTGCCATTAAGTAGATAAATAAATAAAAAATCATATTCCATAAAATGTAAAAAATTATAATAAAATTTATAAATTTCATATTTATTTTGTACTTTTTTTTTTTTTTTGGTTTACATTCTATTTTATAAATTTTATATTTATTTTAGAGGTTAGGTGCATTTAATTAATGTTTGAATGGTAAGTGTAGTTATGTGGAATAGTAAGTACAACCATATCAAGTAGTAAGTGTGTTTAGTTGTTGTAGTAAGTTGGAAACCACTCATTTAAACCATACTTTCTATTTTATCCTACTTACCACTCATTTACACCACACTTACTACTCAATGAGACTCTACTTATTACTTTATCAGACTTGACTTACCACTCATTTAAATAACACTTATGACTCAATGAGACTCTACTTACTACTTTATCAAACTTGACTCATCACTTATGTAACAACCTCGACCCATGATTAACGTATAATCGATGATTAAATACACCTAATAAGTAATTGAGATGGAATTATGAATTAATTGCACGTGTGTTGCATTATTTGTGTTCCTATTTGTCTATCGTAGACATATCTATTTGTGTTTCTGTTTTGTTTTGCGAATTGAAGGCCTTATCGGTATTCGATCACGGAATTGACTTGATTTATGTATTATTTAGAATTTTTAGAAAATTATGGTAGGTTTAATTGAAATTCGATTAGGAACGAAATAATTAAAATAATTAATGCCTATTTGATTAGTGGTAAGCAAATTAATTATTTTTCTTAATCAAGCCTATAAAAGACTTATACATCATTTTGAGCCACCTCTTCTTCATCATTTTGAGCCTACACAAAACGTGGAGAGAGAGGGAGAGAAGGAGATTGAGTTCAACTTAGGAGAATTGCTAGAGAATTTGAGGGTCTTTGCTTGGAACTTCACACAACTAACTATTTAGAGCATAATTGATCATCCAAGATAAGAATTCAACCTTGTGCCTTTGAAATTGAGTCACTTAGCACATGAATTCAAAAAATTAAGTTGTGTAATGCTAGAATTGGGCTTAGATAGGTGATCATGAGAGTATATCATGCATGCATGCTCATTTTATCATGTTTTGAGGTTGTTTCCAAGAAATTTATACATGCATGTGTTCATTCTAGCATGGTTTTGACAATTGGTCTCATTTCACATCATTTGACATTATTTGATCATGTTTTCAAAGTGTAGAACATGAATGAATACATGCATGTTTGGTTTTCACCATTTCAAGTTTGGTTTAGTTCAATTGGCAAAGCTTTTGGGCTTGATTTTGTGAAATGCTTTTGAATTCATCATGGTTTACAAGTTTCTAACTGTTTCCTCAAGTTTTTGGCCCAAGAGAACCTATTTTGTAACTTGGATTCAAGTTTGGAGCTTGGAAGAGCAATCTGGGAATTCCAGATTTTGCCTCTCCACTCGAGCGACAGAACCTGCGCTCGAGCGACCACACACATTTTCGTACTTCCGCTCAAGCGACTAAAAGTTGGCTCGAGCGTAAAATGCATGCTCCTAGAAGTTCACATGTTTTGCAGACCACTTGAGCAACAAGAGTTACGCTCGAGCGAAGACCTCAGTCACGTGCTCAAACGACAATCGAGCTGCCGTCGAGCGGAAAATTCACACAACCAGTACTTTTGCAAAGTTTACAGACTGCTCAAGCGACCAGTCACATGTTTGGATGTCCGCTCGAGCGAAGGAAGCTGCGCTCGAACGAGACCCCTGTTTCTAGTATATTTGCTTAAGTGTTTTCAAGTGCATTTTCGCATCCTCATTGCATCCTAGGCCTTCCTAAGCCAAGATTAAGACATAATAATGAGGATAAGACTTAGAAACACACTAAAAATGAAACGTAATAGGTTAAGTATATTTCGAGTGTGTATTTCAATGTGTATCTGCTATGTGTTTGTGTAGGTCACGCGGCATAAGCTGTTTGATCTGTCTATCCACCTTTGGAGCCATCTGTGAGTAATAATTCTGTAAAGTTATGTTTAATTTTAATTATTTTCTGATGATATGAAATGATTAGTTTTTCTGAAATGCTATGTTTTGTATGAATGAATGATTGTCCAAGTTTCTAAAATGTATTCGTGGCATCCTTAGTATCATATGATATGCGTCCATTTACGGGTCATCGGAATGCCTTTATGGCCTTCTCTCTATGGGTCATCAGAATGCCTTTATGGTTGTCCCTTTATAGGTCATTGAAAACGTCTCTAGGCACATAAGTCATCATAATGACTTTATGATCGTCCCTTTATAGGTCATCGAAATGCCTTCACGGTCGTCCGTTCATGGGTCATCAGATTTGTTAACGTTAATGGATGTACTACGTACTATCATGTGAAATGTAAGAACTTCGGATACGAATATGATTATGTAAATGAATCTGTTTTTGCTTTGACATCTGATTATGTACAAGACTCTGTTTCTGTATGGACATCATTCAGTAAAACCTTTATTCTGTTATTATTCACTGGGATTCCGCTCACTATTTATATTATGTATGTAGGTGAGTAAGCGCGTGCCTAGGCCTAAGCTGCTGCTTGGAGTCTCTGTTTTGTCAGCTAGCTGTTGTGACTCCAGTGGAGGTTCCCTTTTGTGATCAGTCATGTCTATGGAGCACTTTATGAACAAGTTTCTTTCGACTGTTGTATTTGTATTTCAGGCTAAGTCCCCTTTTGGCTATATTTTGTAATGAATGTGACGTAAGACTAATGTAATTATGACATCACGTGTATGTATATAAAGTTTTAAAATTTCTATTCCATGTATGTCTACACAGCTCGATAGACTATATATGTTTCTATATTTGCTTCCGCAATCCCTTATTCTATGATAATTTGTTCAGAGGCCTTTGGTAATTCAATGATTATTGGCCGGTTACGATGCTAAACCTATAGGGGCGAGTTTGGGTCGTGACAACTTAAACAACACTTACTACTCAATTAGACTCTACTTACTACTTCATCAAACTTGACTCATCACTTAAACAATACTTACTACTCAATGGAACTCTACTTACTATTTTAGTAGACTTGATTAATCAATCATTTAAACTAAACTTAAGACTGCACTTTCTATTTCATCAAACTTGATTTTTTTATTCTTACCACTTAAATCTCATAATTTTTCTTTTAACTAGGTAAAATGTTGTTCCAACAAAATATTAAAATTCGTAAATTCAAAATATCATGGAAAGTTAAAGTGAAGAAAAAAAAGATAGAGACTATAGAGACATAAATTCTTACCTAAGTAGTTCCAAATCAACAACAATCTTATCTTTAAATCTTCAAACATTCAAAATTTTTAAAAATAAATATAAAATTTTGTTCATGGAATCCTCAAATAAATTTTAAATTTTCCTATATTTTATTAATTATATTTCTTCATTAATTGCATTTATTATTTTCAAGTGTGGTAAATGAATAGGAAACTAGGTTTCATTTATTTACATTAAGTAGATAAATAAATAAACAAATAAATCATATTTCATAAAATGTAATAAATTATAATAAAATGTATAAAATTCACATTTATTTTGTATATTTTTTTCTTAAATTCTATTTTACAAATTTTATATTTATTTTAGAGGTTTTGAAAATTTATTATAACTTAATTTTTTAAGTTACCCGTTACCTGAATAGCAGGTTAAGTATATTTTATTAATAATTGAATGGTAAGTATAGTTATTAAAAATAGTAAGTATAATCATATCAAATAGCAAGTGCACTTAGTTATTGTAGTAAGTTGAAACCACTTTGGGGGTGTTTGATTGGGGAGATTAAGGGGTGGGATTGGATTATAATCCATTGAAAGTGGATAATCCGATGTTTGTTTTTTTTAGTCTGCCGAAAATGGAGTCCAGCCGGACTCCTTGTCTCCCCTTAAACAATCTTGGGGGGGAAGGGGGGGGAATATTTCCATGGAATTGGTATCTCATTGGACTAATATGTGAAATGTCCATTTTACCCTCACGCTATTACTTAGTAAATAATTGAAAAAGGGTAAAATAGTCTTTTCAACATTTATAAATTATTTTTTTATTGTTGTTAATTTAAAATTATATATTAAATAAAAAATATAAATTTTAAATTTAATTTAATTTAATTAAAAATAATAAATTATAAATTATGGCCTTATAAATTAAAATTTTTTAGTGTTATTAAAAAAATTAAATTTATATATTAAATAAAATTATTTTTTAGTGTTGTTAATTTAAAATTATATATTAAATAAAAAAATATAAATTATAAATTATAAATTAAATTAAATTAAAAATAATAAATTATAAATTATGGCCTTATAAATTAAAATTTTTTAGTGTTGCTAAATTATAAATTAGAGATTACAAATTTAAATTATATATTAAATAAAAAATATAAATTATAAATTACAAGGGCAAAATAGTCTTTTGAACATTTAATCCCATGAGTCTTATTCAGTCCGTCCAACCAAATATTAGATTCACTAAAAATAATCATTTTCAAACATCTAATCCATGAGAAAACAAACACGAGATACACATTCAATCCAACCAAATAGTTTGGAGGGATTCATAGTCTCAGGATTTAAATCCGATGGATTCTAATCCCCTCTTATCCAGTCTGTCCAATCAAACACACCCTTTTTTGTTTCAAAATTATTGAAAATTACCTTGTTTTTTATGAAACTACCTAGATTTCTTAACCTGATTTTAATTGTTACCAATCAATGGTTAGATTTATTTTACTGTTAGAATTAATGGTCTAAATTTATTTATGTATAGTACATTCATGTATCATAGAACAATCCATATGTAATAACTTGTCCTAATTTATATATGTACGGAGTAGCCCCTACTTGTCTCTCTTTCTTCTCACCAACCCTATGTCTTAGAGTAGGGTAAGGGTTTTCTTTTACAGACTCCACCCAAATCCGTCACTTGTTGGTTGGTCTTTCATTCTTTTTATTGAGATTATGCCTTTAATTTCATTATTTGTCTTACTAGTCACAGTATTCTTGATGGTAAATATATATATATTTTTTGGTAAATATTTCTCAATACACAATGTGAATAAAATCTATAATTAATTGAAACTGAGATACTAAATAATGTAAGTTCTTCCCTTCTGAATCAAATCAACCATATGTTATGTGGCAGAATTAGTTTGGGCTCTCCTTTGAATCAAATTTACCATCTGTTATGTGGCAGAATTAGTTTGGTCTCTCCTCTATGGTTAAAATTAGTGAATAACTTGATTTTTAGGAGTCATTTTGCCTATTCTATTGGAGCAAAAAAATAGAATATATTTGTTGTTAATTGCCAATGTCACATAGAGTGGCTGGCAACTTAATGCATCCATGCTCTTGAGCTTAGAACCAATTGAAATTTATATCGGCTCTAAATTGTGTTGATGTTTGATTGATACCCAGCATGCTCATGTTAAGTAGTTTGGCTCTTGGTTTGGAAACAACCCAAGTTCCAAAGTTGATTACATAATCATATTATATTTGGTTTAAAGTGGACAGTTTTTTTTAAAAATTATAATCATGACTTTTTTTTTTTTTAAAAGATAACTATAATGTGCTAATATGACTATCATCTGATCAATCTGTTTTGGACACTGATAATTTACTTAATAATTCCTATAAAATGAACTTTTTAAATTATAGAGATTTACTCAAGATGGCCCCCATCCAAAGCACAACATTCCTTATTGTGCACAACTGGATCCCCGCCCTACTGAAATAAACAATTCGGGAAATAACAAAAAAAATCTCAAAGTTTGACCCTTCTAACAAAATAAATCGTGAGCTTTTAATTTTGTTTATTTAAAACCTAAATCTAAATCATCCGTCTATTTTCACTAAGTAAAACTAACAAAAAAAACATAATAATTTAGTCATTAAATTTAATATAAGTGTATATAAAATGTCAAAAATATTTTTTTCGTTAAGTTTAATGATTAAAATACATTTTTTTTTTCGATATTACTTAATGAAAATACACAGATGGTTTAGATTGAAAATAAATCAAAAGATTAAGATTTTTATTGATAAAATTAAAAATTTAGAATTTATTTTGTTATAAGGTCATATATATATATATATATATTTGGTTGTTGTTGTTGATAATTTCCCTTAAAAAACAAATGGTTGAAAATGTGGTATAGTGTGTAGTTGTTTGGTGTATAGTCTCTTTCTTTCTCCTTGTTTTTTTCCCCTCTTCCCTTCTTAATTAAAAAATGTTACATGGTTTATTATGTTGTTAATAATTTCCCTTAAAACAAATGGTTTAAAATGTGGTATAGTGTGTAGTTGTTTGGGGGATTGTCTCTCTCTTTCTCCTTGTTTTTTCCCCTCTTCCCTTCTTCATTAAAAAAATGTTACATGGTATATTATGAGCTTTAAAGGAAGAAAATGTTAGACAAATTATAAAAAATTATTTGTATTGTTTTGAGTTTTTTTATTATTTATTTTTAGTTAATTTTTAACAATATTGTAAGTAATTTTTTACTTTTTAAATGCATCTACAATTAAAATGTTTGTGAAGAAATAAAAATATATAAAAGTGTATTAACTTTTTGTATTTTTTTTATATTTACAGATTTTTTTCACAAATATTTTATTTTTTAAATTCATTTAAATTAAGTGAGTTTAAAAAGAAAAAAAATTACTTAACATTTTTTAAAAATTTTACTAAAAATAAGAAAAACACAAAAAATAAAAAGACTCAAGAATAATTAATGTGAATTACTATATATATAATTTATTAATTTATATTGAAAGACTTTCAAAGTCAACCGCTACTTTTTGGCGACACTTCCCACGGGTATTCCATTCAATTAATACAGGCCGCTGGACCCGCTGGCAACAAAAAATTCTTCCACTTTTGTAGGTCAGTCCTTATTTGGACCTTCCTTGGGTTCACATCACAAATTTAAGAGTAATGATGTGTATTTAATTTTTTATTTAATAATTTTTAGAGTAAATTGCATTTGTTTTTTGTTTTGTTTTGTTTTTTTTTTTTTTTTTTTTGAGATTTAAAAAAATAATAAGTCACATAATTTTGATATAATTATATTGACTTCTCCTTTAATAAGATTAAATAGATTGAAATTAATATAAATGGAGTGAACATACAAAAATAAATAATGTACAATATACGTTTTTGTGTAAAAGAGAAGAAAAGAGAGACAAGTGTTATATGGATTAAAATCTCAATAATGTTCTATATAATTATGTTAAAACTGTAAGACTTATTGTATTTTAAAAAAAAAAAAATAAATTTTAAAACATTCTCTCAATTATTTTTAAAATTTAAAATAAAAATAGATAAACGTGACATTTGCCCAACATGTCTATTTAATGGAGAAAATTTAGGTTGCATAGAATTTTAAAATTATGATTTAATAATAGAATTGTATCTTGAGTTTGTGAGTTTTCAAATTATAATTTGAGTATGAAAAATTTGTTTGGTTATGAGTTTGAATTGAGTGATGTGACATATGATATTTGATTCAAAAATTTACAACTCAGAACCAAACACACAACCCAAAATTTTATTCAAAACTCATAAAAAATTTTAAAAAAAAATTCCAAAATATTTTTTATTTAAAATATAAAAATAGCAAGTGCTAAAAACAAAAAAACACGAACAATGTTTCAGTCAACCAACCGGACATCCGGAAGGACATCCGAAAAAATGACCAAATAGACTTATTTTAAAAAATAAGTATAAAATTAATTTTTAAAAATTATAAACAAATAAAAAACTCAAATCAATGGCTTCGTTTGGCAAGGGCTCATTGGGCTCATGAGCCACAAAAGACAAAATAGGCTCATGAGTCACAACAGACAAAACATCACATCCAACCCCATAATCATTACACTCTTCTCTCACAAAAAAAGTCAAAAAAGCCAAAAAGCCAAGAACCCTTCCCAAACCAAACTTTTGAGCCCAGGCTCATATAGCCAAAAAAATTAAAAAGCCAAAAAGCCAACCCACTTCTCAAACGGAAGCAAAATCATGTTTAAAAAACTCCGTCAAACGCAACCTCATATTCTCATTACACGATGTTTTCTTTACTTTTCTTTTTGGGTAGGTACTTTTTCTACTTTTCGCTCTCATTAGATGAGCTGAAAATTGAGTGGTTCACTAGCCCATTCAAACACGTTTATCAGAAGAATGACTAAAATTTTATTCTAGCAGTAATATATTAATGGGCCAATTACCAACCTCTCTTGAGGTTTAATAAAATTATAATTTTTTTTTAAAAATTTCAAAAATTGTATTCTACTTCATCGTAATTAAGTTATTAACGAATATCATAAATTAACTAAATAAAGATAAATTACATACATCCTCTTAAGATTTAGCTAAATTACAAATTCTCCCTTGATGTTTAACTAAATTATCATATTTAATTGAGTTATGAAATGCAAAATTAAAATAGAAAAACGCTTATCACAATACAAAAAATTAAGGTTTTAGACACCAAAATTTAGGGACAATTGTTTTTAGGGAACCAAATATTTTTGTTGTGAAAATATTGTTATTATTTTTAGCAACGAAAATTGAACATTAGTGATTAATTATTATCTTTTTGGTATCAAATTTTGTCTCAAAAAATAAATTATTTTGAGACCAAATTATTTTGTCCCTAAAAGTCTATTTATTATTGACATTTTCAAAATTTTATCCCTAAAAGCTTTATTTTTGACTTTTCAGGGCGACTTTTAGTGATTTTCCTCACGACAATATAAATTAGTCCCTAAATGTCTTTTACAACAAAATTTTCACTTTTAGAGATCAAAAAAATTGGTCTCTAAAACCCTTATATGTTGTAATGTCAGATGGTGAAAATATTATAAAATTAACAAATAATTAAATAAGTTAAAAACACAAGAAATGACTTGTCAAAAAATTCTTAGAATATGTTTGGTTTGATTTTTAAAAAATTAAAAATTAATTTGGTTAAGAAATAAGAAATAAAAAATAAATATTATTTTTATATAATTTTATCTTTTGAGTGGTTATAAATAATTTTTACAAATTAAATATATTTTTTCATATTTATTTTTATTAAATTAATTTTTTTTTTAATTTTTGATTTTTTTTCTAAACAACAAATCAAACATGGTTTTAAAAACTTAATTTTTTTCCCATCTAACATAATTCTTTTGTATATTTTATTGATTTATCAAAGGGATTTCAGCAGCGGCAATATTGTCCATCAATTTATATTTTGGTGATGTTAGCTAACCATCCTTAACATTTAGTTAACAGTAGGGGTTAAATTGTTAAGCAAATATAAATCTCGGAGGGTGGAATGTAATTTCTAAAACCTTAAGAAGGAAACTATAATTTAGTTAAATCTCAAGGGAGGTGCAGTAATTTTCCCTATATTGAATGATAGAATAAATAGCACTTCCTTGAACTTGAAAAAATATATAATAAATTTTATAATTTTAATATAGTTGCACTAATCTTTCTATATAACAATAAATTTTAAAAAAAAGTTTATATACATATTTTATTCATATATGATAACATTAATTTTTTTATGATAACATTATTTTTTTTATTCATATATGATAAATAAAATAAAATAAAGTATAAAAAAGGATCCATATAATTTAACCTCCATAATATGCTATTAGTAATTGGTACAATATATGAAAAGTAATGTTTGTTGAAAATTTTGGAAAATAAAATAGGTTAGGTGTTTTTTTTTTTTTTTTGTGTGTGATAATTTTCAAAACATTCTTTGCCTCCGTTTGGGAAGCCAAAAAGCCAGGCTTTTTGGCTATTTTAGTCACAAAAGACAAAATAGGTTTTTTTAGCCACAAAAAACAAAACATCACATCCAACCCATAATCATTACACTCCTCTCTTACAAAAAAAGTCAAAAAAGCCAAAAAGTCAAAAAGTCCTTCCCAAACCAAACTTTTAAGCTCAGGTTAAAATAGTCAAAAAAGTCAAAAAGTCAAAAAGCCAACCCACTTCCCAAACGGAGAAAGCTCTTAGGTCTTGAAGGCTAGTTTCACATCAAAAATATGACAGAAATGTAATGGATTAATTGAAATATTTCCTCACCATCAAAACCTGATCCAATTAGCTGTGATCAAGGATCACAATGACAATGGTTCAAAAAAAAAAAAAAAAAGGGATCACAATGACAAGATCCCCACCATCAAAACCTGATCCAATTGTCAAATCTGAGTCCTAGCTAATTAGGTGTGTTCAAGGGTCACGATACAATCATGCAATTTCATTCATTCCAACGCCCAGTATTCAAAAGCAAATTTGAAATTCAATTTTTTACTCTTACTTGATTTCAAATGTGTTTGGTGAGGGAAAATATTAATATTATTTTCAAGAAAGTGACAGTGTTGAATAATATTATATGTATTAATTAGTATACTAATTAATAATGTGATATAATTTTAAAAAAATTTGATATTTGTAATGTGATTAATGAGTGGGGTCAATAATAATATCATAATTAGTGTTGGTACACTAGTTAGTACACTAATTGGTACATGTAGCACCACTGTGAAGTGTTTGTTGTTCAAATCAATTTTTGACAGAAGTATTGACAGTGACATCATCATCCCGGTTGGCAAGACAGAAATGATACATTCCTCTAATTTTAGAGCTCTAAACAGAGCTCTAATGACTTAGAGCTCTCTAAACTTTAGAGCTCTCTAGACTTTAAAAAAAAAAAAACACAAACATCACATCATTGTAAGACCCATACACCATTAGAATCCGGATCATCGGTGCCCCTTTCCTACAGCACTACCCTGTAGCCCCCCAAAACGACGTCGTTTTGGGGGGTTTCTTTTTTTTTTTTTTTTTTTTTTCTTCTTTTCTTCTTCTTTCGTTCTTTCTCTCTCTTCTCTCTTTCTGTTGACAGAAATGGAAGCCGCCTCCCCTCACGGCGGCATCAGCAGCAGCAGAGCGGTGGCTCCTCATCGCCGAGGAGCTCTTCGCCGACCGTGACCCTCCTCATCGCTGAGAAGCTCCTCGCCGGCCGTGGCGAATCCGGATCGTCAGGCCGGACCGACGATCAGGAAAGGGGCTCATCGCCGGCCGTGACCCTCCTCCTCCTCCTCCCCTATATTTATGCCCCCCTCCAGTCCGGCCCTTCCCTTCTCTTCCTCCTCCTCCCCCCTCCTCCCTCCTTCCTCCCTCTTCCTCTCCTCCCTCTCTTCCTCTGCGTTTTTTTTTTTGAAAATTTGCCCCCAAAACGACGTCGTTTTGGGGGCGACAGGAAACCGCTACAGGGTAAGGCGACCGATGATCCTTACCCTACACCATTAGAGCTCTCTAGACTTTTACAATTAGAACTCCCAATCTTTTTTGGTTGGCAAGGATGGATCTAGGGGTGTAAGTGGGTACACCTCCAAAATTTTTAACAATTATATATATTATACTAGTAATTAATAAGATTATTTTAAATTGAAATACTTCGCACCCCAAAATTCAGTAGTTTGTACTTTGTAAATTATTTACATTACAAAATTTTAAAAATAATTTATAAATTGAGTTTTATCAAATATTGATTTATTATATTTGTTGTCTGTATTATTTATTATATTTATATACTATTTGGAGTTAATTATATTTTTATTTATTACTATTTTTGTTTTATGTTCATATGTCATTTATATTTTTTTTCTTTTATAAACCACAATTTACTTATATCTAATTATATTTTTATTCTTAATTATGTTGATAAAAAAAGGAGAATTGATCAGTAAATCCCATTTTGCGAACTTGTAATTGTTAGAAATGGTTTTTGAAAAAATCTAGAAAAAAACATAATTTTTTTCTAAACTTTGATCTAATTTTTAAGTGGGACCCATGCGCTATTGTTGGCGGGTCTAAGTGGTAACGCATTCTATGCCGCATTATGATTCACGTAGTATATTTGGTTGCTCAAAACCATTATCGGGTGAATGAAAAATTGAAGCCAAAGAGAGCTTCATAGAAATGGAGTTTTGGTGGAAATTTCTTAAAGATGTGGTTTAGGCTTGTCCCACATTGATTTGGTGTACATATTTTGAATGGGTTTATAAGGCTTGAGTTTGGAACTTGGGGTAAGCCCCAAGGGACACCCAAGTTTTGTAGAGAGGTAGGTTATGGGCAAAGTGGGCTAGACCCGTTGGACCCAAAATAAACACACGAGCAAGCTGAGCGCGGATGCGTGGTGTGAGGTTGCATTGGGCTTGTCCGGCCCAATACTTATCTTTTTGGACAAAAAACATTTGAATTTATCTTTTAATTTTTGAAAAATAAATTTTGACCGTTTGAATTCAAATTTTGGTTCGAAACACCATTCTATTTGAAATCTGTTTGTTCCGTTTGTATAGATTTCAAATATGTCCGTTACAGTTCAAAAAACCCTTACCTGTTTAATTTAGAATTCAAACAGATTTGTATCTGTTTAATTTAAACTGAACGAGTACCATACCTGTTGGATTCAAAACTAAGAGGCACTATTGCACCTATAAATAGACTAGTTCTCACTTGTATTTTCCATTCAATTTTCGTCTAGAAAAATACTGCATTACTCTTTACATTTTGCTACATTATTTTTCTTGTGAGAAAGTGTATAAACACATAGTGTGTTCGTTGTACGAAAAATTTGTAGTGCTGCAATTTTTCTTTGATTGATCATTTTATCCTGGGACATAGATGTCCGCAAATCTGAAAGCACCATGGAGATGACGAATCTATCTTAAGGACACAGTGTCAAACACTGGACTTGATCAGAATATTGTTCAAGAAATTAATCAAGTAAGTTGTTAATTTATTTTATGTTTTATTATTTATTTATATCAGATTTTGATTTTGTTTTTGTAACAAAATAAAATCTGTTTTTATTTATTTATTTTAATTTCTAGTTTGATTTTTTGTAATCAAACAAACTCTCTTATTTCCTATATTTCTTTTGTATTCCGTTTGTTATTTAGTACACAAACAGAATTTATTTCACTAAATACAGTGAAGATTGTCCAACAGTAATCTGTATGGTCCTAATGTTTTCTTAGTGACGGAATGATCTCTTAAATTGGTTGTTGACTTATTTGCCACTGGTAGTGTTATTGGTTGTATGGAGAAGGTGAATGGGTGTGTGGGTTTCACGTTGATCTAGAAAAGCGCACTAGTACCGTTTTGAAGTTTTGTGGCACGCGCATAGTGGGACGTTGTTTACGTTCTAAAAGTTGAATCACGTGTGACGTAAACACGAGCAATCAATTGCAGTGAACCATTTCCGGATTTTCGGCCA
Organism: Camellia granthamiana; assembly: GCA_036172215.1. NCBI lineage: Eukaryota > Viridiplantae > Streptophyta > Magnoliopsida > Ericales > Theaceae > Camellia > Camellia granthamiana. Next base: position 135,972,787 of record CM069904.1, on the reverse strand, counting down.
ATTTTACGACAAACCGACCCTGTCTCTTTGACCCACAAAATATGGATAATCCCCAAATAGAAAGTAATCGAATTGGTGATTTTGGATAGAAACCCTTCCTTCTTTCCCGATTGCCATTGCTGTAGATTTTGAAATTCAAATAAGTCTCGCTGAATCCCACCAACGTGATTTGTGGGATTATAGACGAATTGATTTGTAGGTCAAATTTGTGTGGATGTTCGTCGGGTTAGGGTGATTATTGTTGTTCAAGAAACCCTAGCGTGGGCGTGGCAACGTAGGTGTTCGATCTATTTCGGAGGGAATCGTGGGCGTCTTCTTCCGTTCTGTCAATGTCTGCGAAAAGTAAGTTGAAGTGAGAGATACTGTTGTTTGAGTAGTTTATCATGTGTTATGTAGATTGTTTTGTAATAGTGTTAATAATGGTCTGTGAAATTGTTTGCCACGTTAGATTTGTAAGTTTGTTCTGTTGTTGTTTGGTTAACATCTGTTGTCCACATCATGGTGATTTTTGTAATTTGTTGTTCAATACGTTGTTGGTGTTGCCTTTATGGCCATAAAGAATTATATTACTGTGAGACACGATGGTGTGGTGTAGACACCCCATTTTTGACTGCCCTTAAGACTTGGGCGCTACAGATGGTTTACTTGGCAGAGAAAGGTGTGCAGGCCAAAGATCCAATTTCTTCGGCAAGGAGAGAGGCAAATCTCAACTTCACACCCCATTTTGGACCAAAGCTATTTTGGATGGTTTTCCGATCTTAAGACCCTCTCTTTCAAAACATTTTTGAAATAAAGTTTCTACAATGTTCCGAGGCTCACATTTTGTCAAACGTTGCGCTTTTCGGTAAACCGAGCAAGGACAAAGTGGAAATGAATGAGAGAGAGATGAAATCTTTGAAAAATCTTTCAAAACACCTTTCTTAGGGGTTTGAAGTTGAAGAAAAGAGGAGAAGAGGGGAGAAACCAAGTTGGAGAAGAAGATAGGCAAGAATCGCTAAGAGAGGGACGAGCAGTCCTCGCTAAATCAAGCCTATTTGTCTATACACTTGGAGTTAAGTTATGAGGCTACCACCATTGGAAAGAAGACTTCCGGGGCTTCATTTTTGACACAAGAATGACCTGAAAAGGAGTTCATATGAAGAAGTTATGCCCGTTTGAAGTTGGACATGCAGAGCAGATTTTTCCTGCCGACCAGCCAGAACAGAGTGCCGACCGGCAAAATAGATGGCCGACCGGCCAAATAGAGTGCCGACTGGCCAGTAAAGGTAGCTGACCGACCATTTTTGCTAGCCGACGACCTTCCGGAGTATTCTACAGATTGAATGGATGCTAGCTGTGCCAGCTGGAATGCACAGACTCTGCTCCCCATGCACATGTGTGGCCATTTTGAGCCTTTGCACCCCTTTTGATCCAACCTTTTGCACCCTTTTGATCAAGCTTCTTGAGAAAGCTTTGACAAAGGGTCAAGCTTCCTCAAGAAGCTTGCACCCTTTGGGATAGCTTCTCTTAGAAGCTTGGACCCCTTTGACCCTTTGTAGCTTGTCTTGGAAGCTTAGTCTTGCCTATATAAGGAGCTCTCCTCCTCCATTGTAAAAGGTTGGTTGGTGGAGCAAAAAACCTGAGATATATAGATATATATCTGATATATATACACACTCTCCTCCATATCCTCCATAGCTCCCTTCTCCAAAGCTCAAAAGTCCATTACTCTTGGCCCTTTGCACTACAACACCTAGCACCACCCCACCACCTCCATTCCAGCAGCTTGGAGGGTCTTCTCAGAGGCTGGGAGGCACCACTTCTCAAGCCAAAAGGCAGCTAAGGGTTGGTCTACAAGGGTAAGTACCTTTTCCCTTATTTTGAGCCCATTTTTGTATCCTATCTTAGCCATACTTGCTTGTATATTTGGGCTCCGACCCTAACTGAAAGTAGTAATATTTTGAGCCCTTCTTCATGTTTGTTTAAGGGTGTTTACCTGTTTGAGGCTTCCTTCTTGCCCTTGCCTCTTTGTCCCTCTTGTATCCCTCTTCCTTGCATAGCATTTTTGGCCTATATATAATCTGTTTTGAGGCATGATGTAAACTGTGAAGTTGCTTATTTTGAGCCCTTCTTCAACATTGTTGAAGGGCTCATCACCGTTTGGGGCCTCCATGTGTCACTTGCTTTTGTATCCATCTCGGGGTCCCATTTTTGCATGATTTGTTAGCATGCTTGTGCACTGATTTGGCTCTGGTCATCAACTGTAATACATCATATTTTTGGCCCCTCTTCAATATTGTAGAAGGCCCCTTCCCTGTTTGGGGCCATAATTTTTGAGTTGCTTCATTACCCCTCTCTTGGCCCCCATTTTTGCATGCTAGCTTAGGCCCGTTTGTGCTCACTGTTTGGCCTTGCTTAAAACTGTAAATATGCTTTTTTTGGGGCTGCCTTGCCTCTGTCTTTAGGTCTCATGTTCAAATAATGCATGCTTGATGTAGCTACAAGTCATTTCATGTGCCTAATCTTGCATTTCGGGACTCGTTCCATGTATTGGGTGCCATATCGCCATGTTTCGGGACTGTTAAGCATCATATTTCAGTGATTGAAATTCATATGTTTGTATGCCATGATCCATGCCTTGCCATGCCTTGTTAGAGTGGCATTCGTGCCTTAGGTTTGGTCCTCGGTTTGCGTGCACGCGTGCACGCATTTCGAGTGTCTCATTTTCATTTAATGGCCACTGATGTGAGTGTGGTTGAGGTCCACTCACATTGGTGTAAGTCCATCTTGCATTATGTATGCCATGTTACAATGCGTTGTGCATGTTATGTTGTTGTATTGTGTCATGCCTTGCATGCTTGTTCGCATACTCATATTGCATATTTAGCTCGCATGCTTAGGTTGCATTTGGCATGCATCCCTTGCCTCTTGATCAAGCATGATAGAGGTTGGGGCCTTTGATGTGTTTTGTGCTTGCATTTCATTTGATATCAAAGTTGCTAACTTGGCTTTTGGGCCATCATGCATTGAAATGCGTGATTGATGGCCCGGGGGTCAAGGGCCATGCTCCCTTGAGTCCATTGCATGATAGGGAGTGTGTCCATGCACACATTTGCTTGAAATTCCATGCCATACACTGCTTGCCCTCTGCTGTTGTCAATTGCAGGTTCTGCAGGAAGTTTTGGCCGGTCGGCTACATACAGTGCCGACCGGCCAGTAATCTGTAGCCGATATATCAAAATGCAGCCGGTGATCATTTCCTTCAGCCGGTGGTGGTTCTACATGGCCGGTGATATTCCCCAACATTCAGAGAGTACACCCTGGGACTTTTTGCAGTCTTCAGAAGAGCAGGGCAGTGTTAAATAGATGCAACAGTGCAATGGCAGCGAGTTTCCAGGCAAGACGAGTCCAACATGCATCATTCGCGCATCCCGAGGCGGGGCTATGGCCACCTTCTTTTGTCATTAATTTGTTAATTAATTAGAGGGTCTGTAATAATTAATTTATTTATTATTCGGACTGTAATATTTATTTGGTCCCTCCAAGCGAGGGCGTATTTGTAATAAGTGTGGGTGTGTGTGTGCATGTCTTCCAACCCCCACTTCTTTCTCCCTTTTACTTACCTACTTTGATGGTTAGTATTAGGACATATTTAAATTAGCATACCTTATGCTATGCATGCGTGCATCCATACATTTGTTTTACATGCACCGGGCTCGGTACATCATGCTAACTGCACTTGTATTTCAATTCCAAATTGAATACGTGTTAGTTGTAGCATTTCACATGTCATTATAGATTAGCCGAGTCTATTCTAGTGACATTCTGTATGTGATGCATTAGCCATTTTTAACATGAACTAGGATCATGCATGATTACTAACTAGTTTCTGTTTTGGCACGGAGTACTAGGTAAGCTTTTATGCTTTAGCATATCGCATGCGTGTGAATGTTACCATAATAGCTTGATTACCATGAGGCTAGTTGCTTATGTGATATAACTGCTTGAATGCCTGTGGATGGAGGTCAAATTACCTAAATTGGAATAAATGCATTAAAACCGAGAGTTTTAAGCCCACTAGACAGTGGCAAAACCATCTTTTCTAAAGCCCACTTGAGGGTGGCAAAACCTGCATTTTAGCCTACTTACGAGTAGCAAACCATTTTCAAAACAAACATGAAATGTTTTGTTCCAATTTAGGCGATTTGGTCTATACTTGTTTGCTGTGCGCATAACATAGTAATTCTAGGCTAATAACCGGAATAAGAACATATAATGTTTTCAAAACAAGATATCACGGTTAGTAGAGGCCGATCTTCGGATCGGGCGAGAGGGGGTGCTCATAGCTGACCTTCCCCGATCGTACCCAAGTTCCCGAGCCGAGGCAATTTTGGTGATGACGGACACGTGGCCTTTGGCACCGAGTCAGGGTTTCCTAAATTTCCCCATTAAAAAATATTTAGGTGGCGACTCTGTATCTGGCAAAACAGTCCATGTTTGGCACTTCTTTCAAAAATCAGTTTTCTCAAAACGATTTGCCGGATTTGGACTCTTTGGTTCAGATTAAGAACCGTGACACAAAGGGAGTCCGAACTGTAGAGTGAGGCCCACGGGCGCGTCTACAGTTTCTGGCGACTCTGCTGGGGATTTAGAGAACTTGACTCGAACTCATGATATCTGGTTTTGACTACACTTGTGTGTTTCTTTGCATTGCATTTGCATTGGTGCGCCTAGGACACCGTGTTTGCCATCTGCCATTCCCGAACGATTTGCCGGAGGCTTGTCTTGTCAAGGCATGACCATAAGGCTGATCGGCTATGGGCTCTGACAGTATGGGAACACAAACCCCGGTTTTACCGGGGCACCCTTTTTGACCATTCGACCTAGTGCATATTCGGATCCATAGTGACCATTCCAAACTAGGACAGGTTGCTTACCCGATAGGTTGTTTGAAACCACTGCGTGCGTAGTGAAACCCTAGCTCCTGACAAAATAGGACAGGGAAACCCTACCCCAACATAGGGGTGTTTTGGCTCTCACTTATCTGTTATGTGCTTTTAGAGTGCGTCTCTATAGGAATGCATGTATCAGTTTACAAGTTTGGGCATCAGGCCTGCGGGCACCGGTTCAGTATTTTGGGAATCAGTTTTACCTGAGGGTATCGATTTACAGGCAGATTTTTGGGCAGAATTCAGTAGAGAGCACAGTCATTCAGTCTTGCTCATATCTGTTCTGGTGAAATCAGGCTGAGGTGCTGTCTGTTTTCTCTTTTGCTAGGGGTAGTCCTGGAACTATAGCTTTAGAAGGATCCACTATCCCCTAGGTACATTGGGCTTGTGCTGATAGACTTTGTCAGGTCAGAGACTCAGTTCAAGGGTAATCAGGGCCAGAGAAGGCTAGTCAGACATAGACCACCAGTACAACAGCTACCAGATCAGTGATCTTTGAGCAGTCGGGTTGAGATTTCCGAGCCTACTGCAGACACAGATATACCGGTTGCTCAGTTAGACCAGGACAATATGTCGAGTCTGGAAGAGATGGTGCGCCAACTCCAGGATAGTATGAAAGCCATGCAGCAAGATGTTGTCCGTCAAGCAGAATCCGCCAAGCAACAGGCTGTGGTCATAGTTCAACAGGCAGAGATAATTGCCAGGCTAGAGCAGCAAACCGGAGCATCTGCTTCGCATCAAGCTCCACCACCAGGGGTTCAGACACCCGGGGAAACACCCAATGTCCAGGAAGGTACGGACATTCCCGGTAGGGCTGGCTCCGCCCCCAATTTTACCCCAGCTATCCAAAACACCTACCAATCTACCAGACTCTCCCTTCGAGTTCAAGACAGACCCCACAGCATTGAAAGTGAGCAAGCTTGAGAAATTGTTCAAAAAGTCTCAGGGGGCCCACTCTATTCCTGATATAGAGGATGGTTATACTGACTCAGTGGTGACATTATCGGATCGATTCAAGATGCCACAAATCGATCGATTCGATGGCTCTGGAGACCCAATGGTGCACCTCCACCTGTTCTCTCTGATATCCTGAGGCCAATGGGGTTTGACCACAGCCCAGAAGCTGTCACTATTCGGCCGAACCCTGTCTGGGATAGCCGCAATCTGGTATACGAAATTGGAAGACTCTGTGAAACAGAATTGGGAAGAGATGGCAAAGGCCTTCAGTGATCAATACTCCTACAACACACCAGATTGAGGTCACAACTCGTGATCTTGAAGTCACCCGCCAAGAGCCAAAAGAGGGTTTTTTTAGAATTTGTGGCGAGATGGAGAGCAAAGGCCTCGATGATGGCTACAAGGCCTTTCGACAAAGATCAGATTCGGATGGTTGTGCGCAACCTCCAACCCAAGCTTATGCAAAAAGATGATTGTGCTCCCCTTCCCTACCTTTCAGAGTTACATGAGATGGGAGTACAGATCGAGGATGCTATGAAGCAGGGCCTCATTGACCAGAAGAAGGAGCAGCCCCAGGAGGGCATTTTTCCCGCAGTTTCGAATGTGACCACCAGTGGTGATGCAGCTGCTAGGGACTTCAGACGAGGGCATGGTCGCCACCACCACACCAAGAGCAGCCACCCCCCTTTGTTGGTGCATCCACCTCAAACCCCCGAACTTCGGACTATCTACCCCGGGCAAGAGGGTTTCCACCCCACTCTTTATGGCCTTTGTCAAAAGCTCTAGGGGGGCCTACTCAGGAAAGGACATCTAAAACCGTTAGAACCTCTACCCGATCCTCTCCCTCCAAATCATGACCGGCTAAGTACTGTGCTTTCCATCAACAAACCGGTCCATGACACCGACAGTTGTGTCCGTCTCTGCCACGAGATACAAAATCTGATTGACAACAAGGTCATCGTCGCACCAGCTCAGTAAAGTCTATCGTCACTGGATCAGTGAACTTGGGGGATAGTACGAGTATGTGATCGGGGGATGAACCACCTGCGGGCAGCGCTCAGTTTACTCCAGATATGGCGTATGGCACGCACTGTTTTTGAGCATTTGCGAATGCTAGTTTTGTAGTTTCTGACTTGGGTGTTGAGTCAGTACTGTAGTTTTGCTTTGGGTCTGTCTCTTTGTCTTGAGTCAGTCTTTTTGATTAAAGGTCTGTCTTGTTGTATCGAGTCAGTCCTGTTGTACAAAGGTCAGGTGATTCCCGGGGGTGTTACCCTCGGACACCACTTGCTTGTTTTGCGTTTGTCTTTTCATTTTCTTTGAGTCTGTTTCTGCCAGGGAGCCAGTTGTGCCAACAGATTTTGAATGAAACAGCAGTGATTTTCACACTCTTGTGTTTGCTTCCCGCCGTGTGCCAGTTGTGCCAGAAATTCTAAATGAGATGGCAGTATTGGAGTAGAAGCTGTGTCTCTTCTGTGCCTTGAACTCATTGCATTGACCTAAGTTTTTCAAAACCTTTTGAACACTGCGGTGATGAAAACGAAGAGGAAGAAATTCCTCGGGATTTGCAAAAACTTTGATCAATTGAGAGAAAGGAGAGGCGTGCTAAGCCCTTAATGAATGAAATCATGCTTGTTAGCGTGAATACTGGAGAACTGGGGAGACTCACTATCTTCAGCGCGAGCGATTTGTCGCTTTCTTAAAAATTTTCAAAAACAAAATGTTTTGCGCGGTCCTGCGAAGACCTGTGTGGAATCGCTTTTGAGATTATGCAGCTTAGGATCGCTCTCAGCCTCGAGACTCAACCCCTTTGCTTCCAAACCTTGAACTTGAATTCAGAATGTTCAACGGCCAACTACAATGTGAGGCCTGTGTGGCCAGATTTGAAGCAGCCCTCGAACAAGAGGCCAGGAAAGTCGGATCAAGAAGATCAGAAGATCAGAAGAAGCTTGCAAAGCTAGAACAGAAGTACCCTTTGAACTAGGGGCAAAGATGTCAGATGTGCTCGAAGAACCGAAGATGAATCCTCTTGCAAAACAACAGCCACTCTTGGATACGAATGGCTTCGAGATCCTAAAACCATTTGGTATGGACTTGTTACACTTTTACCCTTTGAGAGGCTCGCTGGGCCGAAAACCCGGAAAGGGCGACCCAGGCAAAAGTTAGAGCAAGAAAAGATATATGCAAAAAGCAAAAAGAAGAAAAGAAGAAAAAAAAAGAGAAAAAAGAAGAAAAAATAAATAAATAAATAAATAAATAAGAAAAAAAAAAGAGAAGAAAAGAAATGAAAAAGAAAGAAAAACATAGCTCGCAAGGTCGAAAACCCGCGACGGGCGCCTTGGCAAAAGTTAGAGCCTAAAAAGGAGAGATTAATACCCGAGTGTACCTTAACCCCGAACTACGTAAGGCTTGATTCCCATCTTTGGGATACGTAGGCAACTTCATTCTGAAGTCCAGCCGTAAAACACTTCAAATTTGATTATGTCCATGCAATGGTTCTAGTCATTTTTGTCTTCACTGTATCCGAGAGTTTGGTTGCGTTCAGCACTCTGAGGACTGACTACAATACGCTGCGGTGCCATTCAAACAAGGGGCATCTTTCCGTTGCCATTCAACGCGCTGCGGTGCCATCCAAACAAGGGGTAGCTTTCCGTTGCCATTCAACGCGCTGCGGTGCCATCCAAACAAGGGGCAACTTTCCGTTGCCATTCAGTGTGCTACGGCGCCATTCAAACAAGGGGCAACTTTCCGTTGCCATTCAGTGTGCTACGGCGCCATTCAAACAAGGGGCAACTTTCCGTTGCCATGCAGCTCTCTTCAAGCAAGGGGCAGTTTTCCTTCGAATCCGAGGTTGCGCATCTCGAGGGTAGGTTCCGTGCTCGTTTAGCATTGACCGTTTGCAAAAATAGTTTTTGAGAATTTTTACTGAGGTTGACTAATTTTCTCGGAAATTATTCCTTTTTTTCCAAAAACTGGACCATTTCTTGGACCCAAAAAAGGAAAACTTTCAGTGCTCATAGCCTAACTTGCATGATCTTCAAATCAGAAATCGAACAAGTGTGTTAATCTGACTCTCATATTGGTCAAATTGTTTTAGTAGAAAGAAAACCAAAACAAAAAAATGGTCAAAATAATGAACTAGGGGCACAGTCGAGTCAGGCTTCCTGTCTTTCCCCATTGTCAACATGCTTGCCAAGAAGGGCACTCTACCCGCCGAAAAGGGCACAACTGAAGCCGTCATCAAAGGGCAGAAAGCTCACACATCCTCCAAGCAACGAGGTATCAAGCCAAGTGCGAAGCACGAATTGGAATGGATCAAGATATTCTACTTCCTCATCTGGACAGATCTAACCGCATCCAAACTCCCCAGCAGGGCATCATCAACCGATGTTAGCTGCAGATTTGCTACACACCCAGTTGTAGCACAACCCCTCTGTGGGAGAAACTCACTGTTGTGAACGAGAGTCTGGTAGAATACCAGGGGCAAGAGCCCACAACTTCCTGTTTATCCATCAACCACCTAGGGGAGGGATTGAAAAATGAGAGATTGAAGAATAGAGAGATGTGCGATGAGAGAAAAAGTGAGAAAAGGGCTTTTTCAGAAAAATAGAGCTTGAGGGCCGAGTGATGTGAGGATCACAAATGAGAAAGGGTGGGAAACAATACCCGGTGAAACAGGCTCCCTGTGCACGTCTGTTTGTCGTGTCTTTTGTTTTGTTTGTCTCGATTCCTACTTTGAGTCATTCCGAGCATGTCTCGATGTGTTTAGGTTGTTTACCTTTTGTTCTCCGTTGTTGAGTCGTAGTGCGCTGTGTTCAGTCGTAGGCTCAATACCCCTGGTCAAGAACTTATCTCAATTTCAAAAATATAAAATCGTTTTGTGCTCAGGGGTGCTGTGCCATTCTCCACATTTGTGCAAAATAGATTCGTTCTTTCATAAAACCGTACGGTTCAACCCAAGTCATGTGAGAACAGTAGAACAAGGACCTATCTGAAGCTATGTGGGTTCCAGACTGCAAAGCAAAAGAAAAAGAGGGAAAATCGAAGCATCTGAGTGTGTTTCACCTTCAGCAAATTCCGTGATTGTACTCCGGATGTATCTCCTCAGGCCTTGTCACTACTCTGAAGTATGAGTGTATCTCGACCCCAAGCTTAAGCCTACTTCAAGTCAGAATGGCGATTAAAGCAGCAGCAGATGTTATCTCTCTCTAATATGAACAGGGTGTGCCCGTTTTTGAGCTGAATGTCTTGCAAACCCCTCTGAAAGGTAAATCGGAGGTCGCGTTTGAATTCGGTCCCGTTAAGGCTTGTTTTCCCTTATTCGGCATTTTGTTTCAAATATGCGTTGTCACGCATATTCCACTTGCATTGTGATGCACGTTCCAATTGCATTGTTATGCACCCACTTCACTAGCATTGTTATGCCCATTCATTGCATTGATTATGCACATCTATCTCGCATTGTTATGCTCATTACTTGCATTATTATGCACCATTTCACTTGCAATTATCATTCTTTCTCCTCGCGCGTGCGACAGGTTAGACCTTATCTGGTTAAAAGCATTTGGAATACGTTCCAATGCTCACATCGTTCCGAGACACGGGGATACGTCCTTATGTCTCCTCTTCTTTTCGAAACAACGGGATACGTCCCTACGTTTCTCTCTCTTTTCGAAACACCGGGATACGTCCCTATGTTTCTCCTTCCTTTCGAAACACCGGGATACGTCCCTATGTTTCTCCTTCCTTTCGAAACACCGGGATACGTCCCTATGTTTCTTCTCCTTTTCGGAACAAGGAGATACGTCCCTACGTTTCTCTCTCCTTTCGAAACACCGGGATACGTCCCTACGTTTCTTTTCTCTTTCCGAAACACCGGGATACGTCCCTACGTTTCTCTCTTCTTTCTGAAATACGGGGATACGTCCCTACGTTTCTCTCTCTTTCCGAAACAGCGGGATACGTCCCTATGTTTCTCATTCCTTGCATAACACTGGGATACATCCCTACGTTTCTTTTCTCTTTCCGAAACAACGGGATACGTCCCTATGTTTCTTCTCCTTCCGAAACACCGGGATACGTCCCTATGTTTTCCCTTCTTTCTGAAGCACCGGGATACGTCCCTATGTTTCCTCTCCTTTCCGAAACACCGGGATACGTCCCTACGTTTCTCTCTCACTCCGAAACACTGGGATACGTCCCTATGTTTCTCCTTCCTTTCTAACCTTTGGGATACGTCCCTAATCTCTGGGATACGTCCCTAATCACTGGGATGCGTCCCTAATCTTTGGGATACGTCCCTAATCTTTGGGATACGTCCCTAACCTCTGGGATACGTCCCTAATCTCTGGGATACGTCCCTAGTCACTGGGATGCGTCCCTAATCTTTGGGATACGTCCCTAACCTTTGGGATACGTCCCTGACCTTTGGGATACGTCCCTAAACCTTTGGGATACGTCCCTAACATCGGGATACGTCCCAAGATATCGGGATACGTCCCTAAATATCGGGATACGTCCTTATGTTTCCCCCCTCTTTGGTTAAGAGCATTCGGAATACGTTCTGGTGCTTATACCGTTCCGAAACACTGGGATACGTCCCTACATTTCTCTTCCATTCTGAAACACCGGGATACGTCCCTATGTTTCTCCCTCTTCGGTTAAAAGCGTTTGGAATACGTTCTAATGCTTAAACCACTCCGAAACACTGGGATAAGTCCCTATGTTTCTCTCTTTGTTCCTTCCTTACCATTTCATTCGCGCTATCTTGCTCACCTTACCTGTACTTGTTAGTACATTACATTGTTTTGCATACAAACCGGCTTCGCGTCGCGTGTAAGTCCAATTATCAAAGTCTTCCTGCATATCATTTGCATCCTGCCCCTGAACTACGCTGGTTTGATTCCTTGCAAAGGGATACGTAGGCAGCCCGCGGGCACAACCATTTATTCATTTTTATATTGCCTGTTTGTCCAAGTCTTCGGTCTTGTCAAAAATGGGTCGTCTCTGGCCTTTGACACTCACTCCCTTCATTGTTATGACTTACGAGTTCTGTCAAAGAGGGGCAACTGTAGACACCCCATTTTTGACCGCCCTTAAGACTTGGGCGCTACTGATGGTTTACTTGGCGGAGAAAGGTGTACAGGGCAAAGATCCAATTTCTTCGGCAAGGAGAGAGGCAAATCTCAACTTCACACCCCATTTTGGACCAAAGCTATTTTGGATGGTTTTCCGATCTTAAGACCCTCTCTTTCAAAACATTTTTGAAATAAAGTTTCTACAATGTTCCGAGGCTCACATTTTGTCAAACGTTGCGCTTTTCGGTAAACCGAGCAAGGACAAAGTGGAAATGAATGAGAGAGAGATGAAATCTTTGAAAAATCTTTCAAAACACCTTTCTTAGGGGTTTGAAGTTGAAGAAAAGAGGAGAAGAGAGGAGAAACCAAGTTGGAGAAGAAGATAGGCAAGAATCGCTAAGAGAGGGACGAGCAGTCCTCGCTAAATCAAGCCTATTTGTCTATACACTTGGAGTTAAGTTATGAGGCTACCACCATTGGAAAGAAGACTTCCGGGGCTTCATTTTTGACACAAGAATGACATGAAAAGGAGTTCATATGAAGAAGTTATGCCCGTTTGAAGTTGGACCTGCAGAGCAGATTTTTCCTGCCGACCGGCCAGAACAGAGTGCCGACCGGCAAAATAGATGGCCGACCGGCCAAATAGAGTGCCGACCGGCCAGTAAAGGTAGCCGACCGACCATTTTTGCTAGCCGACGACCTTCCGGAGTATTCTACAGATTGAATGGATGCTAGCTGTGCCAGCTGGAATGCACAGACTCTGCTCCCCATGCACATGTGTGGCCATTTTGAGCCTTTGCACCCCTTTTGATCCAACCTTTTGCACCCTTTTGATCAAGCTTCTTGAGGAAGCTTTGACAAAGGGTCAAGCTTCCTCAAGAAGCTTGCACCCCTTTGGGATAGCTTCTCTTAGAAGCTTGGACCTCTTTGACCCTTTGTAGCTTGTCTTAGAAGCTTAGTCTTGCCTATATAAGGAGCTCTCCTCCTCCATTGTAAAAGGTTGGTTGGTGGAGCAAAAAACCAGAGATATATAGATATATATCTGATATATATACACACTCTCCTCCATATCCTCCATAGCTCCCTTCTCCAAAGCTCAAAAGTCCATTACTCTTGGCCCTTTGCACTACAACACCTAGCACCACCCCACCACCTCCATTCCAGCAGCTTGGAGGGTCTTCTCAGAGGCTAGGAGGCACCACTCCTCAAGCCAAAAGGCAGCTAAGGGTTGTGTCTACAAGGGTAAGTACCTTTTCCCTTATTTTGAGCCCATTTTTGTATCCTATCTTAGCCATACTTGCTTGTATATTTGGGCTCCGACCCTAACTGAAAGTAGTAATATTTTGAGCCCTTCTTCATGTTTGTTTAAGGGTGTTTACCTTTTTGATTCTTCCTTCTTGCCCTTGCCTCTTTGTCCCTCTTGTATCCATCTTCCTTGCATAGCATTTTTGGCCTATATATAATCTGTTTTGAGGCATGATGTAAACTGTGAAGTTGCTTATTTTGAGCCCTTCTTCAACATTGTTGAAGGGCTCATCACCGTTTGGGGCCTCCATGTGTCACTTGCTTTTGTATCCATCTCGGGATCCCATTTTTGCATGATTTGTTAGCATGCTTGTGCACTGATTTGGCTCTGGTCATCAACTGTAATACATCATATTTTTGGCCCCTCTTCAATATTGTAGAAGGCCCCTTCCCTGTTTGGGGCCATAATTTGTGAGTTGCTTCATTACCCCTCTCTTGGCCCCCATTTTTGCATGCTAGCTTAGGCCCGTTTGTGCTCACTGTTTGGCCTTGCTTAAAACTGTAAATATGCTTGTTTTGGGGCTGCCTTGCCTCTGTCTTTAGGTCTCATGTTCAAATAATGCATGCTTGATGTAGCTACAAGTCATTTCATGTGCCTAATCTTGCATTTCGGGACTCGTTCCATGTATTGGGTGCCATATCGCCATGTTTCGGGACTGTTAAGCATCATATTTCAGTGATTGAAATTCATATGTTTGTATGCCATGATCCATGCCTTGCCATGCCTTGTTAGAGTGGCATTCGTGCCTTAGGTTTGGTCCTCGGTTTGCGTGCACGCGTGCACGCATTTCGAGTGTCTCATTTTCATTTAATGGCCACTGATGTGAGTGTGGTTGAGGTCCACTCACATTGGTGTAAGTCCATCTTGCATTATGTATGCCATGTTACAATGCGTTGTGCATGTTATGTTGTTGTATTGTGTCATGCCTTGCATGCTTGTTCGCATACTCATATTGCATATTTAGCTCGCATGCTTAGGTTGCATTTGGCATGCATCCCTTGCCTCTTGATCAAGCATGATAGAGGTTGGGGCCTTTGATGTGTTTTGTGCTTGCATTTCATTTGATATCAAAGTTGCTAACTTGGCTTTTGGGCCATCATGCATTGAAATGCGTGATTGATGGCCCGGGGGTCAAGGGCCATGCTCCCTTGAGTCCATTGCATGATAGGGAGTGTGTCCATGCACACATTTGCTTGAAATTCCATGCCATACACTGCTTGCCCTCTGCTGCTGTCAATTGCAGGTTCTGCAGGAAGTTTTGGCCGATCGGCTACATACAGTGCCGACCGGCCAGTAATCTGTAGCCGATATATCAAAATGCAGCCGGTGATCATTTCCTTCAGCCGGTGGTGGTTCTACTTGGCCGGTGATATTTCCCAACATTCAGAGAGTACACCCTGGGACTTTTTGCAGTCTTCAGAAGAGCAGGGCAGTGTTAAACAGATGCAACAGTGCAATGGCAGCGAGTTTCCAGGCAAGACGAGTCCAACATGCATCATTCGCGCATCCCGAGGCGGGGCTGTGGCCACCTTCTTTTGTCATTAATTTGTTAATTAATTAGAGGATTTGTAATAATTAATTTATTTATTATTCGGACTGTAATATTTATTTGGTCCCTCCGAGCGAGGGCGTATTTGTAATAAGTGTGGGTGCGTGTGTGCATGTCTTCCAACCCCCACTTCTTTCTCCCTTTTACTTACCTGCTTTGATGGTTAATATTAGGACATATTTAAATTAGCATACCTTATGCTATGCATGCGTGCATCCATACATTTGTTTTACATGCACCGGGCTCGGTACATCATGCTAACTGCACTTGTATTTCAATTCCAAATTGAATACGTGTTAGTTGTAGCATTTCACATGTCATTATAGATTAGCCGAGCCTATTCTAGTGACATTCTGTATGTGATGCATTAGCCATTTTTAACATGAACTAGGATCATGCATGATTACTAACTAGTTTCTGTTTTGGCACGGAGTACTAGGTAAGCTTTTATGCTTTAGCATATCGCATGCGTGTGAATGTTACCATAATAGCTTGATTACCATGAGGCTAGTTGCTTATGTGATATAACTGCTTGAATGCCTGTGGATGGAGGTCAAATTACCTAAATTGGAATAAATGCATTAAAACCGAGAGTTTTAAGCCCACTAGACAGTGGCAAAACCATCTTTTCTAAAGCCCACTTGAGGGTGGCAAAACCTGCATTTTAGCCTACTTACGAGTAGCAAACCATTTTCAAAACAAACATGAAATGTTTTGTTCCAATTTAGGCGATTTGGTCTATACTTGTTTGCTGTGCGCATAACATAGTAATTCTAGGCTAATAACCAGAATAAGAACATATAATGTTTTCAAAACAAGATATCACGGTTAGTAGAAGTCGATCTTCGGATCGGGCTCATAGCTGACCTTCCCCGATCGTACCCAAGTTCCCGAGCCGAGACAACTTTGGTGATGACGGACACGTGGCCTTTGGCACCGAGTCAGGGTTTCCTAAATTTCCCCATTAAAAAATATTTAGGTGGGGACTATGTATCTGGCAAAACAGTCCATGTTTGGCACTTCTTTCAAAAATCAATTTTCTCAAAACGATTTGCCGGATTTGGACTCTTTGGTTCAGATTAAGAACCGTGACACAAAGGGAGTCCGAACTGTAGAGTGAGGCCCACGGGCGTGTCTACAATTTCTGGCGACTCTGCTGGGGATTTAGAGAACTTGACTCGAACTCATGATATCTGGTTTTGACTACACTTGTGTGTTTCTTTGCATTGCATTTGCATTGGTGCGCCTAGGACACCGTGTTTGCCATCTGCCATTCCCGAACGATTTGCCGGAGGCTTGTCTTGTCAAGGCATGACCATAAGGCTGATTGGCTATGGGCTCTGACAGTATGGGAACACAAACCCCGGTTTTACCGGGGCACCCTTTTTGACCATTCGACCTAGTGCATATTCGGATCCATAGTGACCATTCCAAACTAGGACAGGTTGCTTACCCGATAGGTTGTTTGAAACCGCTGCGTGCGTAGTGAAACCCTAGCTCCTGACAAAATAGGACAGGGAAACCCTATCCCAACATAGGGGTGTTTTGGCTCTCACTTATCTGTTATGTGCTTTTAGAGTGCGTCTCTACAGGAATGCATGTATCAGTTTACAAGTTTGGGCATCATTCCTGCGGGCACCGGTTCAGTATTTTGGGAATCAGTTTTACCTGAGGGTATCGGTTTACAGGCAGATTTTTGGGCAGAATTCAGTAGAGAGCACAGTCATTCAGTCTTGCTCATATCTGTTCTGGTGAAATCAGGCTGAGGTGCTGTCTGTTTTCTCTTTTGCTAGGGGTAGTCCTGGAACTATAGCTTCAGAAGGCTCCACTATCCCCTAGGTACATTGGGCTTGTGCTGATAGACTTTGTCAGGTCAGAGACTCAGTTCAAGGGTAATCAGGGCCAGAGAAGGCTAGTCAGACATAGACCACCAGTACAACAGCTACCAGATCAGTGATCTTTGAGCAGTCGGGTTGAGATTTCCGAGCCTACTGCAGACATAGATATACCGGTTGCTCAGTTAGACCAGGACAATATGTCGAGTCTGGAAGAGATGGTGCGCCAACTCCAGGATAGTATGAAAGCCATGCAGCAAGATGCTGTCCGTCAAGCAGAATTCGCCAAGCAACAGGCTGTGGTCATAGTTCAACAGGCAGAGATAATTGCCAGGCTAGAGCAGCAAACCGGAGCATCTGCTTCGCATCAAGCTCCACCACCAGGGGTTCAAACACCCGGGGAAACACCCAATGTCCAGGAAGGTACGGACATTCCGGTAGGGCTGGCTCCGCCCCCAATTTTACCCCAGCTATCCAAAACACCTACCAATCTACCAGACTTTCCCTTCGAGTTCAAGACAGACCCCACAGCATTGAAAGTGAGCAAGCTTGAGAAATTGTTCAAAAAGTCTCAGGGGGCCCACTCTATTCCTGATATAGAGGATGGTTATACTGACTCGGTGGTGACATTACCGGATCGATTCAAGATGCCACATATCGATCGATTCGATGGCTCTGGAGACCCAATGGTGCACCTCCACCTGTTCTCTGATATCCTGAGGCCAATGGGTTTGACCACAGCCCCGAAGCTGTCACTATTCGGCCGAACCCTGTCTGGGATAGCCGCAATCTGGTATGCGAAATTGGAGGACTCTGTGAAACAGAATTGGGAAGAGATGGCGAAGGCCTTCAGTGATCAATACTCCTACAACACACAGATTGAGGTCACAACTCGTGATCTTGAAGTCACCCGCCAAGAGCCAAAAGAGGGTTTTTCAGAATTTGTGGCGAGATGGAGAGCAAAGGCCTCGATGATGGCTACAAGGCCTTTCGACAAAGATCAGATTCGGATGGTTGTGCGCAACCTCCAACCCAAGCTTATGCAAAATATGATTATGCTCCCTTTCCCGACCTTTCAGAGTTACATGAGATGGGAGTACAGATCGAGGATGCTATGAAGCAGGGCCTCATTGACCAGAAGAAGGAGCAGCCCAGGAGGGCATTTTCCCGCAGTTCGAATGTGACCACCAGTGGTGATGCAGCTGCTAGGACTTCAGACGAGGGCATGGTCGCCACCACCACACCAAGAGCAGCCACCCCCTTTGTTGGTGCATCCACCTCAAACCCCCGAACTTCGGACTATCTACCCCGGGGCAAGAGGGTTCCACCCCACTCTTTATGCCTTTGTCAAAAGCTCTAGGGGGCCTACTCAGGAAAGGACATCTAAAACCGTTAGAACCTCTACCCGATCCTCTCCCTCCAAATCATGACCCGGCTAAGTACTGTGCTTTCCATCAACAAACCGGTCATGACACCGACAGTTGTGTCCGTCTCCGCCACGAGATACAAAATCTGATTGACAACAAGGTCATCGTCGCACCAGCTCAGTAAAGTCTATCGTCACTGGATCAGTGAACT